>JBAMHW010000001.1:22071448-22091474 GCA_037177495.1 Rhadinocentrus ornatus | reverse complement strand
TCCATAAACATTATGAACAAAATCGGTGACAAAGGGCAGCCTTGGCGGAGTCCAACCCTCACTGGAAACGATTCTGAAAGGGAAAGCTACATTTGGTAAAATTCCTGAAGGAAACAACGATTAGACAGCAATGAAAGAAGTTTGTTTTTGGGAGCCAGCCACAGAGTTGCACCAATGTTTGTATTTGTGACCGACACTTTACTAAAGAATACTGGATGAATAAGGGCCAGTACAACGGGGGATTTAAAACCAAGCTTTTCCTGAAAGAAGGGTCTGTTCCTACAATCAAGGATTGCATTTCTGATCCCGAGCCACAACCAAATAAGCTGTCTATTTTTTTTTTTGATTATCAGTGAGTAAGCAAGGCTCGAACTAAAGGAATTAACCCACACTTTCTTTACCCAATCGCTACCAAGAGGGAACACACGTAATGATGACCAGAAAGTAAGCAATCAACACTGTTGATGGAACTGCTACAAACAAAACAACCAGGCTAAAAGCAGCTAGCTGATTAGCCATGTGAAACACTAGACGTACATGGAGTGGTAGAAATACAGCGAACTATAATGTAACAATGCACAAAAATGTTAGCAAATAACATCATTACCTTATTTACCCAGCCAGAAAACAGATGTAAATTAATATCAGTTGTTAATATTGGCCCAGTTTTACTTCTGAAACAAATGCCGATATGTTAAAAACTTACTAACATCTACTGATACCGACGTTAACGCTGATATATCGTGCATCCTTAATATTTACCATTAAGATGACACCCTGTTTTTAAGTGTCTGAGAAGAACTGAGCAAATTGTTTTGAGATTCTTCAACATAGAAGTGTGAGAACTACTGTTATATTGCACGTACTGTTCCTTCAAACAGTCAATATCCCTAATCTTGATCAGAATATAAAAACATATATGGTTTGATTCATTAAGCAGTGGTTACATGCATTTATCAACATGAGTGGTGGTCCTATTTTGATTTTTTTAGATGTATTACTCCCCACAATTATAAAAAGGTCCTATAGTACAATTCGTGGGGATGTTTGCACACAATTTGTCAGGCTGTTCTGATCATTGTCATGGTTTAACACTCTCTGTGAACCAGTGACGTGCGGTGAGGTTCGTAGCTGGTGAGGCACTGACTCCTCTGGAGTCAGATTTACAATTGTAATAACTGAAAAGAGCATCTTATTTCACTATTCATCCAACAGCATGCAGCTACTGGTAAGGCTTCATATCCAATCAGCATTCCTCTTTCAATCCTCTCTTTCAATACCCCCTTGAGGTGAGGCAGAGTACTACCTGCCTCACCTGCTGAGTTTTCTCTGCACTTTATTGTACGATCAGCAGGAATAATTCTCTCACACATACATTAAAGACATTACACAGACAGTAGAGAGGCATGGTGTAAAACAAATTTTTCTGTAATGTTCACATTGGCGATATGCTGAGGAACAGAAATGGACATGCGTCATGCAACCCTGTTTGTATTGGACTGTCAGTCAGAGGTGAGGCACAGCTCGCCAATGCCTCCACCGGGACATACTCAAATTCTGTGATTTTTTGTATACTTTTGATAGATTTTAATAGTTAATAAACTTTCAAAAATGTGTAGAGTTATACTGAAAATGCATTTGTAACACATATCAGTGGAAAATATTAATATTTATTTTATGTACTTTTTTTTCTTTATCGTGACAGGTAAAGCACTGCCTCACCTGCCTCTCCTGACCACATGTCACTGCTGTGAACCGTAGCCTCTGTAGATTTGTTTCTGCTGTCGATGTAATGCTGTTGTTACACATACCAGCCTCCAGTCATATGACAGTGTGTAGTGGTAAATATCAGCAGTATAGAAGGAAAATACTTTGTTGTTAAAATCGTATCAAGTCACACCGCTCCACATGAGTGTGGAGTGCTCAGAGAATAAGAGATGAAACAGACAGATGTGTGACCTTAGCCTTTTAGATGTCTGCATAAAAGAAAAATGCAAGGACTAGCCTTTGATTAGGATCCTGGCAGGTGTTAGAAGCTGAAGGCCTATTTCAAAGCTGCAGATTCAGAACATTAAAATCAGTTTGGAACATACCTTCGTTTTAAGGTAACGGTTCAGTTCTTTTTTGGTACAGTAAGGAAACAAAGGCAAAACATAAAACTGTTTAAATTTGTTGTAAACAGGAATATGTTTAATGACACTTAAATAAAAAAAAGAAATTAAATTAAACACCAGAAAGACAACTGCTTGGAGTAAATTCTCCAATAAAAGATTCTTAAATAAATAAAAATATGGAGCAAATAGATATGCCCACTTTATTTCAATGAACGGTATCTACACATTCATATTATAGGGAAGAGATGTTTCAAAAGAAAAAAAAAATAATTCACTCAGACTTGTACAAACATTAGTTCAATGTTTTCTTTGTAAAGTAAAACTTTATTTGTGTGTATGCTGTAAAAGATTAAGTAACATATGATCAGCTGCAAGTCTATGACATCTTTGGTTAATTAAACATGCACCGAATGTGAGCGAATGCAGCGCCTGGTTTACTGTTAGATATTAATTCCTATTATTGAAGAGTGTGGATGAAAAAATTTAAAAAGTTGAAAGTGCTGTAACATGTTGGATACTCTTAATTACAGAACAGCTGGAGCTGTTAGTTAAGCCATTTGAAATGATATTTTAACTTTGGGTCTGTTCAGTTTTGGCCTGGGATATTTTTGTTATTATTATTATTATTATTGTTTCTTTTTTACTGTTATAAATGCATTATTTCCAGACAATAATAGAGTTTACAATATTAATCTCTTTGTCTATTATTTTATTGAATCATCCCCTAAAATCGAATTAAATAAAAAAAAATGTTGCTTTTTTTGTTATGTGATTAAAATGCTATTAATCGAGATTTATTACAAAGTATGTAATTAATTACATTATTTTTTTAATCGAGTCCCACCCTTAATATATAAATGGCTTTCTCCACTTTCTAATCATTACTCTCCTACTCACCTTACCAGTAGAGATATCTCCCCTCTCGCTCTCTGTGCTCCTCTGCCCTGACTCCTACAGATCAATAGGGGTGGTGGAGTGAATAGGGAGAACAGGGTTGGTTGTCATAGTGGCTACAACTTAACCACTAGAGGAAGCTGTTGAAAGACAGTGGTACAAAAATTTAATTAATAGTGGTTATAGATTAGCTACATGGTAAGTTAGCATTTTGACTTTTGACATTGATGTGAGAGGACAGTTTATGTTTTTGACAATAAAATGTAACTTTTCAGTTTTGCATTCATCCCCTATGTTTTTTACACACTGGTTTAAAATGTAACACTTATTAGCATTTTATAATATAAAGGGAGCCCACCTTAAATAACACTAACAACGCCACTGCTTTGAACATTTACACACTTCTCTTTAAGATCAGTAAGTCTCTTCTTAAAACTGACATGTTTTCCTTGGCTTTTTTACACTCGAGATTTTGACATTTTGCTTATGTTTTTAGATTTTAACTTTTCTTTATTTTATTATTTTGATTGATTTCATTCTTTCTGCTTTTAGTTTTCTGTACTGTACTTTGGTCCTCTGTGGTTGTTTTAAAGTGATTTATAAATGAAACTGGGTTGGATTGCATTGGATTGCCCTAATGTCTCATATCATGCATATGCAGACGATCTACAAATCTATCTTCTGGTTGCCCAGAACTACCTAGACACACAGTCCATCGAAATGTGTCTGCATGTCATTAAACATTGGCTGTAACAGAACTTACTCCCTCCGAATGAGTCAAAGACTGAATTAATTTTCTTTGGTGCCACCAGCTCAACAAACACAGCTCCAGATCTTACACCTTTGACTACCCACTTCAGCCATGCAGTCAGGAATCTTAGGGTGGCTTTGGACAATAATCTCAAACTCAATAACCAAATAGACACTGTGGTCAGGGCAAGTCTCTTTCAGCTTTGCCCGTTGGCCAAAGTCAAACCATTCCTCAACCAACAGGACATTGAAAAAACAATCCATGCCTTTATTAGTTCACGCTTAGACTATTGCAATGCCTTCTACATAGGAATAAACCAGGCCTCTCTGCACCGTCTACAGCTAGTGCAGAATGTCGCCTTTGACACATGGTAGTGGTGTCACTTGAGAAACTTGTGATATTTATAATTTATAAGTGTACTATGTTTTTTTTCTTGTTTTTATCTCTGTCCAGCACTTTCATCAACTAGGGTTGTTATGAAGTGCTTTATAAATAAAATCTTATGAATGATTGATTTAATTGGATTGGAAAACAGGAAATTTTAACGACGGAAAAAAATCTTCAAGCTTCAGGCCATAACATCGCTAGCATAGTTTCAAGGCGGCTACTCTGCCTTGTGAAAACTCAGCACGCCTCTTTTCTGAACCGAAAGTTCCGCACCAAAGAATCTGAATACTGATTCATGTATCGTTATACCCCAATATTTTACAGATCGGTATAAGTACTCTGCTGTTTGAAACAATATCCTCAGCTTTTAAGTCAGTCTTTCATGCTCTAGGTCTCTAATGCCAAAAAGTGCACAAATACATATCTGCTGTTCTGAAAGGTGGGTTGGCCTTCAGATATAGAAAGTAAAGAGGACAGAAGCCCAACAGAAGATTTTAGGGTTAATTTAACATACTACTCATTTGAAATCTACTGGCGTGCCCAATCTCAGCCATCTTAGGACAGATCCCGACTTGATGAAAAGCACTTTTATTGAGCTCTCCTGGGAGGTCAGCTGCCACAATATGTGTATGTGTGTTTTTGGCAAGAGTGCAAACCAGCAGGGAATGATGGTGATGTCTGATGAGACATTACTTCTCAGCAGGGTGGGATAAAAAGACAAGAGAAGGCAGCTTATTATACATCTATATAAGAGGTGAAATCAGAGTGATCTGGTTTTATTGCAACAAAGATGTTTTGACACTTCTGTAGTAATTGCGCCTCCTGCAATCACTGACATTGAGTGCTGTTGTCTAGATCTGACCAGCAGCTCATCCACAACCCAACACTTTGGTATACACAACATTTTGGCTTTCATCCAGTTGTCTTTTTTTTTTTCTGTTGTTGGTTTAAAATAGGGGATGAGACAAAGTGTGATAAAGAGAAAAAGGTTGTCATTTTGCAACAAATTTGTTGTTTCTTTTTGCAGATCGTGTTCAATGCATTCTCACAAGACTTCACTGGTCTTAACATGTGTTGTAGCCTAGTAAGGCCAGCTCAGGATGCCTGCTAGAAACCATGGGAACATGAAGAGAAGTGGGAGTATAATCCGTCAGACCAAGATAGGCTGCATACACATAAATTGCATGCACAAGCACATGCAGCTCCCTGGCTCCCCGGCTCCCCTTCTCACTCTGTCTTTGACTGACTTTAACACACACAGACACTCACACAGTCACAGACTTTCAATGGGAACTCATTCATAACATGGCATGACAAAGGAAATTCTCTGTTGACAGCTTTATGGAGTGAGAAAGTTCCCCGATGTCACTGCCCTGATGTCATTTCCTATCAAACAGATCCTTGGTCTCTGGGCAGTGAATATTAGCTCACTCAACAAATTTTCTCTCCAGTTAAAATCAATGAGATGCTTAGTATCTCAGGTGTGCAGCTGAGTAGAGAGGGCATTATACATTCAGAATCCTCAAGTCTGTAAACTTTTTGATGTTTTCACAAATGCAAAGTGTTTGACCCTTGACTTGACCTGCTAAAAAACAAAACAAAACAAAAAAACAGGGAAAGAATAAGAAAATTGATGTATTGTGATCGTTATATAAAATCTCTTTTGTTGCAATGACAGACCATAAGCTGGAGTTGCCAGCCTTAAGAAGTCATGTTAGAAAAGTCTAATGCATTAAACTAAAGTTGAAATGTGTTGCTAACCTATTTTAGATGTTAAACTGCACATAAAGTGATAGTGAATGAAGAGTGTTTTGAAATTAGACATTCAGACACATTTTACATTATACAAACATACTGGCAAATATGAACTAGACTAGATACATGATCTGCAAAATCACCTCAGTAAAATACTTTGGTAATATCATCATCATCAGACTTCGGCCTATCATCTGTAATTGTGAGGAGCACAATGAGGGCTATCTGGCAAGCATCGAGGGGGCACTGTCAGTTTTCAGCTTTGCTCCCTTACTCTTAAACCCTTTTACACTGTTAAAAAATCCTGCCTACACCTGCTAACATCTGGCCTCTAAATGCAATGTGAAAATGTTCAGTTGGCACATCAAATTGCTCTGCACTGGAAAGAGGTTTCAATTGACTCCAGCTCAAATAGACATTAATGGGACCAAAATTCCTGGGCGTATACACTATTTGTTCACTTAGAGTGCTGAGGTTAGGGCCTCAAAAATGGGTAAAGCTTATGTTTTTTTACCAGATATGTCTACAAACAGTGATCAAGCTAACAAACAGGCTCTGAAACTGACTGCAATAGTTCACAGCTCAAAAATGAGATGAGATTGATTTTTTTGTTTGCATTTTTTCTGTGTGGGGCCAGCTTCTGTGGTCAAATGAAAAGTATTAAGCTTGATTATTTTATAAGGTTCTGCTGTCAGAAACATATCTAATATATTCATATTGTTGTTCTGGCACTTTTGCCCTCTAGGAGGTAAGGGTAGACTGGACTGGTTGACTGTTGTCTTCTAAACACCTGCTATTGTGAAAGACTTTTATAAGCTTGTTTTGGCAGGTGTTCCTGCTTTTAAGAAACACGTTTACATGCTCTGTTTTTGGTGTAAGCACAGATCACTTTGAGCACCCATTCCGACACTTGTCCACTGATGCTAGTACCAACCATGGACATTAGTATAAATGCCAGAAGTGGACCATGGGATGTGCCATGGACAGTTATCTTTTACAATCATGGAGACAGTCTGAAATGTTAGTATTGTTTGCTAGTTGGAGGGATATGAGCAGAAAGGATGAGAAGAAAGCAAGATGGGTCAGTGCTGCTTCAAACCAAGCTCTGCTGGAAAACCTTGGCTTATGCACTCATGTGGATGCTACTTTTAACTTAACTAACTACCTAAAAATTGTTGCAGGGCAGGGTATTCCTTCATTACAATGATATTCCCTGATAGTAGCAGCCTCTTTCAGCAGCATATCCAGCAAGTCCTTCAACTGTGAAACGGTCTTATCTGTTGTTTGTTCAGACCCTTAAATATGGCCCTTAAACATGCTGCTCTGAGAAACATGACAAATAACAGAAGGTGTTGACTTAGTCTTCAAATTTCACAGATCTCCGTTAGATCAAACATTTGTGTGATGAGCCAGCTCACTAGAGACCCAACGTCATAACTCACAGGGCATTGGCTGCTAATGACTTGGTGCTTCATAGTATAGGTTATAAGGTTTTGTGGAATCCATGCTTTTGGCAGAATCAAGTAGATCGACACCATATCTGGCAGATAATTTTTTTCTTTTTATGTTGTGGATGATTGGTGTACATTTTTGGTGTAAGCAGTTCCATCCACTGAACTTTAACAGGTTTTTGTCCTACTCTGTCCCATTAATCATCCTATAAAAATTACATTTTGACTAATTTGAGACATACTCTTACTTTAAAACTCACAATTATATCCCCTACTGATCTTTGAACCAATGAACATGGCAGTTCAGTTATTTGATCAATAAAACTATGCAGTTTTTTTCACTTCTTCAATTGGAAGTTGTTGTTCTTATAAACAACAGAAAATCAAATGGTTTGAGACTGACTGAAAATTCAATCCATTGATTGTTAGTTTTGGTTTATAATGTTTATATGTTTACAAGTGACGGTGATGAGTGTGAAGTGGTCCTACACCTAATAAACAAACGTGCTTGTGAATGTTGTTGAAGTCTTGTCTGAGGGAATTTATAGCATCACTATTCTCTCTCCGTGTGTTTGTGTGTGCTTGCTTTGCAGATAATTGATGAGGAGGAAGCACAGTTTATGACCAACTGTCCCCCTGCAGTGACAGAGAGCACTCCTCGGAGGCGGACCAGTATCCAAATGTTTTGGACTGCGCCCCCTAGTGGCACTGGCTGTGTTTTTCTCAAGTATGTATACAGAAGCGGATTCTGATTGAACACTTACAGATCCAGTAGGTGACACCCCACTCAGGGAGGCTGAACTCAGATGATAAGTTTTATTGTTCATTAGTGACTTCTTGTTGTTGGTAAGTACTCAGTTAGGGATGTCCCCTCATACCAATCATTTAGTGACATTTTTTTTTACACTCAACTCTTCTGACTTTAAGTTTCATCTACAAGTTGTTGTTTTTTTTATTTCCAAAACTGGATAGATTTATTTGGAGATTGACCCATACAGTATGGACCTAACCAACTTAAAGAACAAAATGTCTACTTGTCATTCTAAATATATGAAGCTATATTTGATAGCAGACACAGATTTGAGTTTTTCAAAGCTTGTCTGGCTGAGGTATGCACTTACGGGATTAGAAAATCTCTTCTATTGATTTTAAAAGCATTAGTATGGTATAAAAATCCTCTCTTTGGCACTTTGGCAGACTTGCAAAGATTTAATTTAAGTATGCTTCAAATGGATATGGTGACTGGAAATACAGGGAGTTGTTTTGGGTTATATGTAGCTTTCTTCAGTATTTTAATAGTACAGAAAAAATGGCATTCCGATGATGGTGTTTGACAGTTGGGCGATGCTGTGTCATAACAGTGTAGTTGCACTGATGTACTTATTCTCATTAATGCTGTAATGGCTAGCTGATCTTTTTTTTTGTTCCAGCTGCTCAGTGGATTATCCTGTCAGAGGTTTAGGTCTACATGGTTTTGCTACATAATTTCATTATGTATGTCATCAATTAAGTCAACACTGTGCAGGAAGTTTAGTTGCTGAACAATAAATTCTTAGAAATGATTACTGTAGATGTTCTTTTCAGTTCTTTTCACGATTAAAACTGAGCTTTTTAGTGGCAATGATTTTGTAGTCAGAAGCTATTATCTGAGTAATTAAATACAATCATTTGCTAAAGGTTTGCCTGATTTCTGACTTTTTCTTCTCAGCTTTTAAACTAAATTCTTTAACATTTTTTTTCAAAATTTCCTGATCCAGTTTTAATCCTGTTTTTCATCTCCATGAGATTGGGAGGTATGCCACCGGTGTATGTCAAGCTACATGAATGTTAAAACTCCTTGTTTTTACGTCCTTCCCCCTCTAAGCGAAGCACATTTAAATGCAGATGGTTTTATTGAATTTTAAATCTCCGTCTGCATCATAAACTATTTATTACCTTTATCATTTATACAGCTGATTGACACCAATCAATTTTGCAGTTGTAAGTCCTCTGGGCCTTCTTGCACACAGAAGCTGAAGACAAATTATGACAGAAATCATGTAATTTATCCTGTTCATTCCTGAGGGGAAGTAATGAGAGTACATGAGGTGGAAAGACAGTGTAGGACTGGGACGCACAGAGGCTTCAGATTAATCCATTATTTAACTGTTTATGCACTCTCTGTTTTTCTGGTGCGTGATCTGATTTTACAAAGTGTTGATTTAAAGGTTGCAATTTTAGTAATGCATGCCCTTATTTGAATATTATAGTTTAATGAATCTCTGTTCTCCCCATCTTTATGGTTTCTGTTCCCTGAAATGTCCTTAGTATTATAACCTATGTATTTTCCTCTCACCTCCCTTTATTCCTTTTTTCCTTCTCCTTTTTGTTTTCATCTTCAATATACTGGATGGTGTTATCACACTTTTTCTCAAAACAGATCACAATGTACAGTCCTTGTATTCTCTCCACAGAGATCAGTGGTGTAATAGCATTGTATTCAGTAAAGAGCATGGATAGAGCAAAAACTTGAGACTTGTGACAGAGAGCGCAATAAACCTAGAAAGAGATACTCAAAAGTGCAAAGATGCATATGTTACACCACGGCTAACTCACATTGGATCAAGCTCATAGTTTAAAAGAGAAGCCAGTAAAAATCATGATTACAGGCTGATGGTGGGTATTTCTGAATGCCCTTCATCCCCATTGCAAAGCAATTATGATGATGATTGACATTTTCATCAAGAGTCCTGTTAAAGTCTTATCGATGAACTCCTGTAACGCTAATATGTAAGTAGCTTTTTTCTACATTTTATTAAATGGCTTTAGCTAGAATGAATATTTATTTACAGAAATATACTGTACAGTCAACATTTATTCTCAGCAAGAACCATTATAAAAATGCTAAATGCTTGCTTAGAGATTAGCATTAAGCAGACATATTCATTATCACCACAGGCAGGGTAAATGTTTGTTTTTAATTTCACTTCATATCCCAAACATGCTCTGTTACAGCCTGTCAGAACGCCTGCCTCTGAAATATTATGATTATCAAAAAGAAATATCTAGTCATGAAATTACTACTGTTTGTAGTCTGTGTCGTACTAAAAAGCTCCTTTGAGTGACATGTTGTGCCCCGAATCTTGCATGATGCGAGTGTTTTTGCCACAATATAATTGACAGCAGCAGCTGCCTTTTAGATGGAAAGGCTGAGCTTGGTGGTTTGGTTTTGTCAACGATTCGTTCATGATGATGGGTTCAGGCGAGGATGCTCAGTCAGGCAACTAAACTCAGGCTACTGGCATTAAAAGACTAACAATCTATTTAAAGCTTTTATATATGATTCAGTCAAATTACACAATGCTTTTTACACCATCTGTCAGTTGTTGGTGAAAATATCCCACTGCACTCAAAATCATGTTTTTGATGTCTGCAGTTGAATTTCTCAACTTCATGCAGTGATACACACATATGTTCAAAGTGTGTACAGCATACTCTGGATTGTTGTCACAATATATTTGCTTTACTATATGGAGTTATTAACTTAATAAGCTTAAAACAGCTTGGGGATATGCATGGAGATTTAAATGGATCTGATATTGATGCGCAGCATTTAACCAGGTAATTCTTCTATTGATTAGTTGTCACTTTGCTGGTTTTATCGAAGTATATAAACACACAGCATACTCTCATTTGTACAGTGGATTTTACAGTTTGATAATGTTTGACGTCCACAGAAAAAAAGTACTTATTTATGTTATAATTTAATAGTTTATTATAAACATATAAAACGAATACATTATATAATGAATGCAGGGTCTGATTTTGCGACCCGTTTATGAAGATGTGATAGATATTTTTGTCAAGTAGAAACATTCAAACTCTTTTCATCAAGGATTAATTGGTGTACTTTATAGTTGTACACACAGTAATGTGGCCCAGTTCTGAGCGACGTGGTACATCACCTGCCTGTGTGCAGTAAGATGCTGCATGTGTGTATCTGTGTGAGGCTCTCGGTTAACATGTACCAGTGGTTACACAGTATTTCCTAGTTGCCTTTCAGATGACTAAAATAAAAATGACATATATGTGACGTGGGGAAAATAAAGTTACCAAACGTAGTCCATGCAACATCAGCATTATTACAATGTCATCCAATGTATATAAGCAGAACTTCGGCATGTCTCAGCCCAGCATGAAGTACAACTTAATCACAGTATTATGTTATAACGTGCATGGTCCAGATTTCTTGTTCCTTGGGTGGCATCTCTATGCTTTCGTAAAAACAAACCCAGTCACTTGGATACAATCAGTTGCACCCTTGAATTACACTGCAACCATTACTTTTAATCAGCTGTCATAGATTTGTTTTAATATTGGAAAGGTTTCAGACATTTCTGTCACTACGCAAATTTATTTTTTACTTGACTCTCAAACAGATTGGAAAAATACTGCACTGTTACAAAGGATTAAATGTTTCCATGGAATTTTATCTAATGCCTCATTATATTCTACAAAGTGAAAACTAGATATAAAAGGACACTGGGTGTCAGCATGCAACATAGAGACTCAACAGATAAAAAAAGAAATAAAGAAACAAAAAGCATGCAAAACCCAATAAAAAGGATGACTTTTGGATTGGTGCTCTAATTATCAATGATTGGGTGCTTGTTTAGAGGATTTTGTGCCATTCTTTTTACCTATTTAGTCTAAATGAGAGTGTGACTCTACGTTGCATTTGACTAAATAGATTTTAAATTGTGTTCATCAGGGGCCACTTAATAAAATCAATCATGAACTGCAATTGTTTAAAATAAACACGCACAGCTGAAGCCCAGATGTATCAGCAGAACTAATTATATCCTGGTTGTTCTACAGAATCAGAGCAAGTCACTTCAGAAAATATTCTATTTATTGTGGTTGCCATTACAGTTGCCACAATCTTTTATCTGTTCAGTTATGTACAAGAAGCAATTTATTTGTCATTCTTCTTTCCAGAATAGAAGTTGACTTCAGGTACTTTAATGGGCTGTCTGAGTGCATGAATTTTCCAACCACATGTAGCTGTCAGAAGCTGTTTAGCTCCATTAACACAAGTATAAAAAGATGTAAGATGTAATAGAGACACCTTTAGAAATTAAATGGAAATTAATTTGCGTTTTTATTGTGGATTTATAATTTCTCTCTATTTCTTTAAGTTTAAGTTCTTTGTGCTTTGAGCAGTTAAAAAAAATAGTTTTACATTTTTACATTTAAGTTGTAATGGGAGCAGCAAGAAGAAAATGAAAAAAATGTGGTTGTAGCTAGAGCAGATACATGTTAAAAAGCAAAATGAGAATTTATTTTCTTTTACATGTGGCTATAGAGACAAAAAATTTGCTGTGGTCATTTCACTTTTCTTTAACCTCACCTCTCTTCAATCACATGCGCACACACACCTTGAAATCAGTGCTTTTTTTGGAATGATTGGGATCTGCGGTGGTGTGGATCCAGCAAAGTGAGATAGAATTTAAATTGGATGTTAAATAAGCATTACTCTGCCTGATTGTCTGGCCAGCTCAGGGCTCAGGAAAGTGGGCAAGCAGTGAGGCAAACTGTGCTCCTCCCTGTCTGGGAGATATGTGAAATTGGGGTGAGATTGAATTAAAGCATGAACAATTAGATATATGCTGCTGGTGTCGCTCACATTGAATAATTTCATGCACACTATGACAGGCCGTCTTGGCCATACATCATAATATTTTTTTTTATTTTTTTTTGTACCCTGTCCTGTCCAGCGTCCTAACATACAGAACGGTGGTCTGTGTGCCATATTTTGCCAGACAGATTTGTTCTACCAAGGGAGACATGTTATATAAATGGCTGCCCTTGATGTTTGGAATATTTTTATTATTTTTATTATAATCTTATTTTCTCTGTTTCTTTTGAGAAATGTTTATTTGTATGCATAACTCTACATGCAAGTTAGAGTGTTTGTCTTCATTACCTCAAAATGAGCCATTTATGTCCAGAGAAACAGCATAACAACTAGTGTACTGTATTAACCAGCTTAATGAAGCTTAGATAATTGAACAGACATGGTTTGTCAGTAGTTTATTCCACTGTTGTTCAGGTGAAGATAATGTGCCCTGTAGAGAATGTGACGTAGTGTGTTGTTGTTTAGATTCCATGTTGTATTCAGGCTTGCTGTCTTTTGTCTGCACAGACCCTTAACTTAAAATTCTGGACAGCATTTCTAAACTCATTGGGACTAACATCTCATTTCAGTCTATTTCTGTTCTTTATAAAAGAAAATCTAAACATGTCTGTCTAATGCAAGCTAAATAAAACAACTTAAAAATAACCCAAAACATTGTTTCAGTTAGTTTCAATATTAGAATTAGGATTTTTTTTATAAAACACATAACAAGTCTGTCTATAAACTAAATATATTGGTAAATGTGTTTGGAAATTTTAGAATTTGGTTACTTACAGTATATGTCAAATTAATGTGACATGCATGTTTTTGGACTGTGGGAAGAAGCCAGAGTATTTAGAGAGAACCCATGCATGCACAGTGTTTGGTTTGTGATCTTTTAAGTAGAAATCATGATTGAACTTTATATTGAACAACCCAGTTTTGCTGTTTTGCATCTCCTATTTATAATCTGTGTAACAATGCCGTTTTTGCATTTGATGGAAAAACATGTGTAATAGCCCTCTTTTTTGTCTGCATTGTGGATGAGGGTCAAACATCTGCCAGGCAGAGAACCATTAAGAGATTCTGTCTGAAAATGACATCCTGTTAGATGAAAATCCAGTAAACTGCCTTTATAATCCTTCACAGCGTTTTAAATAAATAGAAAAAAAGGTTGTTTAAGAGAATAAAGAGAGAAGTATATTTATATTTGCCTCCAAAACATTTTACTTTTCATATATGATATGGGCTGCTTAGTGGATTCTAAACTGTAATTTCTATGTCTATGCTAACAGTTTTCAATACAAAGTTTGAATTAAATGAAAACTGTTAGTATAAACCTGTCCATATACAACCAGGTTGTTGACTGTTTTTTTTGTGTGTTTTCATGACAAATTTCCCTGTGAAGTGCAACCAGACAACCAGACTTTTTTTTTTTCTGTGTTTGCTTTATGACATTTCCTAGCGTACAAAGATGTAAATGTAAATCTATTCTTCTATCTATATAAGCTACCTATCTATTTTTGCTTGATCTGTTTCTATTTAATTTCTTTTTTTCTTTTTAGTTTGTTTTAATTTCCCTATACAATATTTTTAATGTCTTATGTAAAGCCCTTTGAGTTGCTTTTTACATGAAATGTGCAATACAAATAAACCTGCCTTGCCATGCCTAAATTCGTATGGAAACCTGATTTTTGCTCAAATGTAGATGTCCACAAAATTGGTCCACAAATCCTTTGGTAGATTGCACAGATCCCAGTCCAGACCTACAGCCTTTGATTTACAATGATATTAACTTATTACGCTCCCATTCCCATCACTAGCAGCAGCAGCCATGTTAAATGTATTGTTTACAGTGGGTTGTGTCTATGTTAGTCTAGATGGAACAGTGATGTTAGTCCATACCCTCAATACCACTGACAAGTACATCACATTGAATGATGCAATCTTCATTTGTGATAACTTCTAAAAGCCACAATGGAGCGATGTGCTCCATTTAGACAACAGATAAAGATCAGTATTTATATACCCATAAAACTTGAAATCGTGTTGATTCTAAAAGGAGTTGAAATCAGTATAGCAGCTTAATCTGATATTTTTAGAAAATGTAGTACACAATGGTCCAGCTGGACTGGGCCCACCTGGCTCCAGTCTTAACCCAGCACCTTCATCCAGCTCCGTATCATGGGATTAATCCCCATGGGAACTTTCTAGAAGACTGGTATAAAAGGCTGGTGTTTGTGGGGAAGCTCAGTCCCTGGAGGCTTGTTTTTCTGTTGTTCTTGTCTCAGGTCTGCTGGCCGTTGTAAAGTTAGTTTTTTTTGTTTTTTTTAGTGGCTGATTTACATGTCAAGGGCCCCCTTAGATCCATGTTCCCCACCTCCAAGTTAAACAAGCCTCTGAGACAGCTCAATCTAGTGAACCTCCCCTCTGCCAGGTCTCTTATTTAGGGAGCATTACTGTTGGCCTGTCAGTCAGTCCTTATCAACTCAGTGCATAGCCCACTACACAGTACAATGTGCATTTTTGTGCATTGCCTTGGGGACTTAGTTCTATGCAAAGAGTTGTTTTCTCTTTTGTAGTCATAGTCTGAGTTTTTTTTTTTTTTTTTAGTTTTTTCTCTGCACATGCATATCTAAATGCTGATGCATGTCATTTTATACTTATAGTTTAATTATTTATTCATTTTTAAGGGTCTTTGTGTAGGCCTTTGTGCAAGGCAGTCTGATTACAAATTTCCCTGGGGGTTTCTTTGCCTTCTTTTAGGAAAGAAACTAAGAACTGAAAGAAAGAGACACTCATTTATACAATTTCTACTTTTAAGGTTCTCAATGCTTTTCTTTTAAACTTTTTCAATAAGTTGTCAAAGCTAAAGTTTTTTTATAATTGGCATTTGGTTCCTGTTGTGTCTTTTAATTTCAGTTTTTCCTCTTATGCCTAAGTCTTAGTCTCCACAAACAAAAGTGTTCCTCACAGCCTGATTCTCCTTTTGTTTCTTTTTGTTGTGTGCAGGGCTAGCATTGTGCAGAAGAGGATAATCTATTTCCAGGATGAAGGTGAACTGACCAAGCGAATGTGTGAGAAAGGTAGGCTGTGTTTATTGGAGTTAAAGAAATAATTTACCATATATTTGTGGTTATTTCGATCCTCCTGCTGGTACTCTATTTAGCTCTTCTCTGATAGTCTCTTGCTTTATTCTCTTCCTTCATCCTTGGATTTAAAGCAGGGATATTCCTCTTTGCTGTTATGCTCTGGCCTGTAAGTGATTGTGAATCATTGTGGCCCCCCGGCTCCGCGTGACATTGGATTCCACACCGAACAACAGATCAAAAGAATTGTGCTTTACATCTTCCCTTTTTCTTATGCCATTCCTCTCTTACTTCCTTTGGCTTCCCATTTTCTTTACCCATCTCCCATATAATGGACCTCTTTAAACTAATGATCAATCTATCTGTTTGTATATCATTGTTAATGTATTTCTCTCTCTGGCTTCTTTACTTATCTAATCCTTTATCTTATCTATACTTACTTATCTCCTTTTCTCTGCTCATGTCTGTACAGAATCCCTCTATGGAGATACTACAGATAAACCTCTGCTTGACTGTTGTGCCTGTGGGACAGCAAAGTACAGGGTCACCTTCTATGGGAACTGGTCAGAGACGATTCATCCAAAAGATTATCCCCGTAAGCAAAACTGCTCTGTAACTCTGTTGTGTCATCTTAACTATGCCATACAAATGTTTGTCTCTACCAGCTTAATCCCAGTTGGGGTTGTGTGGGGCTGGGGTCTATCCTGACTGAGATAGATGTGGGGTACAGGTTGCCAGTTTTTCACAGGGCCACTTGTCAAATTCCATTAAGTTAATAGTAATATTCAAAGTTATCTGTGTTACTTTCTATAATGCTTTAAAAAATCATCCCTCCTGGTAGTTCATGTTTAAACTGAAGTTTGGCATGTAGTTTAGGAATTAAGTTGCCTTGGATCAACTGGAATGTGGAAGACTAAATGGGACTGAAAGAAAACTACATTGCATTACGTCCTTACTTCCACTTCAGAGACACTAAACAGAAAAAAAATCACATTTAAATTACAAATTACAGTTTGAAATCTGGGCTCAGATTTTGAAATTAGGCACTTAATCCCCGATGCTCAGTAATCTGTGTGTTTGCACTTCTCAGCAACAGACCAGCTCTGTTTCACTACGCCCCATGCAACCTTCTTGAAGGGGTATGCTCAACAGTCATAGTACAGTTGTACAGCACAAATATTTATAGAATTTATGATGATATACTTTTATATTGTTTGTAGATCTTGATTGTTACCCTGTGTTCAAAAAAGCTCTAAAAAAGAAAAGAAGCAAAAAAAAAAAAAAAAAAAAAAAGGGCCAAAAAGGATTTTGATGCTAAGCCCTTTGGCTCAGCCCTTGCACATTGCACTCAGTAGGGATGTGGGTGGTGAGCTATTGTACAATGGATCGATGTGATGTGCATATAACCTTGAGCCAGACTATCAGGATGTAAGTAGACTTACGGATTACACTGCCTCTCTTGTCTAAATCAGCCTCTCGCCAGTGAGATCAATATACTGATTAGAGCAGAATAAGATAAACCCTGAGATTGAAAAGAGCCCCAATTCACTCTTATGGAGGGAGTAGCTGTGACTCACTCAGACATATAAGCAAATACACACAAGATAAATCAACCTAAAAGACGAGAGGGCAAGCTGTGTGGCTTCTATTTCATCCTGACCCTTGTGGTGCAACAGATTGATTTCTCCTTGCACAAAGTCATTTCCTAGGTAACTAGTTATTATATCACTGCACATATTGCACTGGACAGGGTTGTTCACTGACTACCAAACAAAAGACTCATGGTAGTTTTGTCTGTTTTTCTTAGTTTAGTCTTTTCTTTATCTGACTGCATTTTTGTTAAACGAGACATTGTGTAAGAATTACTGCCATTTAATGTTGGAATCATGTATCACATTCTAACGTATAGTGTATTCTACGGTCTACATGTATTGCAATAATGGTATGTATGTCAAAAAGCCTCGACAACACCGATGAAAGCACGTCATCTGATAGTTAATTGAGTATTTACTCTTACTCAGAAAAAACTCACTTCTGAAGTTGAATATTAACTTTATTCACTGCCGCCATATTTGCAACAACACAGTTTGCTTAGTTACGTTTACTTCACAATACCAGCAACCGGACATCCGCCCCCTTCACAACAATAGTATATAAATGTTACTACTACTCCCTGAGCCGCCACCTTACCGTGGTGGAGGAGTTTGCACGTCCCAACGATCCTAGTGGCTATGTTGTCGGGGGTTTTATGCCACCCATGTCAACCATGCCAAACAGGTGTGTAGGGGAGGGACATGATAAAGCACGGCTCAAAACACCGCTTTGATGATGACAAACCATGGACCCAGGTTTTCCTTGCCCGGACGTGGGTCACCTGGCCCCCCCCTCTGGAGCCATGCCTGGAGGTGGGCCACGGAGGCGAGCGCATGGGGCTCGGTCGGGCTCAACCCGAAAGGGTGACATGAGCCCCCCCTCCCGTAGACTCATCACCTGCAGAAGGGGCTTATTGGGGTCGAGTGCAGTGTGAGCTGGGCGGCTGCCAGAGGCGGGGACCTGCCGTTATCATCCTCGGCTGCAGAAGCTAGCTCTAGGGATGTGGAATGTCACCTCTCTGGCGGGGAAGGAGCCTGAGCTGGTGCGTGAGGTTGAGCGGTTCCGGCTAGATATAGTTGGACTCACCTCAACGCATGGCTTGGGCTCTGGACCCTCTTCCGTTCTGGAATTGCTCCCCGGTGAGAGGTGTCGAGCTGGTGTGGGCATGCTCATTGCCCCCCCCTACTTGACGCCTGTACGTTTGAATTTACCCCAGTGAACGAAAGGGTAGCTTCCCTCCGCCTCTTTCCGGAGACTCCCTTGTTCTGCTGGGGGGCTTCAATGCCCACATGGGCAATGACAGCAAGACCTGGAGGGGCATGATTGGGAGGAATGCTCCCCCTGATCTAAATCCGAGTGGTGTTTTGTTGTTGGACTTCTGTGCTCGTCATGGATTGACCATAACAAACACCTTGTTCAGGCATAAGAGTGTCCACAAGTGCACTTGGCACCAGGACACTCTAGGCCGCAGTTTGATACGACTTTAGTGGAGCTGTCAACTAATCACCACCTGGTGGTGAGTTGGCTCAGATGGTCGGGGAGGATGCCGGTCAGGTCTGGCAGGCCCAAGCGTGTTGTGAGGGTCTGCAGGGAACATCTGGCGGAGTCCCCTGTTAGAAAGACTCCAATCTCTGGCAGAGCTTCAACCATGTCCCGGATGGGCAGGGGACAATGAGTCCAAGTGAGCTGTGTTCTGTGCCTCTATTGTTGAGGCGGCCAGCTGCAGCTGTGGCCGCAAAGTCATCCGTGCCTGTCATGGCGGTAACCCCCCAACTCGTTGGTGGACACCAGCAGTGAGAGATGCCGTTAAGCAGAAGGAGTCCTATCGGCTCTGTTTGGCCTGTGGGACTCCAGAGGCAGCTGATGGGTATCGACAGACTAGGCGGAACGCAGCTTCGGCGGTCACTAAGGCAAAAACTCGGGCATGGGAGGAGTTTGTAGAGGCCATGGAGAATGACTTCCAGATGGCTTTGAGGAGGTTCTGGCTCAGGAGGGGAAAGCAGTGCTCCATCAAAACTGTGTACAGTGGGGATGGGGGGCTGCTGACCTCGACTCGGGACTTTGAGAGGCGGTGGAGGGAATACTTTGAAGACCTTCTCAATCTCACCAACACTGGTGTTGGCTCTCCCATCTCTGTCGCCGAGGTGGTTAAAAAGCTCCTCAGTAGCAGGGCCCCGGGGGTGGATGAGGTCCGCCCAGAGTTCCTTAAGCCTCTGGATGCTGTAGGGCCGTCTTGGCTGACACCCCTCTGCAGCATCACGTGGACATCGGGGACAGTTCCCCTGGACTGGCAGACTGGGGTGGTGGTCCCCCTCTTCAAAAAGGGGGACCGGAGG
>JBAMHW010000001.1:22060577-22071348 GCA_037177495.1 Rhadinocentrus ornatus | reverse complement strand
CAGGGTCTTGGAGGGGGCATGGGAGTTTGCTCAACCAGTCTACATGTGCTTTGTGGACTTGGAAAAGGCGTTCGACCATGTCCACCGTGGACTCCTGTGGTGGGTACTCTAGGAATATGGAGTGCCGTACCCCCTTGTTCATGCTGTCCCTGTACGACCAGTGTCAGAGCTTGGTCTGCATTGCCAGCTGTAAAACTGAATCATTTCCATTGAGGGTTGGACGCCGCCAAGGCTGCCCATTGTCACCGTTTCTGTTCATAACCTTTATGGACAGAATTTCTAGGCGCAGCCGTCATGTTAAGGGGATCTGGTTTGGTGGCCTCAGGATTGGGTCTCTGCTCTTTGCAGATGATGTGGTTCGGTTGGCTTCATCGGGCCGTGATGTTCAGCTCTCACTGGAGCGATTCGCAGGTGAGTGTTAAGTGGCAGGGATGAAAACCAGCACCTTCAAATCCAAGGCCATGGTCCTCAGCCGGAAAAGGGTCTATTGCTTTCTCTGGGTCGGCAATGGGGTCCTGCCCCAAGTGGAGGAGTTCACGTATCTTGGGGTCTTGTTAATGAGTGAGGGAAGGAAGGAGCGGGAGATCGACAGGTGGATCTGTGCGGCGTCTGCAGTGATGCGGACTCTGCATCGGTCTGTCGTGGTGAAGAGGGAGCTGAGCCAAAAGGCAAAGCTCTCGATTTACTGGTCGATCTACGTTCCTAACCTCACCTATGGTCACGAGCTGTGAGTAGTGACCAAAAGAAGAAGATCGCGAATACAAGCAGCCGAAATGAGTTTTCTCCGCAGGGTGGCCGGGCTCTCCCTTTGGGATAGGGTGAGAAGCTCGGTGATTCGGGAGGAGCTCAGAGTAGAGTCGCTGCTCCTCCGCATCAAGCAGAGCCAGATGAGGTGGCTCGGGCATCTGGTCAGGATGCCTCCTGGACGCCTTCATGGTGAGGTGTTCCGGGCACGTCACAACGGAAAGAGACCCTGGGGTAGACCCAGGACACGCTGGACGGACTACATGTCTCGGCTGACCTGGGAATGCCTTGGGATCCCTCCGGATGAGCTGGTGAACGTGGCCGCGGAGGGTTTCCCTGCTTAGGCAGCTGTCTCTGTGACCCGACTCCGAATAAGCAGCAGTCAATGGATGGATGGAAATGAATGAACAATGGATGGGGGAAAACATCTGGTGGATGGAAATACACTGTCAGATATAGATCATCTATGTTTAGAAGAAAGAATGGTTCTCACAGGGGGAACGGATCTCAACAGGGAAACTGGCCTCAACACAGCACCAGCTTTTTATCACAGTAAAAGCCAGCTTATAAAGCCTTCCCACTGGCTTTTAGTCCAGTTTTACCACGACTGAAAGCCGCCATTTACCACGACTATTAAAGCAGCTAAAACCATGTAAACATACACTCCTTCACCAACAATGCTGGTGTATTTTAGTAGAAACTACTGTCATGATGCCCATGGTAACAAGCAACACTGTCTAACAAAATCAAATGAAATTGACTTATTTGCCGAGGAGAAAGCTAGCAACTTCAGCATCCCATTCCAAATATGTCTCCTTCTTGAGCTCCTTCCACCTGGGGAAGGGTAGTCTGATGTTTTTCCTTTTCGTATTTGTCCTTTGTGTATCGTCTGTATATTGGTGCCTGTTAAGTCCCGTTTTTCGCTTTCTTGGCGATGGTGAAAATGGCTCCTGTGCTGCTAGTGCATGTCCATAGTCCTTCATTTTTGTGAACTTGACAGGGTAGTAAGCCACTCTTGTTTATTTTCTTCTCCTGCATCTCAATCACGCGCTGGCTCGCAGGGACAATGTCAAGTTGGTGCTATTTGTCCTTTGCCAGCAGCTGTAGTTTCAACATGGCAGACCGTCATTGCCCTACAGGCTTACCCGTAATATGTATAAACAAATCTAAAAGTCATTAGTGGAGGTCATAATACACCAATTATAACACATACTGCATATACACGAGACATCAATTTTGGTGAAAATGTTACACAATGTCCCTTTGTTCTGAGATCTGCATTTTTTATCACATTATTCATCTATTTTTAACACGTGTCCTTCAAAATGCAGGAGAACCATTGTGGTGACACATACTCTGAGACCAAATTTCCCCCTAAAACAGGCCAACAGGTCTTTCTTTTTTTTTTTCCTACTGCTGACATGATAACCTTGACAGTTCTATTTTCTTTTTCCCCATTGTCCCATTTTAATTCATGCAGCAGTGCATGGCTATTAAGCCCAAGCAATGGCAGCATGCCTGGACACATGGACGATATGCCGACTGGGATAATTCTCTCATCATCAGATCATGCTGAATTTTTTCCCTATGTAAGACACTAAAGTCAAAAATCGAGAGCAACATCCATAATGATTATTTCTGTCAAAACAACAAGTGGTATTTATTTATTTTTGTTAGTTAAGCCATCTTTGCCTTTACTAAATATATTAATTATTTCATGTAGCTGGGCATTTACTAGAACAAGGGCATTTGTCATTGCTTTTGTTTAGATTAAATCAATTTTAATAAAAGATTTATATTGTTTTAGTGCAACATGGTGAAACCCTGTTATCTTGGAATTGTTTTAAAGCAGAATTCTTTTTCCCAGTACACTGAAAGTCCAGTGTTTTTATTGCCAGGCATCTCAGTTTTAGTCTTAGTCTTAGTCTTCAGGCAGAAATGCTTATCAGTTTTAGTAACATTTTAGTCATTTCTAATTTTGATGATCGACTGTTTGGGTCGACGAAAACTCAAAAAGGTTTTAGTCTAGTTTTAGTCAAATAAACAAAAAAAGAAAGTATTAGTCTTTTAACAAATTATTTATGTGAATAATACATATTAAATGGTGAAATCAAGGTTGACAGGTTATAACAAGTATTGCAATTCATAAAACAAGTTAACCATAATGCTTTTGCATAATAACCAGATCCTTTACTAGATTGATAGCTTTAGCTGGCTAATTTGATAGCTTTAACTTTCCCATCAACACGGATGCAATGCTGTCATGCTATACTTTATTGCTGTTGGGCAGAAACCTTTTATTTCTATATTTAAACTTATCATACAAAAATATCACACAAGAAGATAGCAGATCTATAAGTTCAGAATATAGCAACACATTGTGAGCTTGTTGTTCGGTTATTTTCATCAATAGTTACAAAATTAAAAAGGAATGGTTTTAGACTTAAAAGGTTTCCCAACCAACAGCAGACACTTTCTGATCTACCTAGGGGTATGCTTTGCACAGATAAAGGCTAACTGTGGAATAAAGGACTCCAAAAAAACAAAGAGCAACAACAGTCTTACTTTGGTAACTGTAGCTTTATTTCTGAGAATTTTCTGAAGTGCAATACTACACCCTTAACATACACATGCCCAAAATATAAGCAATGGATGAGGAACACATATGCTCAACTTGACCTACACTGCTAGTGAAATTATGATGGATTATAGTTTAAATATGTCCATATATCGTTTTGTCGCTTCCGACCACCAAACCCCTTTGTCGACACTGCCGCCATGATTCATCTATGAATGAATAAACTGCTTGTCTGTGTGTGCGCTGCACGTCTGGTGGTGGGTGTGACCAAGGTGCAGCAGGATTGCTGACTGACAGACTGCACTCACAATAGGCAGAAATGTCATGCATTTTTAATGTCAGACAATCAGCCCTTGAACATTTTCGTCTAGTCTCGTCTCATCTCATCTCATCAATGGAATCTCACATACGTCTCCTCATGTTTTAGTCATCAGAGATCCATTTAAACTCGTCAATGTCTTGTTATCGTCATGAAAAAAGGGTATGTCAAGGAAAAAAATTTGGCATCGTCATCATTCACAAAAAAACTGTGAAAGTCAGACCCACATGCAAATACTAATAATAAACCTCCCACATTTTGGTCTCTCCACCTGCATAGGCCTTCAGTTCTAAGCACCAAACAATGCAAACATTTAGAAAAACTTCATTTCAAAGTGAAGAAACTATTAAATGGCCAGTGTGTTTCTGCAGGTCATTGTGCTGCTGCGGAAAAAAACAAAAGAAAAAACAAAAGGGAAAAAAAGGCCACAATAATATTTGAATTTCTATTATTGGTATATATTTCGTGCCTGCTAGGGTCAGGAATTGTTAAAACAATGGGTCACAAAAATTCTGAAAATTTCATAATGGTTAAAGCCACAAAACAATATTAATTAAAATGTTAGTGAATTCAAAAAAGCTGAATTCAGAAAAAAGTCATATTTACAATCTCATAAAGTTGCTTTAAACCTATAGAAACTAACAAAACTAGTAAACTATTATCAGCTACTAACAGGAAAAGGCTTTATCAAGGTATTAACAATGTAAACATTTACATTTATTAACAATGGCACTGCGATGGACTGGTGACCTGTCCAGGGTGTACCCTGCCTCTCACCTGTTAAATGCTTGGATAGGCTCCAGGTTACCCGCGACCCATAGTGGACTAAGCGGTAAAGAAAATGAATGAATGAATAAATTAACAATGTATAAATTTCTCTGTCAGGTTGTCACAAATTGTGCAACAGAGTAGGGACTCCTTGCAGGCTAAAAAATGTTTATAAAAAACACGAGGCCAGGTCATATTAATTTTTAAAGTAATTGGTTAAAAAATATTACTGCTGAATAACTAAAAAAATCTGGAATAAATGCTGTTATATAAAATAGGTTTTTGCATTAACATAGATATGTTTATTTGTTGTAGATTATGATAATTTACCCCCTGGGTTAAAAATCCTTTATTCATTACATTCATATTTTAAAGTTCTTACCATATAAGTAAAGGTTTTGTTGTGGCATTTTGAACATGGTCCAGCTATCAACTCCCCAGGGAACAGAAAATAGACGTTACGCACTTTGTACAAACCAAAAAAACTATGCTGAGCCAAAATAATCTATAAAAACGATCTACTTCTGGTTTGTAAATGCAATAAATAAAATAAATATTAAGGTTTCTATCAACAAAATAAGGCTCTTCATACTGTATTAGCCAATCAAGAACAGGTTTAGTCCAGTTTTATTATTTTAATTGGCTAGTTAAGACAAGAGGATATGGACATGTTGTGTTATGGTGTGTCTACAGCATTTATAGATAAAAGGAACAAATTATTTAGCACTGTATCAAGGAGTAATAAGTCAATGATTCAAAGACAATAGTAAACCAATGTTCAACAAAGTCATAGCTCAAACTTAAACTTTTGCATTTAAAGATTATAAGCGCAGAAGAGGCAAAACAATTAACATGCTTTTTCTTCCTTAGAGCCTTAATTTTGACAGCCCTAATAAAAGCATCATATTTATTTGCTAAATTTATATTTATTTACAACGATATGGTGACCCCCTGAAGTTATCTTGAGACTTCCACGGGGGTCCTGACCCCCAGTTTGAGAAAAGCTGCTTAAAGCAACTGCTTATATTTTAACATTATATGATTACAAGACATTGCCAGAGAGTTTAATCTTAATTGATCTTAAGACTCACACTGAGTCTAAATAGAACCAGCAGAAGCCAGAAATGATGACTCACAGAAGTATGGGCTCTATTTAGGGCATAGAGCTAAAGCTTTTGCAGAAAGAATTCCAAAATGTTGGAATCTCTCAACTCATGAATAGCTCTTGGATTTTTTCTGTTTATTCTGGGGACCAGGAATCTGGTCTCAAACCTGTTGTGCATTACATACTGGTCAGGGCTGTAAAATCTGTTTTATTCTCTTAAGTTGATGTGACTGGATGTCATTCCAGTTCTGTCACATAAAATCTTGGAATAATTTAAGAGCAGAGAGCATGATAAAAGAATGTGAGACCACCAGGCACAGAGGGTTTGGGGGCAACTACTTGCCCATTGTGAGACTGTGAGCAGACTGCAAAAATGACCTGTAAACATCTAAAGGGTGTCTATAAATCCTATACAAACAGCTGTACTCCATGCCCTATTAAGCCCCAGAGTAGAGGATGCTGCAGGGCTTCAGCTTCCACTGTTACTTCAGATTCTCATTATAGATGCCACTACTGTTACATACTGCATGCTGGTATAGCATACATACCCAAGCAAATCACCATTTGGCAATAAATATTTTGCTCAAGAAGAATTGTATGTTCTGTCAATCAACAAATCATTCGACCTTAATTTACATCTTTAGAGCGATTTCCCGTTTGAATGTCAAAAACGTGATCTGTAACAGAATGATGCCAAGATTGTGTAAGCAAAAATGTTGAAATGTCCAGCTAATGAGGTATTTTATTGTCTGGCTTTGCAGGTCGTGCCAATCACTGGTCAGCCATCATTGGTGCCTCCCACTCAAAGAATTATGTGCTGTGGGAATATGGTGGCTTTGCCAGTGAAGGTGTAAAACAGGTGGCTGAGCTGGGCTCCCCAGTCAAAATGGAAGAGGAGATCAGGCAGAAGGTAAGATTCCCATTGCCAGGAGATTACTGACATATTATTTTTGTGTTAAATAATAAAGAGAATCAAAAAGTTTAAAATGGTAGAATGTATCACAGACTGATTTTTAGTTGAAATCTTGACTGCATTGGTACAAATAGTCATCTTGTTCTTTGATCTGCCTTGACAAAAACTGTCAAAAGATGACTTGTATACCTCCACGAAAGCCTCAGGGGATGTTTCAGTGTCTGACGAATGCTTTCACTCTCTCGTCTAAATTGATAAGTGCTTTAAACCACCAATGTTATTAATGGCTTTCCTGTACTTAGACATGTCCATAACATAACCAGTTTTCCAAAGGAAATTTCCTTACTTTTGCTTTTAACTGAGGTATCTTTTATAGCTTTCACTTAACTTATATATAATAAGCTACATATTTTTTATTCAGCTTTAGCCCTCCACGTCTCGTGTTCTTCCCCCCTCCTTGGTCTCTATTCTTTTTATTATTTCCACAAATAGCATGGTATATCTTTCTTCCGTCCTTCTTCTCTGTGGCTGTCTCTCTCAGTCTTAAAATAACCCGTGCTGGCAGAGCAGATGGTTCCTGGAGAGTGCTTATTGTTAGCTAATATTGAAGACCTGAAGTCACATCAGATAATGAGAGTGTAGCGTGAGCAATGGGGTCTCCATGTCATTGCCACCTTCCCACTGCTATTACAGCACTCTCTTTTGGCTCTATTCTCACCTCCCAGCCTGGTTCATTAGATAAGTTACCTTAAAGCTTTGAGGTCACGGGGAATTGCATTAAATTGGATTGATTGGTGCAATAAAAGCACAGAAAAGACATTTTATTATGAATGAATAATAATAATTATGAATAAGAATGAATGTTGTTGTGTATGTAGTTTATATGCAATTATTCCCAGCGCACAAAAGTTTGGAGTTTGTTTACTTACACATCAGATATTTCAGAAGTATAAAATTTTCTTTTCTACACTGAGTTGATAATTGTGGATGAAAAGAGAACTGTTGGAGTCTGCACTGCATAGCCTCTTTCATATCAGCGGATACTGTGAAGTGATTTAACCGAAAAAATTTGGGATTTTTCCCTATTTTTCTCAAATGACTGCAATTGTGTCATGACCAAATGTGCCTTGGCTCAAGCTGTGGTTGTCAACAATAATTGCTCCGTAGTAAAGTGGAAATGGCTGATACATGAATACAAGGTGGTGATTACACAGGCAATCAATATAAACCCTGGCTGGTCTGGTGCTGAGAAGGTGCATGCTAGTATTTACTGTCTGGAAAAGCTGATGGGTAATCAGCTTTCTCCAGTGCTTCTCATCGCTTCAATAATGACATTTCCTGTTTAGCTCAAAATTTTTAACACATATGACAATTTTTTAATTAATCAGTAATTTTATTTAAATAATAGATTTCTTCTCGATGGAAATAACATGTGACAAATGATGTAAGACATTGAATTAACTTACCAGTACCAGGATATAGTTTTTATTTGGCAAATAAAAGAATAACTCAAAAAAGCGGACCCCATCTTCACAATAAACATGGTGAAGTGACTAGTTTTATTTTATTTTATTTAATTTAATTTTTGCTTTTTGCTTTGTGTTGTTTTTTCCACACTACTGGCCATGGCAACTTTGTCAAAGTGAAAAAAAGGACAAATAATAAATTATTAAATAAATAGAACTTGGCATTGTGCACCAGTAAAACTTCCAGCAATGTAAATAGCTGAAGCATGTAGCCAAATAGTTCAAATATTAATAATAGAACACCAAGATCATTAACTAAATTTAGGATTGTTTGATTATGGCAAAATATAATTGGGTCCTTAACTCATATTCCAGAGGTATATTTGTTGGGAATTATTAGAACAATTTGATAGCTATGAGCTGTCTGTAAAGCTAATTATGTCATGCTTGCCTCTTATGTAATTCTAAGTAATTTTCAATAAGATAACATTTATTAGCTGAAAAAAAACAACAACCAAAAAACAAAACAAAACAGAGACTGTAATGTTTTTATACACTTAAGTTGAACAGTTTATCATAGGCATGACTGTTTGGGGCTTTGCTTTCTTTCACATTGTTTTTAGTGTGTAATACACTGTTGTAGTACTGTACATATGTAATTTAGCTAAATAAGACAAATGGGTTCTCTTTTGTTTATATTCAGTTTGTCTGAAAGCTGTAATGTGAAAAATGTTTTATTTCCTTAGACAACTATTTCACACGTTTACCCACTTTTCTGCAACTCATTAAACACACATTCTATGTCCTTGAGGTAAGAAGGCTGGGTGAAGGAGTCTCCCTCCTTTGAGCCATGTAGCACTATTTGGTAAACGCTGACACAAACAGAAAACTGATTCGCTTTTGTGTCAGGTAAGGCGTCAGTGGGGAGCAGCCAGCGATAAATGCAAAATTGATATTCATAGCAGAACTTTACTCCAGTGGCAGGGTGCACTGATCAGAGTGTTTGTACAAAGTTTCATTTGCAGAGCCAAGCAGGCGTGCAGACCATGCAAACATGCACACACGCACACACATGCATCTAGAGCCTTTTTTATCCTGCTTATGTCAATTCAGAGTGTGATGGCTTTATTTTGTATCAGAGTTTGTCACCCTTTCAGAGCTACGACCTGAGTATGCTCTCTGTGACTGTTCATCAGATGTGTGGTGGGAAAGATTTACATGTGTTGTCCTGGACTTGGACTCTATACATTTTTAGATTTTTTTTCCATTAAGATGCATAGCAGCTGTGAAAGTTATTTGTTTAGTATTGCAATTTCCTGCATAGAAGAAAACACTTTTAAAAATGAGAAAGAAAAGATGTGACATACAGGGCTAAGAAAATTTAATGTCCATTCCATAGGAACTTGATGCTTGGCTTGCTCACTGCAGCTATTTCCGTGTGATTGTCAGGATTCCTGTTTCTGCTTTTGTCAGAGCTCATCTATTGGTTGTTGATCGTGTTTTGTCACTGCGACTTGTGATAATATCAAACATGTTTGATATTGTCGCAGACCCAACACGGGAAAGATTGACATGAAACAGCGCAGATTACCAGCTTAAATAATTGAAATGACGGGAGGGCGCTGTGACTCCAGTAAGACTCCTAAGATTTCCTAAAGACTTCAGTTTTTAGTCTGCGACTGTGAAAATCGTTTGGTGTGAGCCCAGCATTAGGGTCTTTCAGGTTCATTCATCAGCTTCACAAATTTTGTTTCTTTCACATTATACAAGTCCCAATGGCACTACGCCACTCATCATACTGCAACAGCCTGAATTTATAAATGTGACTGTTTCTGCCTCAGAACACATACACTGGACTTGAATCAAGTTGCAATAGCTTATACAAAAAAGAGGCACTAGATTTACAGTACATATAAGAGGAGAAGGAAATATAATATATATATATATATATAAAAAGTCATGTTTTATTTCTACAGTAGTTTGTGTACTGTAGGCAAGTTACTAAAAGTGAAGGGAGACCCCGCTTTTGTTTTCTTTACAGGCGACTTCCTACACTATAAACAGATGTTGTTCCATTTGTCAATACAAATGCTCTTATCAGAGGGCTTGGCAGCCCCGGGATGCAGCCTGGGTTCATTGTTGTTATCCCTCCCTTCATGTTTGAGGTGATTTATATATGCATTCAGTCATTACAGAAGCTCAGTGTGTCACTAATGAGAAGTTTAATGAGACTCTCTCCATGGACCAGCGACCAGGGCCAAAGCCTCAGACAGAAACAGGAGATTATGAAATCTCCTATTTCCTCTCGCAGCATGGGGTGTTTTTCATTATCGCACGGTGCAGATGCATGCATGCTCTGTCATTGTGAGCTCCACAGCTGTGCCACAGCGAGGTGAAAACACCACTTAGGCTTGAGCCGGAGAGCAATGTTACAGATTAACGATATGATGTGTACCACGACACAACTGTGATTCTATTTATATTTTTGAGATTGAGAGTCTCCTGGGATACCCTTTGATTCTTATCTGAGTGTAAGATGTTAATGCTAAATTTATCTCACTGTTACACCAGTTTGGACTTGCATTGTATAACAAATTAACTAAAGTGAAAACTGACAATAGCAGGGGAGCTAAGAAGCAGATCTCAGCGTCCCTTACAGTTCATCCATCCATCCATTTTCGGCCTCTTATCCGGAGTCGGGTTGCGGGGGCAGCTGCCTGAACAGGGAAACCCAGACTTCCCTCCCCCCGACCACATTCGCCAGCTCATCCGGGGGGATCCCGAGGCTTTCCCAGGCCAGCCGAGAGATGTAGTCCATCCAGCGTGTCCTGGGTCTTCCCCGGGGCCTCTTTCCAGTGGGACATGCTCGGAACACCTC
>JBAMHW010000001.1:22025563-22055793 GCA_037177495.1 Rhadinocentrus ornatus | reverse complement strand
CAGCAGGTGGATGAGAACACGAGCGCAGAGTTGGCCGGCTAAAGGTATCACTGGGACATCTCACGGTATGCCAGGCACATGGGGCTGGGACGTCCATTGAGGAGGACAGTACCAGACTAGTAGATGGTGAGGAAGAACGTCTTCAACTAAAATCAGGAGCTTTTTATTTTAAATTCATTTGTTTTTTTGTTTTTTGTTTGTTTGTCAGACAGATAAGGACAGATAAGGAAGGTTGAGGTTACGGATGGACAGATTTAATTTGATCAGTCATTGTATGTACTTTTTCTTCATGTACATTGCTATTGCCTTTGTACAGATAAAATCATCGTACCAAGCCATGTGCTTCTCAATATACTAGTTTGTAACAATAAGTTGGTGCAACACATTCTATAATCCTAAATTTCAATGTGGACACCACCTATAATGTTCTCACAACTATTACCTTCCAAAAGGTGTGCTGTATATGAAAGAATAACAGCAGAGCTCCTTACACAGTTAACAGTACATATTCCTCATTGCAACACAGCTTCACCATATTCAAAGAAAGGAGTAGGTCGTGTGTTTTAGAACACAGTATTTCTCACTGAACTTCTATTTGATCCTGAAATTGGTATATTTTAAAAAATCTTATTGTAATACAAAACAACTTACAGCAAGACAATTTTAATTTATTTTAAGAGAGAACAAGAAAATGTTTACTGTTCTAAAGAAAGTAATCTTGAATACAGCTGGTGACCTGTTTTTTTTTTTTTACTAATATTATACTCCTATCTACTCTAAAGATTGAAGACCTGAAGATTAAATGCATATGTGTAAAAACAAAGAAAGTTAATTTTCAGTATTCCAATAGAGCATCTTTGGGATGTGGTGGAACAGGAGATTTATATCATGGATGTGCAGCAAACAAATCTGCAGCAAGTATGTCATGCTATCATGTCAATATGGAAAATAATCTCTGAGGAATCTATCCAGCATCATGGTGAATCTATGTCACTTTTTTTATTTAACTTTATTTTTACTTTTGATGACAAATTCTAAGTAAATAGACCGATCCATGTGACAACAGGACAATTGCCATCCTACATTCGTGGTGTCAGAAAAAAAGAGTATGTAAGACTAGAAAAAACTATTTTTTTCTGATGTGTTACTTTTTAACTGATGCCATTTACATTACAGTTTAACAGTAACATAAAACTATTATGTGATTAAATTTTTTTCAGTGCACTGGATTCTCTATTGTATGAGGTTACTGACGCAGGAAGAGAAGTGGGTTGTTAAAAGGGGTCAAGTTTCATTTGGGCAGTGGGTTTAAATCCTGTTTGGATTCACGGTGGCACAGATTTTTACTCTTGTGCAGCTCTGAGCTTAATCCTTTTTCAGCCATGTTATACTATAATGAAGCACTGAGTGGGGAAAATCACCCATTAAACCCTCTTTAAGAAGACCATGTACAAAATTTTGCCTTAGGAATTTTCCTCAATTTAAATGTGGATTTAGCAATTTAATACACACCAAAATGGCAACATGGATTATCTTGAATAATCTTAAAATTTATTATTTTTATGTGCAAAACAGCACATTAATGTGGTTTTACCTTTTGAGTATCCATATTTCAAAACGATCAGTTTGACTGAGGTGGTAAATGGCATACCTTAGGGGTATCTAAAACTATGTCATATTAATAAATCCTCAAGGCAACAAAATGCAGCCTCATGCTAGCCTCTGGACATAACAGTTGGATACACATGATATTAGCATTATATTTCCCATGTAAGCTGCAGGCTGTATTTTTATTAATTTTTTTCTGTCACCGTTTTTGTTAACATGCTCTCTTTCATTTCTCTCAGCACACTATTAATCAGGTTTCTTGTGTTTCTTTTATGCACGTGTACTGCTGCCCCAGGTCAGTTTTGCCATGATGGGACAGCAGTTTGTTAAAAAGGGACTCCCAAAGGGTGAAGTCTTGACCCCAGCTCTGTATTCAACCTTGCCAAGCCACGGTGGACCATGCCAAACCACAGTGGCTAAAAGAGCATTCAGAAATTCTTAACTCAACATCATATATCCCGTCGTCCACATCTTTCTTGCCACACTTCTCTTGTGTTTGCTGGTGGTTTTGTTATTCTTTTTTTTGACTTTCTATGAAAAAAAAACAAAAAACAAAGCAAACATTTAAGTTTAAGAAGGAATAATTCTTCAATTTCAGCTGGCAGTTTTTTCTTGGCCTGTCAAGTCAGCTTTTTGAGCCCAGCAGAGATATTCCTGTACGGGAAAACAAAGCTTTCAAAAACCTTAAAGCCTGTCTTGGCTCTTGCAACTGTTATTATGATTGCTTAAATCGAACAGAACAGCCAGAGCCAAGCTCATTTTGAAAAGCAGTGGGGAAGGGTAAGCCTGTATGCAAGCTTTGTGTATATTTGTATGTGCTTGTGAATATTCATTTAGTTTTATGAGCAGGTTTTCTGTATTTTCCCTTAGTTATTTACAATGCAATCAAACCGTTGACATGCAAATGAAAAGTTTTTAGTGTTAAAATGTGTGACTTGGATGCAAATTAATGCAGATCTGTTTTTTGTACCCCTCATTTGTGAAGTGTTCATAAATAAAACCCATTGAATGGGTTTTACTACATTTCTATATTATTGAATTGACCACATTCCAACCGATTAGGACATTGTAATCACACAACGAGAGTCAAACTGAGGTCCACCAATGGTCTACAATGGTTTTAAATGGTTAAAACATGTTTTTTAAAAGTCCCCATATTATGCCAAATTCACTTTCTAAAGGTTTTCTAACAGCCATAAATGTCCCCATAGCCTGAGTATAAAGCCCAAAAATGAGAAAATTATGTCACCTCTCTCACTTGCTTGCTCCACTTTTTAGCGAATGTGTGCAGGTGAGTCTGAGATCTTTCCCTTTGTGACCTCATGAAGGGAAAAACTACTTCCCTGGTTAGTGGATACTGCCATTGACCTGTCTCCTTGACTAGCTGAGCCTGCCCTCTAAAATCACAGCGCGGGCACCAGCGAAAGTCGGATCTTGTGCCAGAGAGTGGGGTGGACAGGCACTACTCATGAATATTTAAAGTTTCAGACAAAGAAACAGCCCGTTCTCAGTAGAGCTCACTAGAGCCACATTTGCAATGGCTGAAATGAAGGACCAAGGATGAATTTAGGGTAATACACTTTAAAAATAATGTTGTTGGATCTCTGATACCCAAATGAAACGGTTGAAAAGATGTATTATATGGGACCTTTAATGTATGTGTGCATGCGTATGTGTCTCAAATGTTGACCAGTCCTTCGTACAGCTGGCAGGCTTAGAATTTAGGACCACATACACAGTCACAAGGATAAAAGCCAGATTATTCTGGAATCTCAGACATCTTGGCCAGAGGCAGCTTTGATACAGCCACCCAAATGTATACAGTTCTGAATGGAATAAGTGAGTAGAAGCATGCATTGGAAGAAAGACTGCATACTGTGTCAATCCCTGGTGTTAGGACATCACAGCTACCAAAGATTTTGTTTATCTTACTTGGATGTTCCAGAACTTTTCAATGAGTATTTGTCACACTGTGAGTGTGAGATGACACAGCTGAGGGAAATTAGAATTAAAATTTATGCTAAACATTGGAATGTTTTTGCAATGCATATGTATTCTCCAGGGGAAATGTTTCCCCCTTTTATAAGTTATTAATCAAGGCTATGTATCCTGCTCTGGTGGTGTTCCATGTGTTTATCTTTTAATATGCCTACATACTTTTTTGTTTGTTTATTTGTGCATGTCTCTTTTGAGTAGGCCTATCACAATAACAAATTTTGCTTTGCAATAAATCTTCTCAGAAATTATTGCGATAAAGGATATTGTGCAAAGTGATAATATTGTCATTTTTTAAGCCATTTCCAACTAAGATAATGAAAATGCCATAATATTGCAAGTACACACTTTCAAAGATCAATAAACTTTCTAAAGAACATTTTACACAGGAACTGGAAGAAATTTTAAATAACAAAACAAAAACAATAAACAGAACGGACTCTCAGTCTCATTAACAATGAATGAAAACCAAACACAACCAAAAACAGTAAGTATGATAGATCATAAAGTCTTTGTTCTGTAAACAAAATTGCCCTTAAAAAAATATATAAAAATATATATAAACATGGGGCTAAGACAGGAAAAACTGGCAAAACTGTCAGTTAGTACCATTGTATTAAAAAAAAAAACCTAGAAAAAAAATATATTGCACATCGTTGCTGCTTGTGAAGCTGAAATATCTCCCCTCATCACTGCGTGAAAGACTCATCTATGAGCAGTGAGCGAACCGCGATGCTGCGTCGGGGCGCTCCGCTTTTTCACAAATGCCGGGACACCGGCCCAAAAGTAACGCGACCCTCTGGGAATCCTCCGGAACCTCTCGGTTAGCCGGCATTGCTCTTGATGTGTATTTTGTAATACACGGTAGTATATAGGCTGACTCTATTTGTGTAATGTGCCTGTGCATTACGGGGGTTATTACGGTAGACCAGGAAGTGGGGGGGCTTTGTACTGATGTTGTAGGCTACATGTGTGTGTTCTGCTGACATGTATGTATTCTGCCTACATGTGGGGAGCAGTGATACAATAAATGAGGAAGTACTCACAGCTATTTTTCTCCATTCGACTTATTTACATGATTCAGCGTGAGAATCGAAGGTTTAGCGCGAGAACGTGAGAAGCCACTCAAATGCGCGAGTCTCACGGCCGATGCGTGACAGTTGGCATTCTTGTAAAACAAATGCAGCATGGCGGCTCGCACAGGTGCTTCACCACGGTCTCGTGCTGCAACATGCTGCTGTCAAGTATGACACTAGACTAGAGAGATCACTGCAAAAAACAAGAGCGTTCAGTCGAGATCCTCCATAGTGAAACCTGTTCTCATACACCATCTATGGTAAAGTAAAATAGAAAACATAATATATATATATAAAATAGAATTAAAAATTTTTAAAAAATTCTTTTATTCTTACCGTGCAGTTAGAATACTGAGAAAGGCCTACTTTTGAGTTCATATTTGATGCCTCACAGTCTGTATGTGTTGTTTTTGATTACTCTTTTGCTTAGTGCCCATACTGCTGCAGCTGGTAGCTGTAGAACAAAGAACACAAAACATGTAGGGAAGGGTTGGAAAACAAATTTAGGGAAAGTGTCTTCCAAATGCTACTCACATATTTCTTCAACCATAAATAGCTGTATTAATCTGTACAGAATCAGTTAGAAAATATTTTCACTTAGTTTACATTAATACTGTTAAAACTTGGTCTATCCAGTTGCTAATTACATGAGAAAATGCTTGCCGTAAGGGTTTTTGTACTGGCCAGTCGAACTGATATGTTGTAGGTCACAGTGGATCACAGTTTAGAGTTATTTCACATCAAAAAAGGTTTGTTGTCTTTAATTTCTGCACTGCGGAAATAAGGCCTTTCTTACTTTTTTTCTTATCTTCAGGAGATCATGGCCAACTAAATGCATTAAAGCTTTATAATAAATCTGTGGAATCTTTTATTCATGAGGTAGCCTCGATAGATCTGTTTTCACTAGTGGTAGTACCTGTTTTGTTGTCCTTATGAAAATGAGACCATGACTCTGAGGCCCCCTATTTCCTGCAATCTCCATGTCATTTGGGAGCTAATGTCTGTCTTTGCAGGTGTGGGTCAAACAGCTGAAGGAGACAGGCATTGATTGACAGCTAAGGAGACACATGATTTAGACATGATGCAAATGTTGATAAATAAGTGAAAAACATCTACATTCTCTCTCTCTCTCTCTCTCTCTCTCTCTCTCTCTCTCTCTCTCTCTCTCTCTCTCTCTCTCTCTCTCTCTCTCTCTCGCTCGCTCGCTCGCTATAAAAATCCAACAAGAAAAGCCTTCAGTGATGGTTCTTTCTATTCTTTCAATTTAGAAATGATCTTCAGCTCTGACATTAAGTATTAAAAACTATCAACAGCAAAGCTACCGTCTGCTCTTTTGTAACTACTGTAAAATCTGCCCAACCAAAAACACATGCTGGAATGTGATGAAAAGGACTCTCATGGTTGTGATCTTACAAATCCAGCTGCCTAGGAAGGCAATGCGCCAGTCTGGCAAAACAGAAACTTGCAAACAGAGGCATGGCTTTAAAGCAGTGGAAACAGTGGAAATATGGAAGTCCTCCTTGGCTTTAGTATCCTACTGGGACTATGTTTAGTCCCTTTTTGCTGTGTTGTAAATACAGGGGTTCATCTAATAGTACCCACTAGGGATTGATTAATATGGATCCCGATGCCACTAACGATTTTTTTTTTTAAATCAACATTAGCCGATGATTGATATGGACTGCTGATTTCTTGAGCTGATATTTGGATCAAATACTGCTTTTGCTTCCACAATTTACATTATAAAAATGACACACAATGACAACAAATTTTACGAGTTTCTTTTTTTTTTTAAACAAGAAACCTCTGTTGAAGTTAAAACAAAGTTTAACAAATAATTAAAAAAAATGGTAAAGGGTGAAGTAGTAAGGTAGGAAGTAATGTTGCATACAGTAGCATTTAACAGCTTAATCTTTGTTGAACTTTATCAAACATACAATCAAATAATAACAAACCAAAAAGAGTCCAGAGCTTTTAATTTTTTAAGTAATTTCTTTGAAAATAAATATTTAAGAAAAAATAAAAAATGACATTATTGCACTTAATAGTAAAGAGCAAGGAGCATAATTGTGCACATATTTCCCACCAGTCGTTTAATGCTTTGCCCTAAATTTTAGTGCATTTAATTTACATAACCTATCTCAGATATAAGAACGAAAATGAAAACAGCAATACTAAAAAAACAGAAAAAGCTTTAAAGGGATTATGCACCCCTCACTGAAAGTTCTTAATACTCCCAGTTTAGGAGCTGCAGGTTATAATGGGGGAAACAGAGACGCTTTCCCCATCAGTCTCCTCAGATGTTGCCTCATGTGTCAAGGAATTCCTATTAAATAACATAAATAACAAGTATAAGGTAAAAAGTAGCCACTACAGTCTGTATGTTTAAAGCGCCACCAATGAGTGAACAACTGCTGTTCTCTCACTGCCGCAGCAGTGATGTTAAACTGCGATGACCAGAGAATGAGCTGAGACACACACACACGACACACATCCAGACCTCAGCCTGGTGTTCGCTGAATGAGAGTCCCACAAACACCACAGAACTGAATTCATAACGTTGGCATTCCTTAATCCTGTAATTGATGCTTGTTAACTATGTACACTTAGCCTACAGCTACGTCCACAGCTCCCTAAATACAATGGCAAGCAGATTTATAGACAAGGAATTTGTCGTTCCAGTTTTCCTTTTTGGCCCACAAATTTTGTGTTTCCAATTTCAAAGTGTAAAATTACGTGCTAAATTAAACAGAAGATGCTTTGAAAGTATAAAACTTGCTGATGCAGCAGGCTTCCAAAGCAGGTTTGGAGCAAGTGGGCTGCAGCGTGTCCAACAACACAGAGCTGACTGTGGATGCCTGTCTGTAAATCATGCCGGGGAAAACATATCAGGGAACGCACCCGTGTTTTGGCAGATGCTGATACAAGTAAAAAATACGAATATCGGCTGGATATATTGGCTGGCCGATGTACTCACACAAAGATTTGGTGTTGTTAATGATAAGGAAAACTACAAGTTCAAAGTCTTTATGATATTGCTTTTGTACTGTGAGGTATGTATTAAGATAAGTATTGAATTACACAGGAACAAGATATTTGCACCTTTATTTGTTGTATTTACTATTATTAGACTACAACAGCTTTTTGCAAGAGTCAGGAAGACAGCAATGATTCATTTTACAAAACAGTGTTTTTCTACAACTGCAGCATTTGCTAATTCCACATTACTGCTTATTGCATTACTTTTAGTGCAACATCATTATTTTCTAACGTAATATTTTTTCACAGATGCATTACAAAGCTCATTACTCTGTTTATGTGTGCTCTGCAGAAACTGGATGTGATTGTTCTCTGCTGATAGAAAAAAAATAACACATATGCAACATTTATGATACTTCCTTGGTCCACCCTCTCATTAAGAAGCTAACCCTGTTTTTGTTTCATCAGAAGTGGTGCAGCATCTTATTTCTAAACACATTTGTGTCTTTTGAGGTTGCAAATCACTCCTAAAGGAATGTGCTCACTTATGGTTAGTAAATTCCCTCGACTGACCTTTTTGCTTAGCTTAATATCTTTTTTTGATTATCATTAGTTCCTGACCAAAATTGGGATTGGTAAAAAAGTCTACTCAAGTCAACTTTATTTAAAAGCATGTTTAAAAACAACATATAAAAGACTATAAAGGGACAAGCATGACCCAAATAATCAGCAGAAGAAAATGCCAAAGCCCAGTATGATTTAAAAACAAGAGTGTAAAAATAATCTTTAAATAAGATTTAAATGTACACAGTAGGTGAGGTCTTCATACGAGATAAGAAGGGGCCAGCCTCTTCATATGTCATTTAGCACTCATGGCAAAAGAGGTTAGTGAACTTTGACATGGGTCCATTGGAGTTTGTATGTCCATATGTTTCTCTACACTGCCTACATGCATGCACATCATGTATATTTTTTGCTTAACGATTTTTGCTTAATGATTCTAAACTGACAGCAGGTCTGAATGTCGGTCTGTGTTGTTGCCTGTCTTTGTGTTAGGGCTGGCAATCTGAGCCCTGCCTCTTTACCTAATGTCCACCGGGAGAGGCTTCAACCCCTCTATGATCCTGAACAGGAGAAAGTGGATATGTAGTAATGGATGGATGGACAAGAAAAATCCACTGGTTTTATTTTAATCATTAATCCTTAATCCTTTTTTTTTAAATCCTGTTTGATATATGTACAGAATCTGGGTTTATATTATTTCCTCAAAAAAGGTTTAAATGATATACTGTGCATAGTTATATACTGTAGCTTTTTTGTCATTTCTGTGAATCTTCTATAACTCTGCCGAATAATGTCTTGCCTTTTTCTTTTTTTTGCATTGAATATATCTATTATCCAGATGAGAAATGATGCCGTGTTGATATCTCTTGTGACTTTTAGAATTGTTTTGAATTCTGGTCTAAAACTGTTTGCTTGCACCAGTAAAGATATAAAAGTGCCTGCTGTTGTATGTGTGGTGAGGAGATTGGTGCATATGCCTCATTTTAATTTGTGCTTTGTTCCCAGCAATGGGCAGTTTCAGGTTATTACATATTCTGCAGTGCGGCACATCTGACCACAGTGGCCATTGACCTCCTTATGGTGAAAAAATGACAAAAGTAAGAATTAAAGTTAACAACACAGAAGAAAGCCTGGAGAGCAACAGACACCCTGAACTGGGTCATCAGCAGCAGTTACCTCAATTCATCTCTAATAATATCCCTGAGCCCTGGGCCTAGGTCTGCTGGAGTTGCCTGTATGATGGCTCAGGCTGCTTGATGAATGAGTATGCCAGGCAGAACTGTAGCCTTCCAGACTGCACGGCAAGGCTCAGAGATTGCCACTGAGGACAACCACAGTCAGCAAATCAATTCACGGCTCTCCAGAGAAGTAGTCAGCGCTTGCAAACTCATCTACCTTTAGCACAGCCGAATCTCTTGTCACTGCATTTTTTTCCCTTGCCCATGAGATGTTCTCCTGTCTTTTTTTGAGCAAGATTGGTGTGACTGAAGTGACTTCACCTACGCAATATCTGAACTGCAGCCTATTCTGCAGGGCAGGATATGGGAATGTCAGTGGGGATTTAATTAACACCTGAAGGCTGTGTAAGCCTTTCACGCTATGTGCTGATAACAGCCAGCTTGCATCCAATTGGAATTTCGAAGCAATTTTTTATGTCTATTAATAGTTTAGAGTACGTGCTGGAACAGACAGATCAGAGATTCCTGTGCAGAACTTTGATTACAACATCAGAGGAGCTGCTATCTCTCTCTGGGAAAAGGCTGCTGTAGACCAAGTGGAGCTTTGGCTCGCAGGCAGAAAACAACTCATAATTTCACATAATTGTGGTGTGCTAGGGAATACTTTGACCACTACTAGTACAGAATGAAATATTCTTCAATCTTCGTCTCCTCAGACACACAGTTAAATGCATTGTTATACAGTGATAGAATCAATAATATTTCCTTTTGTTACTGTTAGAAATGTTAAACTTAGTTCTGCATCTTACATGGCAAAATCACAATAAGTTAGAAGGCGGCAAAGCTGATTGTTGATAATTTCTTTTCACAGCTGAGGTCACTGATTTGTTGCAGTAGTTAAATTAATTTTATAAAAACAAACAAAAAACAAAACAAAACAAAAAATAAAAACAACATTATTCTGCACACAAGTGGAATAAGCTTTTTCCAATAATTCTAACAAGGGACAAAATGGCGGAGGTATGGTAATTAGCACTAATGATCATTTTAGCATGATGAATACGCAAGTTTGCTTCTTTTCAGATCCTTTGGCATATCAGTCTGATGTGCCAAAGGATCTGAAAAGAAGCTCCAGCTGCTGCTGTTTCATGGATGCCTTCCTTTTATTGCAGTGAGAAAGGGGACATCACCTCCCTCAAGTTAGCTTTGCTACCAAGAACTGGGAATAGCCATTAGTATAATTTTTCACATAAAAATGTGTGATTGATACAGGCAATTTCCACAGCGTCTCCTCTCTACTGCTGCTCGAGTGACAGTCTGGCTTCACTGGCATGAAAGATGTTAATACAGTTTTATATGCAATGGGAACTGGATCATGAGCCCTGCCTCATCAGTTTTCTGAAGCAATACTCTAGGAAGCGAAAACTCTATTAAATTGGAACTTAACTCTAAAGAGTCTGTATTTAAAATAAATATTTTGAAAATAGCAGATTCATAAGGGGAATACTGATTCATTTAAAATGTGAATTCAAAGATGTCCCAGCCACAATTTCACGCACACACAAACACTTTCACACGTTGAAACAATCAGAGTCATTATGGTTCAATTTTTGAGCATTTTGTTGCGCAGCAAGGGGATAATCTCAACATGATGGACTGCTACGTTTTCCTCAGTCATGACTCCTGTGTCTTATGTCAAACAGTTTCCAAATCAGTTAAATAATAAATATCTGTTTTTGGTGCTCAGAAATTTGGTTTTGATGTAAGTTAAAAGCGACAGCTTAAAGCACTTCAGCAATAAACATCCTAAAAAATGCAAAAGTCGGAGCAATCTCATTTGCTGTTTGGTAGATTATAAAAGTGTTGGAAGCGGAAGCTGTTGGTGGCAACTTGGAGGCTGAATGGTGCTTTAGAATGGGTTATTTAAATTTCCTTTCACTGGAAATCCTTGGGAGGTGCTTTTCAAGTATTTAGTTTTTGCCAGCAGTGACAGTGTTCTGTTAGGTTGTGGGAATTGTCTCCTTGTTGAAGAGATGATGTGTGGCTTATAGCTCTACGGTCGGATTTAGTTTTTCATTTGTATTGTTGTATCCATGTGGGACCACTGGAACAATGCTAAATGATGAATGGTACAGCTTTTAGATAATTAGTCAGCAACTGATTATTTTTTTAGACTGGAATACCAGAAATGGATGCAGGCACATTGTGAAGGCAGCCTTTTAAGTATGGCTTCAATTGTGAAACAATTTTTTAGTTCCTTTGTACACAACCACAGTCTGAATAATAAACAGAACCAACTGAACAAATGCAGACACAGTAGTTATATCTTAATCTAAGCTCAGCAGTCTTTCATTTCCTCTGATATTTTCCATATTAAAGGTTAATACAACATCATTTTGGCATCATATACAGCATTGGTCCCTTTCTTGCTATGTAATTGACAACAGTAATTGAAAATCTTATCACTTGCCACTGCATGTTTGAGTAAAATGTAGCATCAGAAAGAAATATCAGAAATTAACATAGAATTTTAAAATCTAAAAATCACAAGTAATGTTAATTAGAAACACATACACCCATATCTTTAGTATTTTGTGCCAAAAGGTTTATCACATTTTTGCTTCCATTCATGGATTTTCAACTGAAATTATTGTCGGCATTTCAGCTACAGTTTAGATTTCAGACAGCAGATTAATATTAGCAGGTTTTGATGGTTTATTCAACGGAAAGCACATAAACTACTGTGTGGCATTTTTTATATTAAACCATTACTAATGTCAGTGGAGCAAGTAGAGGATATTAAATCGGATTAACGCTGCAACTCTGTTCCTAACCATTTCTTATTTGCGATGATGCCAGTTTAAATGCACTTTCTTGCCTAACAGGGAATTACAAATGCTAAATCAAGCATCACAAATGAAGGTTCACTACGCTTGTCAGGACTAGATGGAAATTATTCATGCAATATGAATTCTTTCCCTCCAAGATAAGAGTGAGTGTCATCTGCACTGCATGGTGTGTCTTCTCTAATGGATACAAGCAGTTCTCTGTTTTGGAAATGACTCCACTAAACTTGCACAATGATTTTTCTTTTATTTATTTATTTATTTTTATTGTGGAATCCATGTTGCGTGGCCAGTTTATGATTATAAGTAAACACATCAGTAGCTCTTATAGCTTCTTTTCTTATATTGTCATGTTAATATGTTTCGGTGTTATCTTTTTCCCTAATGAGTGGAATTAAAACAAACTTCATTAGTCTCCATAGGGAAATTATGAAGTATTACATTGAACTATGATATTTAATAAATAAAAATTAATATCAAAGCAGAAACATTGAGAATAGGTTAATTTAGATTTATTTTGTTTTTTTTTGTAGTCTTCTGATAATTAACTTTTGACTATCAGTTTGACTTGTGCCTTGTCACAGCCAATAAGAAGACAACAGCACCCAAGTACCAGAAACAGCAAAGCAGTATGTTTGAATAGATGGCAAACTTCACTCTATATAATTCAATGTATATTGAATGGAAGTGCTACTCAAACTGCTTATTAGCTTATAAGCATTTATTTGGAGTCATGTAGAGAATTATTCCTTCTATTTACATGGAGATTATATAACACATTCTGTTTTCTCCAATATAAGGGAAGTTATTTTAGGTTTAAGTTTGTCAGCAGTGCATCGGTCACTCTATCTCTAAACAGGACTTGTTTTCATTGTTGTTGTGTTGCCAGGTGCATTTATGTGCTCCTGATTCTCCACAATACCCTTTCAGTCACAGGCCTAATACAGGCCTAATGATTTTTTCACTGTGGGTCTTACTTTGAGCTTTATTTGCTTTACTTTTTGCTACGTGCCTGAATTTGAGTTTTTATTTTCCTCCTCTGTCATATTTTCTAAGTTTTCAATTTTTTAAACACTATGTTTTAATCAGACTATATAATGGAAACAGCTACTTAGTGACTATTGTCTGATGTAACCTTTGGAGGCTACACAGGATAACATTTAGAGAGAGGACTTTCCAGTGAGCCATATCTCTCCAATTAACAGCAAAAACTGCTGTATTTGTTTAAAGGAATTTGCCTTGTTTAATTTTTTTAATTAAGGCTCTTCTCTACGTTATGTCTGCTATTGTCTTGGAAAATATGACTCTGTATATGCATGATTGTAATAATTGGTTTGAATTTGAAGAATGTGTAAAATTGGAAGACAAGGTCCATTTTTACACAGAAATGTTCCCAAACTATTGTTTTGCCTTTGATATTATGTTCTCTTAAGAATATTCTCATAGATAATTATTCTCCTCTAAAAGAGGATCAGGCATTTGGCCATTTTCAAAAGTTTCTGGCTTCAGAACCACTTTTTAAATAGTGTTAACCTTGCTAAAAAGTTAAAATTAAAACAAAAAAATAATGCAATTACTTCCAGATCATTTATGATATCAAATTGTAAAACTCCTTTTTTTCTTTTCTTTTTTCTTTTCCTTTTATCGAATATATCTCCATTTTAAAACATTCCTGGTATGTTTCAGTAGAGCATCATCACTGAGTAGACAGGATAGATGATAGACCAGAAGATGGGATATTGTTTATTCTTTTGTGAATGACTGTGAGGCAAACAAACATTTTTAAAAATAATAATTTTAAAATTTTACCATTTAGTAATAATACTAAATGAATGATGTAAGAGATGCTCAGACCCTAGGGCGGCATAAACATCGAAACTTTACACAGTGATTTGGTGGAGATCACTGGCATGGTCCATAAGCACAGAAAGTCCTTGTCAGTGAACACGGTTTGTTGTTGCATCCATTCATGTTATTAAATCTCTGGACCTGAACTAATTAAGATGGGGCACAATATTAATGGTGAAAGCACCATTAATGTTGAAAAATGTATCAGTATCCAAACCTTTGAAAGTGTTGCTTATTGTAGACAAAACTAAATCTGGTTCTTCACATTTTACAGACAGAAGAATGTGGTTTCCAACATGATCTGAAATTATCTGCATCCAGACCTGCCATTTCTCCACAACATTGTTAGAATGCCATCAGCATAACAGCTGCAGATAAATCAATATCGTTTGCAAGAATGTACTTTTCTCACATTTTCTGCCCATCAGCCGGACTGTGGAAAACAGTAAATGTCAATTCATTTGAAGAGAGAATCTTATACAGTAGTTGCAAGCTTGCAGAAATAAATCCTCTCAAATCTACCATACCAAGATACCACATATTTTAGTTAATGTCTTAAATAGTTTCCATGCTTAGGATTTTATACAGCTGTACACACACAAACACACACATACACACATTCACCCCTAAATACAGCCATTAATTGTATGACCATGTTAGCATTTTAATGCTAGTTGATGCATGAGCAGGCATGTCATCACACAAACATGTCAATAAAAGACTAAGGTGCAGCATAGATCATGCACAAAAACACGCATCCCATAACGCATTTGTCAATACTTCAGATGTTGTTTTTCATGTCAACAGACATGAATACATCCCTCATCTAGGACACTAGGACCACTGACAAGAAGGCAATACTTTTGCATGGCAGCTACCAAAACTGCACTGACGTGAAAGTAAACCTCTTGGATCCTGGTCTGATTGCACAGACATGCGTGGGATGTACTGGATCCACAGAGGCCCTAATGTGCAATTTACAAGATGTAAAGCACCCAGTACCTGCACCAGTGGAAATACCTGGGTGGTTAGGGCTGTTTTGGCAAGATGAAAAGGGACCTACACAATATAACTCAGGTAGTTTTAATGTTATGGTCAATAAGTGTATGTCAGAGTTAGGCCTGTCGCGATAAGCAATAAGTCAATTAATTGCACGGTAAGAAAAAACGAGGGCAATAAGTTTGTCGGCCGACAACAGGTTTCACTATGGAGTATCGCGACTGAACTGTCTCGTTTCTTGCGGAGTGAACTCTCTAGTGTCTTACTTGACTGCAGCATGTTGCAGCACGAGACCGTGGTGAAGCACCTGTGCGAGCCGATATGCCACATTTGTTTTACAGGGCTGCCAACTCTCACACATCGGCATGAGACTCGCGCATTTGAGTGGCTTCTCATGCTCGCGCGCTAAACCTCCGATTCTCAAGCTGAATCATGTAAATAAGTCGAAAGGGGAAAAATAGCTGCGAGCACTGTCTCATTTATTGCAAAGCTGCTCCCCACATGAAGGCAGAACACACACATGTAGCCTACAACGTCAGTACAAAGCCCCCACTTTCTGGTCTACCGTAATAACCCCCGTAATGCGCAGGCACATTACACAAATAGAGTCAGCCTATATACTACCGTATATGACAAAATACACATCAAGAGCAATGTTGGCTTATCGAAAAGTTTGGGAGGACTCCCAGTGATCATAGATCAGTCTAACACGCAGTGATGAGGGGAGATATTTCAGTTTCACAAAGGATGCGCAGTATATTTTTTTCTAGTTTTTTTTTATTAATACAATGGTACTAACTGGCAGTTTTGCCAGTTTTTCCTGTCTGAGCCTCATGTTTAATATTCTTTTAAACATATTTTTTGAAGGGCAATTTTGTTTACAGATCAAAAACTTTATTATCCATCATACTTTTTTTTTGGTTGTGTTTGGTTTTCATTCATTGTTAATCTATTTTTTTTTTCATTTTGTTATTTAAAATTTCTTCCATTTCCAGTGTAAAATGTTTTTTAGAAATGAAAGTTTATTGATCTTTGAAAGGGTGTACTTGCAATATTATGGCATTATCATTATATTAGTTGAAAATGGTCTCAAAATGACAACATTATTGCTTTGCGCAATATTATCGCTTATTGAGATAATTTCTGAGAAAATTTATCACACAGCAAAATTTGTTATCGTGACAGGCCTAGTCAGAGTTTCCTCATTTTATAAAGACCTGTTGCCTGTAAATCATGTCTTTTACTGAATGCTTCCTTAAGATATATCAGTTCCTCACTCTGAATAAAAATACTCTATTTATTGAGAAGCAGAAAGATTCCTAATGGATCTAAAGTACAACTGCCATCCACAGTTGTCCTGGTAATTGAAGGGAAAGGAAAAGATGTGAGGGTTGCTAAGGTTTTCTGTGCCAGTGGGAGAACCATGCACTACTCAGCTATTACCTCGCTGCGGCAGTATTTAAAGACCTTACCCTCAGCTCGCTGTGAGCCAATTTCATGGCTGATATCCTCAGTGTGAAGGAGTACGACAGGTCAATTCTAGCCCAGCAGGAAAGACCTGGCCTTTTGGCTTCAGAGGACGTTGACAATAGGATTCAGTGTCAGCTCATGGTGATGGTATTTAATAGGGTCAAGATTAAATTCCCAAACAGTTTAAAGATTAGGTATGCATCAACGGCCTGATGTAAATATCCCTCTAACCTTGTGAGTTATTCACATTAATGAAAACTATTTGGTGAAACTGAAATCCTCACATATGAAATCATAATAAGATTGGAAAGATAGACAAAACAAAAACCAACAACAACAAAACATTTAATGGGAAGGAATAACAACGGACAATTCCCTCATATTTGTATTATTCTTAGATACTGTGAGATAGTTGTGTTTTGAAAGCGAAGAAGGCTTAATAGCTCTGTTAACATGGAAGTACACAATTTCATTATGGTCTGTATGGGTAGCCGCCTCATACACATCACGTCATCCAGAAAGGCAATGTTTTTTTCCCCTATTTGACATCTTTAGGGTCTTTTTTTTTTTTTTTTTTTTTCACAATATCATTGCTGGCTTTAAGAGAGACCCTGACATAATGTCTGTTGCTTATCTCAGGCACCACATCTGTAAAAGACTCAAAATTGATGTATTCAGAAATACAATCTGACAGAAACTAAATTTTCTGAAAATCATATGGGATGTATGAACACAATGATATTTATATCGATCCTTTAAGTTCATTAAATGTGATACAAGAGACGGGCTCATATGCAAAGAACTGCCAGTGATATTGTGGATTTTGGCCCTTAATAGAATTAAAACATATAAACACCTATCATATACAAATTCACAGTCATGTTTTGAGTGTAGATAAAGTGATAACTCAGCAGGATTATTTTGTTTTATGAAATACTTCTGCTCTCCTTTGTGTTTTCACATGTAATAACAAAAAGATTATAATTCATAGTGACAAGGTTATCAGAAATGGGATGGAAAATTTGGTTTGTAGTCATTAAAAAGAACAATCTATGTATTTCCTGCCACACTGCAACCAGTTCCCGAGAAGGCTTCTTTAAAATGATAAGCACAACCTGTAAAAGCAGGAAGTGAATCAAAGCTGTCACTTTCTGACATTGACAAATATGCTGTTTATATTAAAATGCTTAGCAACATAGAATACTTTAACAGGTCACAGTTTATTCTGTGGTTCTATTGTCAACTGATGGTGAATAATGATGTAGGGTTTGTAATGTGCAAGTTACATCAAGACAGAGCCACTGTAATAATATTCTGCTTGGATATTTCTGGGAAAATTGTAAGTACAGTGGTGATTTTCAGTTGAATGATGCGAATAGTCAATACCTTTAGATAAAATAAGCAATGCATTATTTTTAGCTCCACTTCAAAGTCAGAAAAATAATTAACTTTTGTGCGAAAAGAATAACATGGGAAAAGGAGATCAGAAGGTTATTCATAACTAAGACAGCATAGATCATTTGAAACTTTGCAAATTATTTAAAATGAGGAAGAAGTTCTTTTGGAACCCTGGAATGTGAATATCACTGTACTTTGTTCATAACTAATGTCAAGTGCTATTGTAGATAAAATAAAAAGAAAAATCACGTGTTGAATTTGTCTAATGAGCTCCTCAGAGGCTGGCTACTACCTGCCATCCTAAAGGTTTCAAGAGAATATATATATTTTTTTACTTGGTATCAAATTAGTAGCAGTAAATTACAGGCTCAAGGACTAACTAACTACTATACAATATTGTTTAGTGGGAGAAGCAAGGGGCAAGTCACATTACTAACTGGGGCTAGCTTCCCATAGAAAGCGTAAAGGGGGCAGGGTAGTTTAGGCCAGTGGGCAGACTTTATTAGTTGTTAAGGTAGATGATAAACGGCTTGTCTGTTCTCAAAATAATATGGCAAAATAAAGTGTACCAATAATAAATAATGCAGAAATACAATAACCAACCATCAATCCATTGTTAATACCTGCTGTATCCCATTCAGGGTAATGCTGGTAGAGGCTCATTCCGATGTCACTGGCTGAGAGGCAGGCAATACCCTGCATAGATCACCAGTAGAAATACAGTTGATAACAAAAACAATAAATAAATAAAAAGTTCCTTTGATGATGAATGAGTCTCTTCATTTGTATAATTTGTTTTAGTGACTAAGATACAAACTTGCCGCAAAATATGATGGTTTGAAAAATGTAGAAACAGTTCCTAATAAAAAGTTTTCTTTGTCATTATCAATTGCACAAAATGTATAGAGTGATAGCTTTTGTGTTTTTCTGTATGTTTGTTAAAAAACATGTAATCAAATCATCTACTCTGTTTCTTTTTTAAAAGCACCACTGTGAATAATAACAGTGGGAAATTCTTGCAAAAATAAATAAATAAAACATAAAAGGGGCAAGAAAGTAATAATAATTAAAAAAATACAAGCTTGGTGGTAAAGCAAAAGTCGGCTGTAATGTCATGTGACATTCCAGATGAAAAAGTTGCATAATGCAGTTTCTTAGCTTTGGGATGCTGTTGGGCAGCGACAGCTCCAGAAATGCATATAATAGATGTCACTGTGCCATCAAATAAGTCCTGAACGCAGAGGTTTTAGTTTGGAAAGCTACGTAATGTGTCTTTAACAGCTTGAGAAGAAATTGGAGGTAAAGAAATGAATAAACGTTAAATATTTTCTGAGGCCACAGGTTTTGAGCACAGAATGTGTCGTTCTCATCAGTCTCATCTTGACAGTTCAATCTATTCCTCAAAAGGCTGCCAAAGACTAAATTGTGGCCTTTGTCTCACTCAGTGGTGATCCTTGTCACTGGCTTGTGCTTACACACTGCAGGTTCAGAGATACAGTGTACAGCATTATTTGCTAGTGCTAGTCTTTACACCTTCTTTATTCTACCAAGGGAATTGGATGGTCAAAACCAAGATACCATTTGAGATAGAAATGACTTTATAAAAAAAATATATATAAAAAAAAGTGCAAAGTGAAAAGATTTCCCTTTCCGTCCCATAAATTTACTGTAGCAGTTTCAGAGACAGTATTATGGTCACAACCCATGTTGTGTACTGTGAAAATGGATAAACCTGTATTTCTTTTGTTAAAGGAATGAAACAAACCCCTTTTCACTGCGTGAATTTTGAGAACCTGTATCAAAAGTGGTACCTTGCATTTTATTTTAAATGTAAATGTGGAAGTTTATACTTGAATGTGCAAAGCTTTCTAAATCTTACAGCACCGTCACTAGTTGTAGAAACATAGAAAGAATGCTGCTGATGTGTGAATCATCAGCACAGCACCCTTACATCCTTGAATCTAAAATAGGATAAGCATGTTATGCTTATTAATACCTTAGCAGATCTGTGATGATGAAATACACTAAGATAAAGTAGAGAGAGGAATGCTGATGTTTTGGGTTTGCGTAACACAAATTGTTTTGTTAACCATTCTAACTAGGAAAGAGTACTGCGCATCACTGCAACATTGAAGCATAATTTCTGGGCCTATTTACATGCATTTTTTCCACATTTGAGTTAAACATTTGAGTGAAATGCATTCACTTTTTCATTGTATATTTTTTTGTGACACTGTCTTCTAATTGCTTCTAGGGGTGCAGACCTTTTGATGTGATAACCGAACGTTTGACCCATTGTCTCACACCCAGAAAAACTTGACATCATGAGAAATTGTCATTCTCGCTTTCCTGTGTTCAATTCAATTCCATTCAGTTTGATTCAGCTTCATATGTATAATGCTAATTCACAACAAAGTCATCTCAAGGCACTTGATCTAATTAAAATAAACCCATATTAGTCCAGCATATAAAAATAGTGTTCATACAAGTTTAATCACAGAAAATAATTGCCTAGCAAAGGAAAACCAACGGATTGGATCAAATCTTCAATTAATCCCCCATCCTGAGCATGCATGGGGAAGCAGGCGACAGTGGAAAGGAAAAACCTCTGGCAGAACCAAGCTCAGGAAGGGTTGCTGCTTAAAACAGCTGGAGAGGACATGAGGAATCAACAAGCTACAGATTTGCTGAGAAAGTGAAAAGAAATACAAGTGAATGACACCAAAATTGTGATAAATTTATACATGGAAGATAAAGAGAATATAGATGACAATGCTCAGTGCATCACGGTATGTTACCCATAAATATAAACCTATGGCAGCTAAAGGATGGCTAACCACCCCTAACTGAGATTGATAAAAAAAAGGAAGGTGTTAAGCCTAATCTTAAAGGTTGAAAGAGCGTCTGCCTCCTGATCCCCGGGAGCTGGTTCCATTAGAGAGGGGCCAAAAGTGAAAATTTCAGATGTACATGTTCACTTTATGTTGTTTCATTGGAGTGAAATATACTTTAGTAAAGTTGCACTTTTATGTCTGTACATTATATTTACTTTATTTTCAAGAGGTTTGCCCACTGGTAACTGCATGAACTCATTTAATATATCTTTTATTAATATTTCCATGTTGTATCTGCAATTAAATTACTGTAAGAGAAGACCAAACATAACACCAAATTGTATCTAATTATCTGTAGCTGTCAGTGAGGGTTATAAGTTGTTGAGGGAAGAAGCCAATTAAAGCACTTACGGCTGTCAACACCAATGGTAGAGGCACATAAAAACACAAAATTGCAATGTTAAAAAAATGCTGAAAAGCTTTTTTAAGTAAACTCAGCCAAGGGTTCTGGTGTTATGTGAACCTAAATTAAGCAGGTAACTGAAAATAGAATCTTAAATGTAACAAAGTTAGGAGAGTTATTTAGGTGTATTCATGTCTTTGAGCTGAAAAGATGAAAATCTTATGTGTTCAATGGAAAATATCTAGTGTCAAGTTTGTCCAACTTAATATTTCAATATTGATTTACACTCCTACTTTATAAGATAATACAGAATACAATTTTTGTTGAGTTTACACAAAAATTTTGCAGTTTACTTTTTAAAGTTATCTCAACTACTCATTCTTTAGTTTCGAAGTCAGTATTCCATATTTTCTATATCCGCTTATTCCAAATAAGCCAGAGGAGGCTGAGGCCTATCCTGGCAGCTACTACTAAGCAAGAGGCAGGCTACACCCTGGACAGGTTGCCAGTCCATTGCAGGGCCAACACAGAGAGACAATCATTCATGCTCACACATGCATGCAAAATAACAAGGCAGTAACTTGAATCAGGCGATTTTGAGGGAATCTTGCTAACCTCCACACCAGTGTATAGCCCAGGAAGTCTGTATTAATAAATTCAAATACTACTTAAAATCATCTTATTTATTAATAACAATCAAACAATTAAGTTTCCATTACAACATCATTGCAGGCTATTTCAAAGCCACAATCAATTACAAACTGTTTCTTAGGGATGAGACCATGGCTGAGCAGGCTTACTTGGCTAACTTAAAATTTACAAATATGTGTCATTTGTTGCAGACCGAACATGTTAATGTGAAATGTTATTGCTCTGTCACCCTAGAACTATGTTATACTATCTTTCCTATTATTAAGGTAACCAATGGCCACCCAGCTGCTCCAAAGCCAACATTGTTGATACATTGAATATCTGTAACCCGTAACCTTTCCTTTCTTTGATAGATAAACTGTCTTCCTTTTCCTTCATAAAACAATTCTGACATTAGTTTTGTTCAAAAGTCTTCATCCAAAATCATTTTTAGATTTTTTAAAACTGGTCTCTACCAAGTTTGCATTTAATTGGAAATTTTTTCTCTCACATCTAAATGCATTTTTCATTCTGTTTACTGTATTTACTTAATTAGATTTTTTTTTTTCCTCTTTGTGTATGGAGTTTTTTTTCAACATGAGCTGTATCATCTGTTATCATGAATTGTAGAAATAGATTATGACCCTTTTTAACAATCACTTTAAAAGTATAGTGTTCTTAAAAATCACTTGTGTTTTTTTCTGGCTTTTTTCAGGGTGATGAAGTCCTGACAGTCATCAAAATGAAAGCACAATGGCCGGCCTGGCAGCCCCTAAATGTGTAAGTGAAATACATTAATGTCTGTCATACAACGACTTATGGTCCTCTTTCTCCAAATGTACTATACATGAAAATAATAAACACCAAAATAATTTGTTATAATCTATTTTGTGGAGAATAAAATGTTTATCTTAATATCTGTAAAGTACAGAACAATGAGGCTCATTTTTCTTTTAATGATGTGTTTTCACAGTTGCTTTCACAATGTCCAAAACACACAGACACTAAAGGTCATTAATTTTTTACTTAGCTTTTTTGTAGGAAAGGGTGCAGTCTGCATTCATTACTGTGTCAACTGAGAAGTGAACACAATTTTTCTCCCCCTACCAACACAATGATTTGAGTTACACTGTAAAAATAGGGGAGGGGGTTCAAATTTTCTTTTGTTCAGTGGCTTTACCAGAAAATTAGCGTATGACAGCAAAAATGGTAGCACTCCCTCGTAGGGCTGGGCGATTAATCGAATTTTAATCACAATTACGATCTGGGTTTTCAACGATCATAAAATTAAATGTTCCGATTATTTTGCTCCTTCGCAGTTTACTCTTGTGCTGTTTTCAGCTGCAATCTCGTCACTATTTTAATCGCGTGTCTCTCCCTGCCCCGCCACCGCTAGGGACCTGTGGTCAAACCACACCATAGAGTCGTAAATGACGCAGATTTCAACGTGAAAACGAAATGTCTCTAGTCTGATCTTTCCCAGATCACACCGAGCAGAACATAGCTGGGTTCTTATTCTTTCTCTAATTGTGTTAGATAACCAAGATCTCAATTTCAAGTACGGACCATTTGCCATTCAATGAAAATATTCGTGATTATAATTTTTCCCATAATCGAGCAGCCCTACTCCCTCGTCAGGTATCTACTGCAGTGTAGATGAAAAGGGTAGATGCAAAAGTTGTGTATGTAGTACCTCAAATAATTCTGGTAGTCAGTTTAAATAAATCAGTTGTGTATATTTGCATATTGGTATATCACCTGCAGTTTCTTGTTAATACATAAAGCAGGTGTATTTTTTTTTTATGATCATTTTGTTTAGATTGACTGGCTTTGAGTAAATCATCTACTTATATATATATATATATATATATATATATATATATATATATGAAATATATATCATCATAAATCTGTTCTGATGGATTATCTTAAGTGATTATAAAGTTTCTACAGGTTGCTTTTAAAAAATAAATATGAAAGAAACTGGAATGGAGGAAATCATCCACACAGCATATGGCTTTTTATATTAAAGCATTCACAATGTAAAGTTTTTACTCCACTACTGAAGCAAGATCAGAGAAAACTTAGTGAAGCCCTGAAACTGCCTGCTCTACCAGCTTACAGTGTGCAATCCTTTATTCCCAAGTTCATCAGAACCATTTAATTTTTTATTCATGAGAAAAACAAGAACTTTTTTGACTCAGCCTGTATACAGACACTTCTGTGGGTAAAGGCGAGCGCTGTGTTTCTTCAACCGCAGGGGCTCTGTGAGGACCATGAGATTAGTCTACGAAGCAAAGAAAGCATCCAATAATAGGAACAATGACCTAATTAGGTTGTGGTTTATGCAAATAATTAATAAATACAGATGGTGGTTATAATACTGCACATGTGAGCATATGGGGTCAATTAATTCAGGGGAGAAAAAAAAAGAGACAAAGTGCATCAATAATTACATGGAAGAGTCGGCGGCAAGTAAGTATATTGAAAAGAATGATCATTCTTTTGCAAATGGAAACTGTTATGTCAAATGTTAGAGGAGTCTCAGAGACAATGGGTCTCTTTCACAAATACTTTCTAATTAATCCTCTAAAATTTGTTTTCAAGTTGTTCTTAAGAAGTTTTTTTTTATAAACATAAAAGAAAAGGAAAAAAACAGTATAACATCTATTCTGTTTTTGAAGTTAAGCTATAAAAAGGCAATAAAAAGATATGTTAGGAATGTTGGGTTTTAAATGTAACAGTTTGAATGAGCAAACTATGAGAGTAGCCTATTTGCACTCTTGTAATAGCACAGAGTACACAGGTAATAAAATCTGTTTTGTTAAACAAGCCTGCATAGCACTGTGAAAGGACCTTGGATGTTAACTGACAACAACTGTCAGATTGTGGTGCAGATATTATTATTAGTCACTTCAAATTTAAGAGCTGATATTTTCCACCCAATCTCTATGGGCAAACAAATGACTCAGTCCTTGCTATTGAAAAGGACTGATCCTGAAGTAATGTAGGAGAGGCAACCAGTAAATGTCACGTCCAATGAATTGTATTATAAACCAAGGGTTTGAGGAAGTCATTGCTCCTGTCCATCAGGGAGTATTGCAAGTATGGCCGTTGACTTCTCTGGAAGAAAAAAATGAAAAAATGATCTAGGATGCAGATCACATATATTTTTTGTTACATTTGAGGTTATTGGAGCTAACTGTACGTGTCTACACCAAGCTGAAAATGTGGAGCCACTGATAAAAATATAGGATGGAGTTGCCCCTGGTAAAAATTGGGGGAAATTAATTTATTAGTTATTTATGCCACTGACTTCCTTTACAGAAAAAAAGCTTTCACAGTAGGCTAGTATTAAAATAGCAGGTACATATTAACGCAGCTGCTGTGGCCACAAAATACTGTCTGAAATTTGTAAAGTACAGATTAAAGAAAAAACAAATGCAACATTTGCATTTCTATAGTTTAGGTCCAACAGTATTTGAAGATTATTATTGGAAATATAGCTATTAGAATGGCATACTGGTGGCGAGTCACCTGTATGTGTCACTGTCATATCTCCTTTTACAAAGTTAAAGTTTCTTTATCAAATTAAACGTCTTTCTAGTCTGAAGCATTGTTGTATTTGCCAATTTGCTTTCAACATGTGTCTATTTGACAGCACATTCACCGCATTGCCTGTACAAGCTGTAAAGTGTATTAATAATAATACAATATCAACTTGTCATAGCCATATGTATAAATGAACAGAAAAAACAAAAGAAAACACAGTGTGACCAACAATATCTTAATCAACATCATCTATCAATTCAGAAAGGAAGACTTTACCCCAGTTTTTGAAGTTAAAACCACCTCTAACTCTTTTTTGCATTTTATCCTCCCACTCATTAACACATCACATTTTGCACCACAGTATTGTCCTCCTCCCTTAGTTTCATCACTAAGTTTCTTCATTAGGCCGCCCCCTCTCCTGCCACTATCCCCATTTTTTTCAGGATTAAAATAGTTTCCTGACAGCTTCAGTGCCTCCATGACACTCGTGCTGTCTCCTTGTTCTCTCTTTTGTCAGGCATCTTCCTAATAAGTGGAGGAGTACTTTGGTTCTCTGTGGGTTATATCTGATTAGCAGCTAAAAAGAAGGAAGCTGGTTGTCAACGGTGTGAAATAAAAAGCTCTTGAAGAATAGAATGCAGCAGTTAATGAGCTGCGTTCAGCATTTTGGGGTTGATAGCAGTGGTTTTCTGTGTGTAGTGTGGTGTAGAAGTGTATCAAACATTCCCACACTAATGAGATAACCTTTTTCCCACAACATAATGCAAGCACCTATATTTGCATACCTGGAATCACAACAGAAATAGCTTATTTAGCCAATCAAAATTGCTAGAGTTAGCACTAAACAGTGAAGATACCACCACCACCACCACCACTACTACTACTACTACTACTACTACTACTACTACTACTACTGCTACTACTACTACTACTGCAGCAATCAGCACAGATCATTTTTGGAGCTAATAAATGTAAGAGAATGAAAAAGAATAAGAAATATTAGTGCCAAATATAAATGTAGCAACATCACAACTCCTGCACATTCACATGCTTCCAAACCGGAAAATACTTTGGAATTTAGGAGGCATTTCATGTGAGTTATCGAGGCTGATTAATTCCTTTATTATTTGCTGGGTCTCCTCTGTCAATTATGTTTTACCTTTCTGTAGCACCCAGGTGACTTTCTGAGATGAACCATTAGCCAGTACAGAGCAGAGACCCATTTAAGTTCAGTCAAGATGTGCTATTTTACACCTTCCAAGGCCATCATTAGCATAGTGCACAAGGGCATCACTGAGCTGCCTGAAGTCAAATGGCCTTATATGGACATGATGACAGTGAAGAGGAATTACTGACTAATTGTCTGTTGTTACAACAAGGCGCTTCTCATTCAAAATTATTCTGGAATTGGCTGGAAAAGTTCTTGTAATTAGTCTAGCTGTCAATCGTTGGTCAAGACAGGTGGTCAGAGGTCTGTGTGTGTGTGAACCCAGGGGGTATAGATGTGGTCTGACATTGTGAATATAAAATAAATGTTAGCCATTTCCAGTTCGAATGAATTTCAAAATAGTACTCTTCTTCTTCACTCTGCACACATTATCACTAACTAAAGCCTGAAACTAGTGGCCCCTTCATCACTGCCATCGAACAAAAAACCCCCAAAACATTTAACGTTCTATCACTCTATCTTAATGAAAAACAGTGGTAAGAGTTTTAAGACCTGATTTAAAAAACCTAAGGTGTGGAGCAGTCTTCATGTCTTCTGGTAGTTTGTTCCAGATGTTTGGAGCTTGAAAAATTAATGCTGAATTTCCTTGTTCAGTTTTACCTCTCGGGATGGAAAGCAAACTTGACCCAGATTACCTTCTTGGTGTCTTGGTGGCGCCTACGTTATCAGCAAATCAGTTAAATATTTTGGACCAGAATCAGTTAGTGCCTTGTACACCAGCAGCACAATTTTGAAATAACTTATTTGGTGCACAGGAAACCAGAGATCTGAGAAACAGAGTGATATGTTCCCTTTTTATTGTGTTTGTGAGCACATAAACAGCATAATTCTTGATTAGTTGCAGTTGCCTTAGAGATTTATTTATTTTTTTCACAGAGATCTGTTAAAACTCCATTACAGTAGTCAAGCCTACTTAAAAAATATGCAAGATCAAGTTTTTTTTTAAGTAATGTTGAGCCATCAGGCCCTTTTAAAAAATAAATATTTTGCAGGTAATAAAATGCTGATTTTGTTATTGCGCTTTTCTTTTTTTTTCTATAACACATTTTTTTCAGTTTTATCTTTATTTTGCTGAAGGAAATTCGGACACATACATGACTGATTTGAATGAGGCAGGACCAGAGTCCCCTGGTTAGGCAGTAATATAGAATTAAGTGTCATCAGCATTAATATGGTAAGATGTTTTGTTTGTTTATAGCTAGTGGGAGCATATACAGTACATGCTGAACAAAGGTTGATGTGTGTCTGTCAACTCAATTCAGAACTGGACTGGAGATTCAATTTGGTCTAATCGGATGTTATGATCAACTGTGTGAAAACCAGCGCTAAGATCTCAAGAGGTTCAAGGCTTTGACAGGGTAGTGCTTTGGGGTGGTTGAAATTCTGACTGACAGTCATCAAAACAGTTGTTAAGTGCCAAGAAAATGTGAAGCTGTTGATAAACATTTTTTCTATTATTTTACTTAAAAATGGGAGGTTTGAAATAACAAAAGAGAGTTGTGGGACTATTAGCAGAAGGTCAGATGACATGCAGTTGAGAACACTTCTATAGAAGGTTGTAGGGAGAATGTAGAGAGCAGAACGACAACTTAACATGATATTTAGGGCAACTTTCTTGTTACAAGATAGGGAATTTGAGACTTAACAAGGACATTTAGAGCAAATAAATGCATCATTACGTGTGGTTTTGTTCAAGCCACACACATCAACTTGATAGGAACAGGCACAGCGCAACATGGTCTCAGGTTGCAAAATTTGTATGTCAGTCTTTGAAAATATTCTCATTTGGGAAGAAACTAACAGCTGCTATTTTCTTCTTTATTAGTACTTACAAACTGCCTTGTTCCACTTGGATGTCAGGCTCATTCTGTTCCACAGGCGTGCTGCCCCCTCAGCTGAGTTCTCCGTGGACCGAACTCGCCACCTCATGTCCTTCCTGACTATGATGGGACCCAGTCCGGACTGGAATGTGGGTCTGTCTGCTGAGGACTTGTGTACCAAGGAGTGTGGCTGGGTCCAGAAGGTGGTTCAGGACTTGATCCCATGGGATGCTGGCACCGATAGTGGGGTGTCCTATGAGGTCAGTGTCAACATTCATATATATCTGTGCTATGCTCAATAACTTACTCAGCTCTTCGAAACTGCTGCAGCTCTTGTATTTGGAAATTCTTTTATCCAGTTGGTGACCTGTTTTCAATTTCTAAACTCTATAATTTTTTTTTTTAAAGTGCAAGTATGTGGTGTAGCGATTTACCTCGATATTAATATGGTAACTTATTGTAATTATTAAAATGACTTATGAGACCTTCTAAGGTCTAATTGCTTCGATTAGGGGCACCACTCTTCTGTAGAAAATTAATAAATTTGATACAGTCCAGAAGAGACAATTGTAAGTTGGTAAATTTGTTTAAGAAAGTATTCCTAGCTAAAACATCTCATTTTCTGAAGCCATGAAGTTTCTTCGTTTAAAAGGACTATGAATTCATTAAAAATAAACCACAGACACTTCCGAATTAAAAAAAATGTATACAATTTTTTAACCACCAATAATTAATTAACAACAAGCAGTAGAAGATGTCAGAAATTATGGAATTTATCAATATTGCTACAAACGCTCTGGCGACGTTTTAAGGGTAGTCGACAGGGTAACTCAGCTTACAAGACAGGAAACAAAGAAATGATTTAGAATAGGATAGACCAAAAGAAAAATTATAGTATGCTAATACTGTCACTTAGGAAGACTGGGAATTTGGGAAAATTACCTAAATACTGAGTTGAATTTAATTGGTCTAGGCCGACACTATAGCAGAAAAAGGAGTGAGAAAAAGGGATAATTTGTACAGGGATTTAGCACTAGCCAAAATGAAATTAGATTCAATTTAGGTGGACGGGACTTTGGAAATAGAATTAACTTTGCTAGAGGTTCTAAAAAGACACACCAGCCACGATCCAAAGGAAGGTTCGGTTCGGTCTTACTTTTGGGGTTACCAAGAGCGATCAGGAAGCAGTCGTGGGTGGCTGGAGAGATGTGCAGGTGGACCTCCTGGAGTTCTCTCGGGACCAGATGACAAGAAGCCTGTCTTGGACCTCTCAGGTCCGGTGTTCCCAAAGTGCTTCTTTCTGGCGAGCCGGATGGCGAAGCTGGCGGCGGCCAAGCAGCAGTGCCGGATGGCATCAATTATATCAGAGCCGGTGTTTGGGTTTGGTCAACCCAACTGATAGTTAGATGGCTTGGATTTATGTGGGTGAAGGAAGAGGTTTTCCTTTACACAGCAAAGTTATAAAAATTCCAAAAACTGAATATATCTTGGGCGGCTTCCTGGAGGTTTATCTCGATTACGTAGCAACGCTTCCGGGTTTCTTTTGAATAATATTTAACATAAAAAGACTAAACGAAGACAAAATTAAATAAGTTCGAACTTTCTGAAGTTAATCCATGGAGTTAATTTTACAGACCTGTTTCTTTCTTCTTTCTATATTTGTTCTTCTCCAATCGTTACAAAACACTAAACACACACTCACTCTCACTCTCTCTACTGTTGAACTTAATAATCCTCAACACTCTCTTTTAAGTCGAGGGCAGTCTTTCTGAACGAGGCGGGTTCTACACTGCTAATCCAAT
>JBAMHW010000001.1:22003355-22023607 GCA_037177495.1 Rhadinocentrus ornatus | reverse complement strand
CAAATTACGTATGTAAGTTCTAAATCTATTTTCCCATATTCCAGTTGAACGATACAGACTTATCAGAACACATTGCAAAAGGACCCATGTTAATAGTTTGGCTTAAGAGTAAACACACTTCAGATCTTACTTCAACTTTCTGTTGATCCCAGAAACTGGATCAAAAAGTCATCTATATTTTCTTGATGTGAGAAATCCTTTTGAATTAATTCTTATTTCAGAAATTCAATGTTTATGGTAGTTTCAGAACTAGGTTAAAAAAATGTCCTTTACTCCAACCGACTTCTAATGAAGGACCAGCTGTGGAATGTAGGTGTTATCTTCTAAGTTGGGTGGTAGAATTGGGTAGGGACAGTGGGGACATATATCCAGTACCATCCACAGAGGCGTAACACAAAATTCTGGGCACTATGTACAAACCATCTTTCTGGGCCCCTATGTGGACTTGATTCAAAGTTCTCATGCATTTTTTTTCCCATGGTACAAGCCAAAGATAATAAATACAATCTTAATTTAACCTCTAAATGGCTAAATGGCTAAATCTGACCTGGTTCATCTGGCAGACCATCTTCTGCTTCACTCAGCCTCTCACGAGCTTTACGTTACTCTAATTTCCTATCCTCAGTTTCCTCACTCTCTCTTTCCTTCTCTTTCTCTGCTGCAAGGAGGACGGACTCCATACAAGCTAAATAGATACAAGATGATCTGAACTTGCTAACTGTAGTTAGCCTCTTTTATGCGTGTTGTAATCTAGCCAGTCTATATGTGATAGTGGCTGACATCTTCTAAATAATTTGCATTCAAGAATTTTACTGTGCTTTCTCTGTACTGACAAGTCTGCCCTAAGCAGGATGTTTCATATTTCTTTCAAATTAGTGAAGAATCAATTTTTTTCTCAGGGTAAGATTTTATACCTGATTTTATGGAGTTTAGGCAATTCCCCTTTTGCAGAGAAATGTGAAAACTCTTCTCTGGTTACAAATAGTTTGTACATAGCAAAAGGTCAATAGGGTAAAGGTGTCAGTGGATTTTTTGAGTAGAGAAATCTTTAGGTTCCAGTGTTACTATAATAGGTATGAAAATTATGTCATGCTCCACAAAATGAAGAGATGTGTTAAATCTGCCAAAATAAAAGTAAAAAAATTATTTGGGAGGTTTTAAATTGATGAACAGAATTTTTATTTTGACACATTTAATACCTGCGTCTGTAGCATTTTTGCTATGCAAAATAAAACTCATGGTCTTAAAATGTAAAATACATAAAAATGAAAAAACTAAAAAACAAAAAGCCTTGATTTATAGATGGATATTGAGGAAGAGGGTAGAGAAACTTTGTGGCTATTATGAACTGGGGAACTTTGGCTCTCTGGTACAAAGTCATTAAAATCACAGGCCTGTAACAGAGTAATGAGGTCTATCCTGTGTGCCATTACTTTAACTGTATCTTTTAATCAGTGGCCACTCGCTACCCTTGCCCCTATGCTCTCATCTCCCACAGACACAAAGAGTACTGATCTGTCTCTATTTTTTCTGAGTGGTCTCAGTTGGAGGGTGAAGAATGGGCTAGTGGCCTGCCTCTAGACTACCTCTGGCATTGTTTCTATCAACCTCATGCTGGCAGATCTTTACTGTTGACTAAGAACATCTCCCCTATAAAACACATTGCTTCTCTACAGATGCTCTTTGACTTTGAAACTTTTACTTTCGGTGACTTTTATTTTGTGTAACTTTGAATGTCTTTGTGCTTGTTACACTAAATGTGTTCTTAAAAAAATTCCTCTCACTGGGTTATTTTTGAACTCCCAAGAAAGCAATGTGGTCCATGAAATTTTTTTTCTCTTGCTTTCCCTGCTTTTCTTACTTTCTGTGTGGTTCTTTCAGTCTCCCAACAAGCCTACTGCGCCCCAGGAAAAGATCCGTCCATTGACCAGTCTGGATCATCCACAAAGTCCGTTTTATGATCCAGAGGGAGGTGCTATTACTCTTGTTGCCAGAGTGGTGGTGGAACGCATAGCCAGAAAGGTCTGTTTATCTTCCAGCCATTGTCGTACTAAGTACAAATTTAAATGATTGAACCGCGAGGTGGGAGCAAACTGTAGGAGGTCTGATTTACTACAAAGCCGACTGTTGTGAATTTTCAAATACAGACGACTTTTTTTCAAAGACGATTACCATCAAGTTACTTTTTCAAGAAGATTTTTTCACTCGAAGATTTTTTTTTCACTTTTTTCATTCAAAGGGTGTTCTGCTGGAGTGACTTCTCTGTGTACTTTGGACTCTTCAAGACTTGTTATGATAGGTTTCCACAGCAACAGAAGAGTTGTTTACAAGCGGTATCAACTGATGAAGCACTGTCACCATTTTATTTTTCTGTCTATTCTAGCTGTCTATTGAGACCTGTTCAAGTTACAGGTCTGTAATGAACACAGACTCAAAGGGCAGACTCTTAGCTTTAATTCACATTTAATTTAGAGGAAGCTTTAGGAAATAAAAGCTGCCTTTCTTATCGGCCCAAATGTGGCAGCACAGTTGAAAATAGCTATTTCATAGACATGTTGGTTATTTGTTTAGTTTAAATTATTTGATTATTAATACTAAATTATTTCAAGGATGTTTCCAATGCAAGAAAAAGGGTTGAAATTTATGCGTTACAGCAACTGTACAAGTGAGCAATAAGCCAAAATATAGTACAAAAAGCAACCCAAAAGGTAAAGAAGTAGAATTTCCTGCAGTAACAGTTAACAGTTACCTGATCTCAACCTGACCAAACTGCACTTCATTTGCCGAAAACAGCTGAAACACCCACAAAACTGACAAACAGCAGTAAATGCCTCACAAAGTATTACAGAGAAGGAAAGCCATTCATTTCTGTTTATCATGTTTTTCCAGACTTAAGGTTCTATAATAGGGCCCCATAGTATATTAAAATGAATATTCTTTATGTTAAATTATCCAATTATATGTGACTCACTGAAAAGGGTTCTGCGTATTAAATAGATATCATGCTAAAACACTTTTTTGTGAATACTTACTGAAACTGAACTCATATTCATTATATAAATGGAGCTGGAATGTATTTTGGTAATGACAGAAAAAAGATTTGTCAGTGTCCAAATATATTTTCACACTAAATGCCTGAATGCCTAAAGCAATTAATATAGTTTAATTTTTATCATATTGCACGTTTATACATGGATGATACTGGATATTGAGCACAGTAACTTATGTACAGTGGGGCAAAAAAGAATTTAGTCACCCACCAATTCTGCAAGTTGTCCCACTTAAAAAGATGAGAGAGGCCTGGAATTTTCATTATAGATATACCTTAACTTTAAGAGACAATTCACCCGCCACTCCCGGGCGGCGGGTGGATTGGACGTGCTCAAGTCAGCTGAGTCAACACCTGGCTGCGTTGGGAGACCCTCACTCTCCTTCTACCATGTGTTCTCTTATGTTGTGACTGTCTGAATGTGTGATTTTGTGTACTGAGGTGGTTTTTTTTGTATCTCTACACTACATATCTACTATGAAGCATGGGGTTGGAAACATCATGCTTTGGGCTGTTTTTCTGCAAAAAGGCCAGGACGACTGATCCGTGTAAAGGAACGAATGAATGGGGCCATGCATTGTGAGATTTTGAGTGAATCCCTCCTTCCATCAGCAAGGGCATTGAAGATGAAAAGTGGCTGGGTCTTTCAGCATGACAATGATCCCAAACACACCGCCCGGGCAACGAAGGAGTGGCTTCGTAAGAAGCATTTCAAGGTCTGGAGTGCCCTAGCCAGTCTCCAGATCTCAACCCCATAGAAAATCTTTGGAGGGAATCGAACGTCCGTGTTGCACAGTCACAAGATCTGCATTGAGGAATGGGCCAAAATACCAGCAACTGTGTGTGAAAACCTTGTGAAGACTTACAGAAAATGTTTGACCTCTGTCATTGCCAACAAAGGGTATATATAACAAAGTATAGAGATGAACTTTTTTTTATTGACCATATAATTAATTTTCACCATAATTTGCAAAAAATTCATGAAAAGTCAGACAATGTGATTTTCTGGATTATGTTTTTTCTCATTTTGTCTCACATAGTTGCGGTATACCTATGATAAAAATTACAGGCCTCTCTCATCTTTTTAAGTAGGAAAACCTGCACAATTGGTGGCTGACTAAATCCTTTTTTCCCCACTGTAATCAGTACCTCAAGGGATTAGGATGTAATTTCTGAAAAACCTCCAGAAGAACATTTATGACATCTACTTGAATTCACTTTCATTTAAATTTGCTTTTTTAATTTTTATTTTGGGGTGTGTTGTGCACAGTAAGACATATTGTGTTGGATTACCAGATGCAGACTAGAAAAGGCAACAGCTTAGTAGTCTTTCAGTGGCATCTAGAGGCGGCTGGGGGAACATGACTCTGAAACACACACACAAAATGTAGTATTATACTTATGTTTTTTATGTGTTTTGGTTCTGCCTTGCAGAGTTGCCTACTGTACTAATATAACTTTTTCGTGCTCAGGGTGAACAGTGCAACATTGTGCCGGACAATGTGGATGACATTGTAGCTGATATTGCTCAGGAGGAGAAAGAGGAAGGTATGAATCTTCTCCTCTCTCTCTCTCTCTCTCTCTCTCTCTCTCTCTCTCTCTCTCTCTCTCTCTCTCTCTCTCTCTCACACTCACATGCAAACACAGAAACACACATACAGGAAAAAAACAAACAAAAACAACAGCATTAAAAGTGTACAGTCTCTTATATTATGTCCATTCCCTTTCCATCCTATAGATGATACTCCTGAAACATGCATCTACTCCAACTGGTCTCCGTGGTCTGCCTGCAGCTCAGCTACTTGTGAAAAGGGCAAGCGGATGAGGCAAAGGATGCTGAAGGCTCAGCTGGACCTGAGTGTCCCCTGCCCACACACTCAAGATTTTGAGCCATGTATGGGGCCTGGATGCAGTGATGAGGGTATGTGTTGAACTAAAGACCCAAAGCCATGGTGTTGGCTAGAAAAACAGGAGTATGTCATGTAGATGATAAAAAATAAATAAATAAATAAACAACTGTTTTAATTAAAGATATTAAAAAATTTTAGCCTTCCGTAAGCACCTTATTAAAGAGTTTTAATCGCTCCGATAATTATTGCAATCATTGATGCTTGAAGATCTTGCTTTTAAGGCAACCTTTACTGGTTTTGGTTATTTAAAATTATTCATGGCGCCGTTCTACAGCAGGAGATATGATGAGATATGTGAGAGATCTGATGAGCTGAGAAAGTGTTTTTTTTTTTTGTTGTTGTTTTTTTATATGATGGACTTTATATGTTACAGCAAGTCAGCATTATAAAGGTGAATAAAATATGTTTTATTTGTAAACAATAATTTGCTCAGAAGTGTTTGTCTTCCACATTTATTTCTCACTTGCATGCCTCAACACTTTTAAAAGTGTGGTGCCTAAAGGGTTCACTTTTCTTCTTTTTGGAGCCTTTCCTGTGCAGATGCTTGCATCTGTCTTGGTGCTTTGTTTCAAAGTTTCTTCTTTCATTGTATTCTCTTATTGCAGCCAAACTGTCTCTACACATTGGACACACAGCTTTGCACTTTACATCTACAAACATATACTCTGTTTTCAAAATCCATTTTTCATTTAGCCATTTTTTGGAAAGAGGGGTTGAAAGTTGACATAGGTAAGTAGCTCCATCAGGCTGCTAGAGAATGAGTGAGGCATGTGCTCGCCGGTGTGATTGATGTGCCAACACACTGGCAGTGCATATCATGATAGTGATAGATATGATCATGCGAGTCAAAGATATTTCATTCATGGGCTGGATGTGGCCTGTGAATGAATTATCGGGTATTAGTATAGTAGGTAGTATTATTACTACCAAGGACTAGTTTGCAAAGTCTAACTGACCTCTTTTAAGAAGGTTATGAAAGTGTCAAATGTCACTGTAGAGTAGAACAGTGCACTTCTTCTCTAGTCTCCAAAACCTTCCTAAAGAATAAAAACAATATCCATCAACATATTTAGCAGTATCAGTTTTCCAGACATTAACTTGATCCTGTTAACTGCCATTTCTCAGTTATATCATATAGTGCAGAAATGTTCCTTAGAAAACATTTTTCACCTTGTTGCTAGCTGTTGCTTAAAGGTTTAAAGACTTAATAGTGTTTATGTGGCTTTAAAACTAGAAGCACCTCACCTTTCCCATTGTGTCTGTCCCACAGTGTAAACCTTTAAACAAAGAGATGGGGTAGGGTGTAGAAGGAGGTAGGAGCCAACCAATATTTGACATACAAAATTGAGTCTGCCACATCAGCAGAGGTATCTAGAGCAATGTATATTTTTACCTCCAGATCCATGTCATCTCATCTCTGTTCTGTCGATGTGTGGTGACATGTTTCATTCTGCAGAGACAGATAGCTGGTGGGTGTAGTGTGCACAACATAATCTGGATTACTCTGAGAAAATATGTTTGGGTGAACCAGTCTTGAAGAAGTAAATTACTGGTGACTGTTGCTGTTAAATATCAGTGCAAGTGTTAGCTGTAACAGATTTAGATTACATTAGCCACCTGTTGTGTACAGTCTAACTCTGCAACACCAGAGCAGGATTTACCTCAGCAGACTACTTTCAGATATTACAAAATATTGGATATAAATAATTAATTCTTTAGAGATTAATTCATACCAGCACAGCTCGTTGCATAATCATGTAATTTTCTATATTCATTTATGAATGTGTCATCTCTTTGTCAATCATGTAATTAATAGAGCTAAGAAAAATAAATTTTGTATCTGATTTTTTAGCCACTCATCATTTCATCATATATTGCCAGGAAAATAGCATTAAAAAAAAAGCTTTGGTTGTTTTTTTGTTTTTGTTTTTTTTGGCTAGACCTAAAGGATGGTTTCTCGCACGACTAGCTAACATATTTCTCTTCATTCTTTGCCTCTTCAGATGCCTCCACCTGCATGATATCAGAGTGGATCACCTGGTCTCCATGCAGTGTGTCCTGTGGGACAGGCACACGTTCCCGGGAGCGTTATGTTAAACAGTTTCCAGATGATGGTTCAGTTTGCACTCTGCCGACAGAGGAGACTGAGAACTGTGTGGTAAATGAGGAATGCTGTGAGTTTTTACTTATCTGGTCAGTTTATTTATAATCTGGAGCTGAAAAATGCTAGACGATCTTTCTTTTCTGACATAATTTCTTAGAACAGCAATAATGCTAGTGCCTTGTTCGTTGACAGGCCAACTAATTCTCCTGTGTCAGTAACCCAAGAACTTCTTTCCAACCGGGCCTGTAATAAGTTTGCTTCTTTCTTTACTGACAAAATTCAGAAAATCAGGCAGACAGTCACTGCTTCCATGCCAGGGGCAGGACATACTATGTCCCTGTGTCCACTCAAAGACACGGACACCATGACACATTTTTCTCCAATCAGTCCTCAAAACCTGGGTGAGATTATTGGCCATCTGAAAACCACCATTTGTTGTCTTGACACCCTGTCAACTGGGTTTTTTAAGATCGTTTCTGGATGAATTGCCTTAGACATCTTACAGATTGTAAACAAGTCTCTGCTTTCAGGTGTCTTCCCACAGACCCTAAAAACAGCCGTCATAAAGCCACTACTAAAAAAGAAAAACCTAGACTCGTCACTCATGAGCAACTACAGGCCAATATCTAACCTTCCCTTTCTTAGTAAGACTATAGAAAAAGCTGTCTTTCACCAGCTACACAACTTTCTGACTTTCAGGAGACTACAGTCCGATCCAAACTCTGATCAACTGCATCGATCAAATTAAAGACTGGATGTGCCAGAACTTCCTTCAGTTAAATGAAGACAAAACTAAAATAATAGTTTTTGGACCCAAGGAAGAAAGATTAAAATTCAGTACTCTGCTTCAAAAAGCAAATTTTAAAACTAACAACCAAGCCAGAAATCTGGGAGTTGTCATTAACTCAGACCTGAATTTTAGCAGTTATATTAAGACAGTTGTGAAGTCGGCCTATTATCACTTAAAGAATAAATCAAGGATTAAAGGACTGATTACTCAGCAGGACTTAGAAAAACTTGTCCATGCATTTATCTTTAGTAGACTGGACTACTGTAATGCTGTCCTCACAGGTTTTGCAAAAAGTCCAGCAGACAGCTGTAGTTAGTCCAGAACGCTGCTGCTCGAGTCCTCTCCAAGACGATGAAAGTAGATCATATAACTCCAGTCCTCAGATCTTTACACTGGCTTCCTGTCTGTCAAAGAATTGACTTAAAAATCCTGCTGTTAGTTTACAATGCACTGAATGGTTTTGGACCAAAATACATTCAGGATCTTCTGATTCATAATGCACCAACCCTCAGGTCATCAGGGTCAAGTCTACTTTCTGTTCCCAGATTCAGAACTTACCATGGAGAGGCAGCGTTCAGCTTTTATGCTCCTCACATGTGGAACAAACTCCCAGAAAACTGCAGGTCTGCTGAAACTTTGTTTTTCCCTCTTGATCTTAGCTCCCAGTAGTTGCCTGGTTACAGAGTGGGGTGAATGGGATGTCTGCAGTGCAACATGTGGTCTTGGCATGAAGAGGAGGGAGCGCATGGTGAAGATGCCTCCTGCAGATGGTTCTGTTTGTGGGGCAGAGGTTCTAGAGGTGGAAAAGTGTATGATGCCAGAATGCCGTAAGTAGCAACATTTTCAAACTATCCCAACACTACACTAGAAATCTAAGCAATTACTAGCTCAGCTGTAGCCTAACTGGTAACTGATGTATGCTCCTATTTAGCTTTTTTCCTGTATTTCTAATAGTAGCAATTTTTAACAAATGATTAATGTGTTAATGAGTAATTTTTGTTATGAACAGATACAATCCCCTGCATGCTTACTCCCTGGTCTGAATGGAGCGACTGCAGTGTAACATGCGGAAAGGGTTTGAGAACAAGACAGCGCATGCTCAAATCGCCTGTGGAACTGGGAGACTGCACGGAGGAGTTAGAACAGGTGGAGAAGTGCATGCTACCAGAATGCCGTAAGTAATAAACATTGTAATCTACACACCCACACACTGAACATGTGCATGTATAATTTATTGTAATTTATGGTAATATAATCATTTTAATGAAACCTTATGCAGACAGCACACTAATAATAATGAAGTTAGTTCACACAGCCTGTCTTATTTATCTAACACACCTTATGCATCCATGTAATTTGGTATGTGTGCAGGTGAATCTCAAGGGTATGAGTTTAAATCTAAGCTGAAACTGAAACTCCAAGAAGTACTTTAACTTAGTCAGTCTTGGGGAACCCTAGGTGGGTCATGAGATAATATCTGAGGTTTACCAACTGGTTGTGAAAAAAAAAAGAGCAACTCTTATACATAACAGAAATTGCCCAAGACTAACCTTCTAAATTCAACTAAACAAACTCAAACGGAAATATATGCAAACCTTAAATAAACTACAAATCATTTACAGTTAAGCTGACCATGCCAAGCTATGCTATGCTTAAACTAATGCTGATGCTAAATACTAAAGCCCAGTATGTGTCTTTTGTTGCCACAGTCCTTGGGAAACAGTTGGTCATTGAAGGAAAAGGGAGCTAAAAAGGTGTCCATTATCCAGCTAAATCTATTTGTGTCCAGTAAGGTCATGGTTATGCTGAGTTGAGTGCTCTTTAGGAGACTTCTAAAGATAAATCACTTCTTCTCCTTTGGAGAGATTAGCAGGGAGGCTAATCAAGTGGCTTTATTGGAGGAAAACTTTATTTTGTGAAGTTTCAAAATTCTGGATTGCTGGTGCAAAACAGAACAGACAGAGATCGGTTGCTTCTGGCTTTGTAATCTGGTGAGATTTGGAGGAGAAAGCAGAGCAGCTGTGTCCTGGAGCTTAAGCTTTGACTTATCTTAGACCCATTGCCAATAACAGATCAAATTGAAAAGCTGAATCCCATCGGTGTGAAATTGAAACTTAACAGCTAACTGACTTTCCTGCAAAACAAGGATCCCAAGCTGTCAAACAAAGCTTGTTTGAGGAATGTATCTCCATAAGATGTTTATCTTCTGTATGGTATACATTTTATCTAACATTGCTTTAACCCTCTATTTTATTATTGACTTCACAGTGGGTAACCTTTGTCACATTTTCCTTTAAACCTATTTCCCATTGTCTTTCTCCTCAGCCATAGACTGTGCTATGTCAGAATGGACAGAGTGGTCAGAATGTAATAAGTCCTGTGGGAAAGGTCACACAATCCGCACTCGCATGGTAATGCTGGAGCCTCAGTTTGGTGGCGACCCCTGTTCGGAAACCATCCAGAGGAAGAAGTGTAAGATTAGGAAGTGCAACAAAGGGCAAGGCAACAGCGATGAGAAGAGACGACGCAAGGAGCAGCGTGAAAAACGGAGGAGTAAGCAAGACAAAGCTGAGGGCACCTCCGAGCATCCAGGTTGGTATCTGTACTGTTCTTGTACAGCATCAAACAGATTTAAGGAAAAAAGAACATGTATATACTGTTTTGACCACCCTTTTTTTTCATGACTTCTACATTTAGGGTGTAGAATGAGACCATGGTCAAACTGGACAGAATGCACCAAGCTATGTGGTGGAGGGATTCAAGAACGTCTCATGACAGTGAAGCAGAAGTTTAAGACTGCACAGTTGTCCAGCTGCAAGGACAGGAAAGAGATAAGGGCGTGTAATGTGCATCCCTGCTAGGATGGGGTGAGGGATTGGGGTGGTTTGAACAGGACTAGGGCTGGAGTGGGATGATGATTGAGCTGAGGAGAGGACAGAGCACACTGTCGCACAATGATCCAATGCACACTGTTTAGGGCTCAAATGACACATTTTTGAATCTGTATAGGTTAAATCCAGAGCATAGGCCAGTAAGATTTTCTTTATAGTCTCTCTGAGAAACTCTGGTTGTATATTTTACTGATTCTGCTGTGCTTTTTAACTAGCTCTAATAGAGAATGCGCACCTACGTCATCAACGCACAGAATTGCCATTTTGGGTGTACCCGCCGTCTGTTTACATCAGTTCAGGAATGGCTCTTGCCTTTTTAATCTCTTGTCTTATTCAGAATTTCTGATAAGCATTTCATCCTGTATTTTTTTTTTTTTTTCTTGATTTGCTTCCTCGGCAGCAGCAGCTTGGTGATCAGTGGACAAAAAGGAAATTAACCAACACATTTTCATCCTCCGATTCTATCTTGGTGCAGAGCAGTAAATACATTGTATAAAAACATCCGAGAGAACAGTGGACTTCTGCAAGAACTAAGTACGTAATTTGAAATGCAGAGGTACAGATCTGTATAACACTCCCATGTGCAGATGAGAACATCACTTTCCTCCATTAGATTGTGATTGTATGTTCTCCGATTATGAATTCAAGTGTTGTTTTGTCTTGTCGGTCACAAGATTCAGGACTTTTACTCTTTTTAGACGTTTCAGAGTAGATCTGCCATCAAATCCAGTTAAGTTTTTTAATATAATTTATTGTTCTGGTAATAAATAAATATACTTCCTCATATTTTTGACTGCTTTTATATTTTTACAGCTTCTTTTGCAAGATGTATGAAATTAATTAAGCCTGTATATTTAGACAAGTCTTTCTCTTTTATAACACCCAGAATATAACTGATCAAAGATGAACCCACACAGAAAAACAAAACATTTTTAATTAACCTATAAATTATCAATATGATAGTATAGTTGCAGCCAACAGTTTGTAGACTGGCAGGTTTTAATCCACTTGTTAAAATAGCTGGATGAACATTTAAAGATTGGTTCTTTTTAATTTAATGGTGGCTGTAGGAATGAACACCCAGTGCAAGGTGAACACCAGCTTCTGAGACTGAATCAAGTGGTCTAAACCTGAACTTCATTCATTATTCAGCAGATTGTAACGGTCTAAGATATTAATAATTTCTGCATCATAATGACTCTTCACCTCTCTTACCTTCTCGTGGCTTATCGTGGTGAGGTCATTTCTTTTCTCAGCATGCTTTAAATGTGTTTTTAACACAGTTTATAATTAAGAAACCTGAAAGTTTCAATGGAAACAGTAGCTGGGTGCCCACAAAAGGGTGGACATAGCCATGGTGACGTCATGTGCGCATTCTCTATACACATATGACCCTTTTGCAACATTACTGTAAACCTGTTGTGGTATATCTTGAGAAATATAATTATAAAGTATAAAGTGATTTAATAATAAGATAAAGAGGTGTTATTCTTGTGGTATCCTTAAGTAGTACAATATATTCCAGACTCTAAAGCACAGATGCCCGGCCATGCCAGTGTTTTATAAGCGTTTAATTATTTAGTTGTTTCTAGATAACAAAATGCCCTGATTTCTTTTTTTTTTCTTTTTTTTAACTCAGCTATATTGACATACATGTAAATGCATAATTATTGACATCTATATGATTTGGAACATTCTTAGAAAAATGTGATATTTTTTGCAGTGTAATTTTTTTGATAAGAATATGTCCCAAGATTCTTACCAAAGTCTTGTGTAGATGTTTTCTAGATGTATTTCCCTCTTTTTTCTTTATCTCTGTTTCCCTAACATATTAATTTTTTCGAATAATATCACCTTTACAATAAAAAATAAATGTGACAACTTGTCACATGGATCTGTCTTGTTATTTATGGGATTTCTATGTACAGTGAAATAATGGGTTTTAAGCTTATGGTGCCACTAGATGGTGACAACAAGCTTAAAACCTCATTCTTTCCTAAAGAAATGGGTCATTTTTTAAAACTGAGGATCAGTTGATCGGTTAATCCCTACTCTGCCCAGATCCCACATTTCTCTGTAGAAATATCTATTTGCTGCAAATGAGCTGTGTGATGAGTGGGTAATAACAATGGATGAATATTTTATTCAGTTTTTTTGTGATGATTTATTTGCAAATTACATGTAAAAAAATAACATCTGAAATTGAGTATTTGCAACTCATTATCATAAACTATATAGACAGTTGGATGTGAAATTTTACAGTACTGTCCCACTAGACATAAAAAGAGACGCCTGAGGATAAGATCCTTGTTAATCACTTGGAGGGTTGGATTTTACTATACAGAATCAACGACGTTGGAGAGTTTTTAGGAATATGTGCTGGATCTTGAAAGATTTTGCCCCCTCCTTCTCCTTTGTGTAGTAGGCAGTGAGAGAGGGTGGTGTCATGCTTTCCTTAGTATGTGGAACTCGGGGGACAGGGGTGAAAAATTCAATACACACATAACAATGCCATTCCTGTTTCCATGCCAACACAACCACACATGGGGAAAGCCTACACACTTCACAGGCAATGGAAACATGGAGTGGGAACTATTACAGGCATGGCTGAGATGTTAATACAGAAATTGGCTTGGAGACTACAGTACAAGGAGAGGTTTATGAATTTTAAAACAATAAATGGACAGAGGATGTTGTTTTTCTGTACAATTTGAATGGGAACCCTTCTGGTACATAACCAGTTGTACAGTGGTAGCTGCTGGTATGAGATGAAACTGCAACTCAGAGATGCAGGTGGACCTTCTATGTCTTTGTAATATTATAATGAGTTTTTTTGTCTGTGAACATTCATGAATTTTTATACTCACACTGCCAAAATAAAAACAGATCATCTTCCTTGTTTAACCTGTTTCTTAAAAAGCTATAGGCGCTATAAAAGAAAAAGAACATGTGGGCGTTTTTTAGCATCACTTTGAACCATCACTGCATTTCTTTTTAGACCTGACAAGTTTTGAATGACCCATATAGTATACTGCCCCTGTTCTTATTTTTACATGTTTACTGTAGCTGTGTCCCAATTCAGGGTCTATGCACTTCGAAGTACAGGTTTGTCGTCTGCATAAGTTACAGTGTCCCATTTGGAAGGCTCCTTCAAATTCATCCTAAAAAAACCGCACTTTGGCCTTAAACAAAGGCTGCTAGTGATGCATCCTTCGCGGCCTCTTTTCTCCTAGAATTCATTTTGCACAAGACGACAGAGAATGAGCAACAAAGCTACAAAGAGTACGTTTTTCGTTCACCTCACTTTTGTAGAAACGTGACAAAGCAAATACATTAAAAAGATGTTTGTTAAACAGTAGCAATAAAAAATTTTAATATTTTATATTTATGGATTTCTAAGGGGTTTATAAGGAGTGTGTACCTGCTGGAAAACAACAGAGCCTCAGATATTATTTATCATTTTTTACAATATTACTCTGTGTTAATGTTCACTAAAGTGTCCTATGATATCCAAATTTCTTAGGTTTAAGTGATTCAATGTCCTACGTTGCTGCTATTGAAAATTCTTGTCAACTAAGTAGGCTGTCCCATTTCATGAACGGTAAGCAGTTTTGGAGTGCACATAATATGTAGGATACTCCGTAGCCTACGTAGTCTGTGCACTTTGAAGTGTGTAGACCCTGAATTGGGACACAGCTGTGCTAGCAGCTTATTAAAGATGTAGTCAAGAGATGCTAAATCCTAACTTTAGCATGCAGACATGCCTAGAATTCATTGTAAGTTACTATGTAGCAGAAATGTTTGGCTTGCTTGCTAAGTGTTTAGTTTACCTAACTTAGTTTTGCAGTGTTAACACCCTTTCTACTGGTTAACACTGACTTGCAACTAATGGGAATGCCACAAATATTTTCTCACTTATGAGAATTTGCAATGGTAGTGATTCACTGACCCACCCATCAGGTGGTTTATTTACATTCAATGATATGTTGGTCACAAGGTTCAAGATGTGAATGGTTGTGTATCCAACTGAGGATTAGAGTTAAGACTTCACTGTGAATGTTGGGTATTTGATACCGAATATTATGTACTGTGCCATGTGTTTATAAAGTGTTAGTTCCCTAATATAGACGCTGGTGCATTCAGTCTGCATTGGACTGCATATGCTAGCAGCTTCTGTTAGGGTGTTTGATCCTTGGGTGAACCAGTTTTTTTGTAGTGCTCAATGATAGTGGGGGGGCTTTCTCCCCATATCCCTCCACAGCCAAATTGTGTTCAACTGGGTGGTGTGAATCAAGGAGTAAGCCTTGAAGTTCTTTCTAAGTGAAAAGGGGAACACAGGTACTGCATAACTTCCTGTTTTATTGGCCTTGCAGGCAGACAGAGGAAATATAGAATTTCATAAACTAATAAACCTGGGAAGGAAAATCAATAAGTTGACGAGACCTGCAAAGGTTCTTTTCTACAAATTTATGGACCACTGCAGCAATCAACATCCTTTGAGTTTATGACCTTCAAAGACTTGGAAGATAAATGTAACTTACTATTAGAACATATTCAAAATATTTAATTTAATAAAAAATATAGTCAGTGAAGCAGAGTTGCTGTGTGAGGTTTGCAACCACAGGCTGCGTATAATCTCCCTGAGGGTATGGCTCATTATTTGCCTCCAATGTTATGCATGTTTAATTTGAAAACGGAAATGGATATTCTGCTTATTGTCCTGCTCATTATTTTTTTTTCTTTCATTACTGTCACCCTTTTGTAATGCCAGCAAAGGCTAGAAAAACCCTTCAGCAGTGATAACACAAAATGATTTCCCTGTCATGTTTTCTTCCTGTTGCTGGGGAAACACACTTTGCAGTGATTCACAAAGCAGCAGTCTGAAATTGGCCAGCATTCCACAGCATGGCTGTAGGGACTCACTATGAAGCATCTCTAGTGTCTCACTGTCACTGGAATTTAATCTTGAGTGGGTGACAACACAGATGAAAATCATGGTCATTGTTACATTATTATTTTCTATCATACTAAATATGTTAGGTATTATGTTCCCCAAATTCCCTTACACTATCATCGTGTAACCTATCACTTGTCTGACAATTAGATCTAAAATGTACTCTGTTTGCTTTTTAAAGTTCAGACTGGAAAAAAAATTTTTTCCTTTCCTTTGCACAATAATAAGTATCGGTGTTTTTTAACAAATGGTTAAGATAACAGTTAATCTTCTGAATTAATGAAGCTGTAATTAGATTACACACTCTTCATTACAAAACCAAGTGGTAGAAATGACTCAGCAGGTTTACTTCCACCATTTTTAAATTATATTCATTAGAGTCACTGAGAAATTTGCTCTACTAAAACAGACAGTAGGGCAGACAGAAAGGCAGACAGTTAAAGATATTTTATTAGTTCAAACTGAAATGAAATTGTGGAATGTTGAACTTGGTTTCATATCCTCATATACATTATTGTGTTACACCAATAATTAAGTTTTTAATTTCTTTCTAGTTATCTCTTTAATTTACAGCCATGTCTAATGAAGCAGACCTCATTTATTTTGATCTCAAGCATATCACTGTCCAAAGTACATGTGTGTAAATTCCTGCAGCTCCATCCTGAGAGCTTCAACCTTATTTTCTCAGCAGAGTTGTTGATTTCTCCCCTCTGTCCAAATTGCTCTGGGTCACTATGAATCAGAGAGAGACAGTGACAAAATCAGCGTCAGGCACCCATCTGTTCTCATCTTTTTCTCATTGTTGTCAGCCACAAAATTTGAACATGAAGTCAGGTAAGTAGGAAAAACCATGAGAGCTAAAACTGCCGTTATGGCAAGAAGTTTCTCTAACTTAAGGCCACACTAAATATAGTGTTCCTATTTTATTTTTTTTTTTATATGGGGGTTAAATAATTTGCTCATCCAAGAAATAACCCTAAGGAATTGGGTTTGTGTCACTGTCTCTGCAAGGTTTGTAACAACAGTTCCTTTAGTCATGTCTAAGTAGGGCAATTGTTTTATGTCTAATCCCAAATCCAGATCACAACCAGGACGGAATCAATTACTCCACTGCCTGAGGACTGTCTGTCTGAAGAATTTCATGGCGGTCTGTACACAAATCTTTGAGGTGACATACAACATAAGCTTCTCTACAAAGTTAGTTTATTTTCTACTCTTCATTGAAATAAAAGCAATTTAAAGCTCCGACCTTAAACTTCTGTGTCAGTTGTAAGTTTATTCAGTGTTTCCAAAAAGTCAGCATAAAGCATCTGAGGCATCATGGTTGTTACAAAGCTTTGTTACTTATTTTAAAATTGTTTAAATGGCACGTCATTGTTAGGAAAGACCACACAGACAGGTTAGATCGTTTAAGGATTTTAACGGATAACACCTTGATGACGATGATCTTACGAGAGATACTCGGGGGACTGGAGATCCTCTGCAAACAGTTGAGTCGAGACCGGGAAGGGAGAAGAAGGGGAGTCTGTCCGTGCTAGAACGGTGTCCGACAAAGAGTGACTGTGAAGCTTGTGTATATATGGCTGGTTGGTTTAAATGCTCACAGCTGTAGATGGTCAGTATTTAGGAGACCGAGAATGGGAATGCAGAGAATGATTAGGACTGTCTGTGGCAGAGCCTGGTGCAGGTGTTACAGTCATATCAATGTTTTTGCAAGCTACTTGTTGTGTATAGATAGGACAGTAAGTGTTGTGTCTCGACGGGTTTGTTGAGCTGCCTGTCATGTTTTGGTTCTGTTTTGTTTTGAAAGTTCTAATTTTGCTGTCGTTTCAGATGTCTTTACTTTCTGCCATCATGTCTCCTGTCAGTCATTGTCTGTCCCGCCCCGATTGAGTCCACCTGTCACCCATTACCTGCTGTGTATATATTGTCTGCATTTCCCATTGTCTCATGTCGGATCGTCATTCCAAGCTACCTATGTTATTCGTGAGCCACAGTGAGAACTGTGAGGAATTTAGTTACCGGATTCACCGGGAATAAAGGGTTTTTGAACTCCACCTGATGTTTTGGGTCCTGCATTTGGGTCCTCTGCCTGAGCCCCGCTTAACAGTAAGTTACTTTTCAGGATAAAAAAAATTGGTTCAGCAAGGTAAGTGCAAGATAATTATCACCTCTTTAAACCACTTCAGCTTCCATTTTCATTCAGGTAAATTTTATTAAGATTAAGAAGATATTTTCTTATATTTCAACAATAAAAACAAAACAATTTCATATTTTTGATTTTACTGTATTTTTGTAAATCAGTTATTATTCTATTTCATTCTTTCACCTTTTTCATAGTGCACTTTACTCCCTGTTCAATCCTACATGCTATGGTTCTACTATTAGTATTATTTAATTGTAAATTACAGTCAGTTGTCCTGGACTGTTGATGATGATCTCCTTTTCTTCACAGTTGGAAATGAAAAGCTGTGCTCTGCTTCCAAGAAGAGGAAAACATCATTATGAACAAAGTTAGTTTAGACTTGATTACACTTGGCTGAAAGAATAGAAATGGGAAAAAATCGAATGTAGTATTTATTTATTTATTTATTTTCAACAGACCATAAACCATGTGCGAATGAGGGGTTGTGTTTGAGTGGACAGACACGCTATTGCACTATATCAAGCTATCAAGCCATCAAGCACTACAGCACAGAAGCACTACTGTCAACTATGCTATCTGACCAGAGATAAAATTGCCACCCAAAGAAAGGTCAAAACACTAATGTTTCATTGGACCATCTTTAGCTTTTTCTTTTACAGCACACAGTTGCTTGCTGACGTTGTCTTGATAAGCTTTTGCAATGTCACAAGATTTACTTTCATCCAGTGTTTCATGATTTTTTTACCATGATCTTGTATTTATGATGGGAGAGTCCCTCCACTGTGGAAAGCCTTCTTCAGCACATCCTAATGATTCTCAATAAGGTTCAGGTCCGGACTCAGTGGCCAATCCATGTCTCATGCTCCCTAAACCACACCTTCACAATTTGAGCTTGATCAATCCTGGCTGGCATTGTCATCTTTGAACATGCCTGTGCCATCAGGGGAAAAAATCCATTGATGGAATAACCTGATCATTCAGTATATTCAGGTATCAGCTGACCTCCTTTATTGGGTACATAAACCTAGACCCTGCACCTAGACCTGACCAGCTGTAGCAACCCTAGATCATAGCACTGCCCCACAGGTTTGTACAGGAGGAACTAGCCATGATAGTGCATCACTTCATCTGCCCCTTATCTTACTTTGATGCTCCTATCACTCTGGAACAGGGTAAATCTGGATTTATTAGACCACATGAACTTATTCCATTGCTCCAGAGTCTAATCGTTATGTTCCACGGCAAACTAAAGCCTTTGAGAGTCAAAAAAGAACAAAAACTCTTAGAAAACTGGCGCTGAAGCTGAATAAGCATGCAGGCTTGATTTAACTAATTATAAACATATCAAAAGGGAAAACATGAAACTAAACAGAGTTTAACTAGTTACAAAAGAGAGAACATTACAAAAACTGATTAGTGTTTGTTTTATGACTCAGCTGTTAAGTCCACATCCCTTGAGTTCCCTTTGCATTGTGGAAATGCTCTTACGATTTCACTAAAGATAAAAGTTATCACCAATCACCATCATATAGGATTTTTCACCATCATTCAAGATCTATCACCATCATTTAGGATTTTTTTCTGACCACATTTCTTCCTCAAAGACAGTCCTTCCAGTTTTAAATAATGCATTGGCCAGTTCTTAACCCAATTTTAGTAGTTTCTGCAATCTCCTTAGATGTTTTTTTCTGCTTGACGCACATCAGTGATTTCACCCTTTGTTAAACAGACTTTTCCACGACCAGGTGATGTCTTTTTACATGGTTGTTAAACATATGAGAAGCTACTCAATGCAATAGTTGGGGTTAAATGACTTGTTTCCATCTGAAAGATAATCACCCAATTATCGAACAGCAGATTCTGTAGATTCAATGGCTGCAACTAAACGGGAGGCAGGCACAAGGTGTTTTTTGTTTTTTTTTACCAAAACAGGATTTTTTAAGGGTAAACCAAGTAAAATGTGTAAAGGTCTAGATCAGTGATGCAAGCGGTGCATGGACGTATGGAATGTATGTGAAAACATGAACTGAGACGGACCAAACTAAAAGAACAAAACAAAACATGCCAGGCCGGCACATTGCCCAGGTGATCTCCTAGCTCAAACCCAGGAGACACCAAGTTTAGCCTGGTGAACTTTTAAAGAGGAGGCAGAGCACACTGGCCCCAGGTGTGGCTTGTGCCAACAATGACCAGACTGCATCTGCAACACAAACTCCAACAAGTGAGGGTGAGGCCATGAGAAAATCAATGTTAATATTTGGTACAGTAGCCTTTGTTTGCAAATACAGAGGTCAAACGTTTCCTGTAGTTCTTCACCAGGTTTGCACACACTGCAGGAGGGATTTTGGCCCACTCCTCGACACAGATCTCCTCTAGATCAGTCAGGTTTCTGGGCTGTCGCTGAGAAA
>JBAMHW010000001.1:21987683-22003255 GCA_037177495.1 Rhadinocentrus ornatus | reverse complement strand
ATTTCATGCTTTAGATATTATTCTGGGCTTGTTTTCTTTTTGTATTGGTTATTGCATCTTATTCTTACTACCTATTTCATGCTTATGTTGTAACATTGCAATTTACAGGTCTGGGGTAATGATTCTAATTCTGATTCCTCTTTGAAGAAATACTTAGATGAATGCACATGTGGGATGTTAAATAAAGGGAACTCATGGCCCACTTTGTGATCAAAGTAACCAAATAAAGACTCATATTTAAGAAAATCATACACTGGAATGTCATGAACCAATAACTGTCCTCTATTGATTTTGACAAATAAAAAGAAGTAACTTCTCCAGGGGAGGAAAAGACACTTTGGCTTCACCATAATCAATGATATGAATATGGAGTTTGACTTGATCAAAAATCTTTCATTGGATTATCATTATCTGTATCAGTCGATTAGAGTTCACCATTTGGACTTTGATATCCTTGGAGTAACTGTCAGTATAAAAGAAGCTGGTGGGCTGCCTGCTGTTGGACCTGGATAGCCGATGGGGATTAAAATCCATTAAAACAGAACCAAGCAAAACAGCAGATGTCTGTCAGCGCTGGAGCAGTGCACATTCATGTACCTATAAGAAAAAAGGAATGAAAATTTTACTTTAATACCAGTCGGTTGCGTTTGCTTTGTAGCGTATTTCGTCACTCAAAAAGCAACAGATGGGACACATCCAGAACTCTGCTTTTAATGTTTCTATTAACTTACATCTCACATAAATTTTCTTACAGGAAAGAGAAACTTTTCCCCAAGAAGGGGGAGAGTCTGGCGTTTGAGACCCACTCAGGACTTTCCAACTTGACTTGATGTCCAACAGAGCAAACAGGTCAACTCTTCTCATAAAGGAGTGAGAGTTGGACCTTGCTTAAACTATGATTTGGTATTTGGGGAGTTCGGAGATATAAAAAAGGACTATGGTCTTATTTTGCCATTAAATAATGTCCACTACATGCTTTCTTGTTCTTTAATGTTTTATAACACTGTTGTTATAATCACTTAGCTTAATGTTCCATTAAAGTGTGCATCAATTTAATGTTTTAACAATGACATCACTTGTAACATTCAGATGTGTTCACAAATGTTTATCTGATACTTTAAACAAAAGAAATCAGAAAGCTTTAACACTAAACCAACCCTTCATGTAATCTGACCTCCAGCCAAGATGCATAGAGCCTTCTGCTCATTGGCTGGACCACCTCCAAACTTAGAAAAAACCTGAGTTTAGAGTCCATCTGTGCACAGCAGCATCTCAGGACGAGACTGCGGACCACCATGAGTAACGGACCTTAGGCTTTCATGGGAGCTTTAGCTGGAATTCTACCAGCTAAAGCTGAAGCTAAAGCTCTGTGCGCCAGAGTTGTTCACCAGAAACGTTCATAAGTGGATCGACTCAGTCCAAATGAAACCGGATAAGTACTACTAGTCTCCCCGCTACTTAACTGCTAAGAAGTATGGATGGTTGTCCACAGAAACAAAGATTGTGAACTAATTTGCCCTTTTCCACAACATTTGTTGTGTAGTCTCCAGCTTTCTTTTTATACCATTATATATCTTCGATCAGGTTCTCCAGAGAGAGGGTATTGTTGAAAAATAGTGGTTATGGCTTCACAGTAGCCTGTGTACATTCCTAGACATTGTCAAGAACACAGATTGTGCTTTGCAATTCAATATTAATAACCCCAATCCTCCTTTTTACAGTGTATGTTCACAATGACAACAGTGGAAATGCTACAGTGAAGCTGTCAACATGAAGGGACACAGTACTCTATCTCTTGAGGAAGCTTGGGTCCTTCAGGCATTGCACAAAGATGTTGCATATTTTCTGTAAATCTGTTGTAGAAGGTGTAATTTGCTTCACAGCCATCTGTTAAGGCAACAGAATCAGAGTCAAAGAGGACTGCTCCAAGGCCTAACTGTACAAATAAGTTGCTAAACATAACAAAAACTGCACCTATACTTGAAACAAGGTAATGATCAAACACTACAATTCCCAAGAGTGTTTTTTACCGCCTCTCCAATATGAAATGGTACAGAAGATCATTTCTGCACAAAGTACAATGACTTTTAAGTTAGTGCTTAAGTTAATAGAAGTTTAACCATATCACCCCAGTCCTCCACTCCCTCCACTGGCTCCCTGTGAATTTGAGGATTGAGTATAAAATCTTTTCCTTATTTTCCAATCAGTGCATGGCAATGCACCTGAAAATTTGAAAGAACTCATCTAGCCATAAGAAATACCAGAAACGTTCACTCGACAGACATTCATCACCCCCCAAACAAGGCTGAAGAAGATGGGAGACAGAGGCTTTCAAGCAGCAGCTTCATGGCTGTGGAATGCTCAACCTGAATATTTGAGAGCTCCACAGACTGTAGAGACTTTTAAGAGACTTTTTAAAGCTTTTTTTTTTTCCAAAACATATCAGTAGTATCAGTAGAAGTATATACAGTATGTCTGTATTTTAATGTGTTTTTATTCTTTTTTTTTTTAGACAGATGGTTGAAAGAATGACTTTTGATACATTGCAATACATCACAATCACTAATGTGACAAGCTTCACAAAGGCATAACACACTTAGTTGTTGTGACATGGATGAGTTTTGCTTGTGGAATAGGAGGGAAGCTCATTTTATAACTACGTCAAAGATAGACTATAGATGCATCTTTGTAAACATCAGTGCAGCTAATACAGATTTTCTGCAGTAGATACAACATGCATAAATTCAAATCTGCTACTGTTAAATCTTTTATCCATATACATTTATCATGTGATGCACCTTACAGATCTGACACAACATATTTGACAGCAAAAGGGTTAACACAGGCTGCACATAGTTAGTGAAAGTAGGAGGAGCAAAGACGGATTATCTGCAAATCAATGAGGACAGCTCTGTGGAGGAATGACCTGTTTACGCAAGCTAATGGCTCCCAGAGCAGTGCCAGAGCACTGGTTCCTACTAATATTTGCTCACATTATTTAAGCCCTCTCACTATCTCTTTCTCACTCTGTGATTCCTCTCAACTACCCTCTTTCCTCTAAAGGAATTCTTTATCACATGCAATATAACTCTTGCTTCTTCAAATCCTGTTTATTTCTCCTGAAACAGCTTTAGTGTTGTTTCCTTGGATAGAAAGCTTTAAAGCTCCTTTGCTCTATAGCTTGGTTATCTTTTGACAATGTAGCCCAACATAGCATGTGGGAAGTGTATAGCTTACTGTGTAGGCAGAGGCAAAATGCAAAAATCTAGGTCCTGTACGGAAGCAAACTCAATTGTCCTCTGTAACATTTACAATCTATAGATGGCACATGATCTTGCATGATTATTGATTTTCAAAAACAACAGAGGATGAAGAATTCACTGAATTCAGTTATCTGGAAAGAGATCAGGGGTTTAGTGATCTTGCTTACTTGTAATTTTCTTGTTGGGCTCACTGGCTTGTTAAGTTAAATTAGCCCCTTCAGGCATGTTTTTATGTTATTATGAAGCTTAATGTCCTCAGGGTTTCTGCTACACAAATGATCACAGTCACGGCAAAATAGAAGCCGCCATGCCTTCGGAATTTTTTTTGTTTTTTTTCCCCCAGAATGTTAAAATGTAAAATATATATTATGAATAGATCCATATGAACATTAGTCTCTATTTAGCACATTTACAGACAATAAAATGAGAGCAAAATTGTACTCAGAAAACACTGTTCTGCAAATATTGTAATTTAGAAATATATATATATATATAGATATATATATACATATATATGTCTATATATAATATGTATATATACAGGACTGTCTCAGAAAATTAGAATATTGTGATAAAGTTCTTTATTTCCTGTAATGCAATTAAAAAACATGAAATGTCATACATTCTGGACTCATTACAAATCAACTGAGATATTACAAGCCTTTTATTGTTTCAATATTGCTGATTATGGCCTAAAGCTTAAGAAAACCCAAATATCTTTGGAGAAAGTGGTGTAGAAAATGGATGGATGGTATTGTCAACTAGGAAGGGGTCTGAATATGTTTTCCACCACTGGATTTTTGTCGCCATCATTCTGCATACAGGAATAGCAGCAGGGGAATACAAACTCATTAACAAACAAGCCTCAATAAATCTGTCCTCAAGACATTCATCCACCTCCAATGTCCAATAAAAAGGAACATTACATCAAATGTCAGTAAAGGCAAATTGATTTTTTTCCTCTCACAGTAACACCAATTCAAGCTTATCAAATGATACAGGGATATACACACATACATCTTTGGATAATATTTTTACTGGAAAAATAATTAGCAACAACATTTAGCCATTTTTATAGTTATTTTATCTTACCAATTTCAGTATTTCAGTGTTCTGGATTAATTTCTCAATGCTGATGAGAGTGTACAGTTGTAAATGAAGCTTGAGGCGGAGTTAATGGAGCTGCATACTAGGGTGTCAGATCAGGGTTTCAGTAGTCTTGGTGGAATGAGTTATTCAGATCAGCAGCATCTTCTGAGCATGTTTAAGGGCAAGTTTTAACTCAAACAGCATATCGCTCTGTCTTACAAAAAAGTCCTTGGTGCTGTTGAAAAGACATCTTTCTGAATGTAAAGACCATAAGCAACATGTGGTCTCTGAGAATTTTCAAACAGAAATGATCCCTTGAAAAGAACAATAGAATTTTTCTATTTTTCTCTGCAGCCATGGAAAGAGGACTAAGTGAAAAAATACTGAAATGAACTGATACATTTTTATAACATTATGTTATTCATACAGCTCAGTGATGCAGACATAATGCCACATGTCAAAATGATAAATAGTGGCAGCTTTTCTTTTTCCTGTTAAGGGATGCAGTTATGTTGATTGCCATGGTCATTTGCATCTCAGCTTGTTCTGCCGCCCTTGCAACTAACTGTTATCACATGATAACATTGTGCTTCATAGCCGTAACCCAAATGCATTATTTCTTAATTAGCTTACTTAAGCACTTCTGACTGTAGAAGCATGAAGAGTAGCTAGAAAAAAATAATTTTCTTTGCAAACAACCTTATGCTGTTTAGTTAGAGTAGATATCAACAAATAAAGTAAAAGTAAAGTAGGTTACTTTAGTAAGCACATAAACTCTGATGGACATATATATGAAAATTGTATTCTAATTGAAAACTGAATAAGAATTCATAATGATGTTGTGACAACAGTCAAGGATAGATTAACTGCATCCTTCACAGATGGAAAGACCAGATTTCCACCCCGAGAAAATCAGGGGCTCCATCAGATCTCACATGCGGTTTGCTTAGTAAGAAGTAGGCAGTCAGTCTCAGTTCAGGTCATTGACAACTGTTCTGCATGAGTGCTGCCCTGATTCGACTCCTGGTGAGCAGAATAGCCATCAATACCTTCACCTGAGAATGGAAACGGACAGCCATAACCAGAAATATAAGAGCTGTAGTGGTTCTTGCTGCACAGTTACCATAGCAACAGGTCATGTGGGTAGGGGGTAGTGATGTTGGGCATGATCGTCAGAGATTGGCTCTAGGTGGTTTAGTGAAATGGTTCAGCTTAGTTGGCTGATGTGCCTGGTTGTCAGTCCAACTTGATCCGATGGAGCTGGTTTATAATAAAAAAATAAAAAAAATAGGAAAATTTTTTTACATGTGATTTAAGGATTCCTCAAATCATCACACAAATCCTGAAAATATACATTTATCATTCAGTTAGATAATAACCAACCAGAATTTGCAATAACGAAAACATCCTGCTCATCTTTTGAATCAGAAATGCTCTCGTCTTCCAATGTCTTTTTGTCATTTTACTGCTTCTAAAGTACTTAAAAATCTATTATTTATCGTTATGTGTATTATAATTTCACTGCTGTTATGTGTTGAGCAGTCAGTCAGTCAGTAAACCTTGTTGTTTTCTTCAGTGCACTGACCTTTGAGGGCACACTGAATGTGCAGCAAACACACACAGCCTCACAGCCAGTCTAATAAATTATTACTATAGCAATCAAAAGATTGCTAATTGTCCCCAAGTGCCTACTTGTGTAGTGCAATACTGAGTCCAGAAAACATGCATTATACATTATATGTAAGTGGACACATTAACACAAAGACACAAAAGGCTTCCACACACACATTCACAACACTGAGAATCTTAGCTTCATCCTGCTCCCCAGAGCCTACTTACAGAGCTCTCTCTCAAAGATGCATTGATGCTGTTGATGCTCTGGAAATGTGTCAGACTAACAGAGAGGATACATCGTTCACACTGCCCTCAGGATAAAAGTCTCACTCAAACATAATCCATCGAAGGCTGCAACACACAACAAGCCTTATCAACAGTATTCAGTGTATTTAACAGGTGTGCTTCATCACTCACTAATGACAAAATCCCGGTATCCTCCTTCTGGATGTAACACCCACATCGTTTTGCTTCTTTGACACTTTTTTTTTTGCATGTGAAAAAAAAACAATTGAATAATTTTAACATAAGGAAACATTTCCCAAAAATAAACATTTGCTTTTAAACAGTAATACCTCAGATGAATCTTTTAATGATTCCTATTTTTTAAACAGATTGTACCAAACATTAAACTCAACATTGTTTCCTTGTGTTTATAAAAGGTATTTCCCTTCTAAGCCCTGTTATAATCAAATATGGAACATCTGGGAGTCAGACTGTGACTGCCAGCATTATTGTGATCCTGAGTGATTCAAATTGCAGTAATGATTATCAGAGCTGAAATGTTCCCCAGTGCCTTGAGGCTAAATGAAACAGAGAGGGATGAAAAATGTAAAAATCAATGTATCGTATCCAAATGAAGGAATTCCATTTCACAGCTCTGGGGCTGTGAAAAAGCATCAATATGCACTAAATAATTTCTTAAACCATGAGTCACAAACAGTGTGTTGAACTTGTTGCACTGTCTTTGTGTGCAGCAGACAGTGTTGGTGGAGATATTTGAAATTAGGATATTTGAAATTAACAAGTTTCTTGGCATTGTTTGCAGATGTATTTCTTATGAGACTCACAATGTGTCTCTGAACGGTAAAAGAAAAGCTGCCACAAAGCGGGGTCTGATACCCCTTTTCTGATGGAGATATCTGTGGAGTAATTGTGCTTCGATGTCAACTGTCAAAAGGACACGCAATGTCTGACACTTCCTTCAGCCTGCAGGTTGCAGCTAAAGAGGTGAAACTCAAGGTTAGTTGGAGAAAACCTGCTAGCGAGCAGGTTAGCTTCACGGAGTCTGTTGCCGCAGTAACTCACTGAGAGTTACACTGAACTCGCTTTGCGAAACCGAATACCCAGAGTTTCCCTTAACTCGGAGTCAACTAACTCAGAGTTCTCACTAAACCCACTTTCTGAAACGAGGCCTAGTTGTACTTTCAAGGAAAGCACATAAAAGGGGCCCTTTTATGCTAGTCATACTTTTCTAAGCTTTCTACAGTGTTATAGTGTTGAATACTCATCAGACAAGTGTTTGAGTGTCCCAGTGTGTCTCTACATTCAGTTTCCACGACACTGAAAACAATAGGTTTTAGAGAGTGTTTTTCTATTATGATATTTTAGTTACGTCCCGGGAGAGGTGGAGTGGAAGACTCAATGTTTGGTCAACTTCATTAGGATGTGCAGGTTCACGAGAAGAAAGGCATACTGCAATTGTTCACATTCACTGCTTAGTGTAATGTGGAGGAGACAGGGGGGGACACAGCAACGTTTACAGTGTCAACATGTCCCACAAGAAATGCTTCTTTGGCTGTGAGGGAAAGCTACATTTGTTCAAAACCCCGAAAGGAAACAATGGTTGGACAGCAATGAAGGGAGTTTGTTTTTGGGAGCCAGCCACAGCGGTGCGCCAATGTTTGTATTTGTCACCGGAACTTCACTGAAGACCGCTGGATGAATAAGGGCCAGTGTAATAGGAGATTTATGACCAGGCTTTTCCTAAAAAGAGGGTCTCTTCCTACAATCAAGGACTGCATTTCCAATCCTAAGCCACAAGCGGTAAGTAAAACTGAATAAGTTGTCTGTTTTGTTTTGATAGTTAGTGTGTGAGCAACCTTCAAACTAAAGGAATTAACACACACCTACTTTTTCTGATCGCTACCAGCAGGTAACACACATGTAATGATGACCAGAAAGTTTGTGATTAACATTGTAAATGGAAATGATACAAACGTAATGATCAGGCTAAAAACACCTAGCTGATTAGCCACATGAAACAACAGATGTATATGGAGGGATGCTACAAACATAACAACCCGGCCGGAACCTAATGTAGCTCTCATCCAGATCAGGAAACTCCTGGTGGAATACTTACTGCAAGCTTATTGCCTCAGATCATTTTCACTTCTACATTATATCAAAATATTATGACAGTGTAGTCATGTCATTATCTGTACCGCTTATTCCATTACGGGTCGTGGGGTAAGCTGAAGGCCATCCCAGCATTGTTTCAGGTGAGAGGCAGGGTACACCCTGGACAGGTCACCAGTCCTTCACAGGGCCAACATATATAGGGACAAACAACCAATCACGCACAAACTCATTCCTATGGAAAATTTAGAGTCACCCATTAACCTAACATGCATGTCTTTGGATGGTGGGAGGAAGCCGGAGAACCCCGAGAAAACCCACGCATACAACAGGGCAAACATGCAAACTCCACACAGAAAGGCCACCAGCCCCCTACATTCGAACCTCCCCCAGCCAAGGCTCGAACCAGCGACCTTCTTGCTGTGAGGCTGCGGTGCTAACCACCGTGCAGCCTTATGACTGTGTAAACAAATTTAAATACACAAAAGTTTCATTGTCATGTCAACAAATTATCATGGTAGATAATGTTTCCCCATTCTCAAACCCTAGAGATTGGCTTAGCAAAAGTATCAAATCAAGTCAAATCAAGTTTATTTGTATAGCCCTATATCACAACAAAGTTGTCTCACAGGACTTTACAGAAAGAGGTGTAAATAAACAAACAGAATCAGTAGCAAAGTAGCAAGAAATACAGCTAACTATATTGTAACAATGCACGAAAGTGTTAGCAAATAGCATCACTACCTTGTGTATTTATGGCAGCAGACATTTTCCACCTCTGCTGGCATTGTGGTACATTTACCACATGTAGACCTATTAACAGGGGCATGTACAAAGATATAATTGGCTTGATATATGGAAGGCGACATCACTTCTGGATTCATTTACTATGTAAGTTGTGCAATGAGGCGAAAATCGCTGCCCTTCTCCAGCCAAGCGACAGGCACATTTGTGCATGTGAAATGTTGTGCTCGTTCACATAGACATGCACACGGGGGCTTGCGACGCGACACAAGTAAATAGAAAAATGTTAAATTTTTCTTTCTGTCTCATGGCACTACAACCAACCAGCGAGGGGCTTCATTAACTGACCAATTTGCTGAGAGCAGGCTATTCAGCACAGTCTGCAAACACTTTCAACATTGAGGAACAGATCATTTTAGCTGTGTCTGACTTTCCCATATTTTGTGATACTTTACGCAAAGATTATAGAGATGTAAAGAAAAAGGCAGCCAGATGTCGCCAGGGTGAATTTGTCCGAACGTAGGTCCTGGATTTATCTGGATCAGCTTTGAGATCCACCATCAAATGATGATATTCACCATGCTGTTTCTTTGTTTAAAATAGGATGAACCCAGGGCTGTCTTTCTCTTTTGTACAATAGTCAACTGCAAGATTTCTGTCAATTCAAGCAAAAATCTTCTGACTCTTTATCCGTTTTATCTGGCTTACGCGACAAAGGAAAAAGAAAAATGTTACATTTTTGTGAGTCTCGACTAAATAATCCACCAGCTCCCAGAGACAGAGAGATAATAAACGTTATAAACTAAGATAACTTTTTTTTCTCACCGAAGACTAGTGCTCACGTAACACAGTGGGCAACCTGGGATTTAAGAAACTCATCATCCCTTTGGACAAACAAATAAAAAAACACTGGTATCAGATCCGTATTTGGTATCTAAACCCCAGGTACCGGTATCCATATCGGACAAAAAAAAAAAAAAAATGGCATCAGAACACCCGTAGTATTTACCAAACAGAAACGTCCTTCCAAAAACTACTCTTGGCAGATGACCAAATAAGAGGCAGCCCGCATCAGGGGGAGTGTAAGGTTTTACTACCTAAACATTGTAGAATGCCAATATCCACCGAGGTACACCACCAGAAAAAGGGAAAAAACACATCCATCCATATGTCACATCCATCCAGCATCAAACAATTCTCTACTCTAACAGAAAGACCATGGCCAAAACCATTCAATTACAAACAGTGTAGTCACAATTGTGACCCATAAAAACATTTACTTCAAACTAACTTACACCACCTCCCCACAAAATACACAATTACATTCCTCTTAAACCATTTACTGTAACATCACAACAACTTAAACTAATAAAGCAAAAATGAAAAATAAACTACTACTGCCCCAACCTCCCCCTTCTCCTCTGGCTACTTGGTTAGTGCCATGCCAACCAATTAAGCACACCAGGCCCTGGTTAACAACACTCATGGCCGTGCCTCCATGATAGTGATGCTCTCCAAACCACCTCAGAAAGAGAGAGGGATTAGAGACAAACTAAAACATGTATTGAACTGAATAGGATCCATCTTTAGTGGATCAATACATCAACAAAAAATAAAGAAATACAAATAAATGGCATCAGGGTGTATGTAGTCTATGTGTGTGTTTAGAACCACATACTGAGCACCTGCTTAGTGAGGGGGGTGTCTGCAGCTCCCTCACAGGGAGGCAAGGCTTAGGGCGGAAGAGTCTAATTCTGCTTGTTTGTGGCAGAGGCTGATCTGAGGACCTATGGAGAGGATAGATATAAAATGCATAAAGGGGTTTGTGAAAAATGCTTGACTGCCCTTGTGGACTCACATATTAATATAAATGAGCCTGAAATGAGCCAAATAGAGACAATTTACACTACTGTATGCTCTGATTTCATTCCAGTGTTGTATTGACTTGCACAAATATCAGCTGGAGCAGGAAACTTTGTGTGTGCATGCATGTGTTGCTTTATATATCCTTCTCTCTTCCAACTAAAGCCATTCTATGGGAACATCATCCCACGAGCCTCAGCAAGTTTAGCAGGTGTTCGTCTCTCTCTGGGAGGCTCCCATCTGTGGGAACACACAATCTAGCTGAGCAACACTTCCCATTCCCTCTGCAGTTTGCAGTCTGCCAGTCATGCAGCTGGAGATGATGGACATGCATATAAGTCTCCCTCAGTCCCAGAGTAATATCGCTCCTTCTTCTACTCAGGACATAACATATCAGCTTTCCAAGCTCAGTCTGATATAAATTTCTTACACAATGAATTCCAAATATTATGTTTTTTTGTTCTTATTTTAAAATGCTCTTACCATTTTACTGTACCCTCTATGGTTTTTACATTTTGTTTTGATAAATAGCACACAGTAATTGTTTCAGGGAAATACCATTTGTTCCAGGAGTTCTTAAATCTAAATGCATGAACAACCAAAAGTATTCCTCTAATTAGTCCACTCACTATACAGAGATGCATCTCTGCTAATTTGATGTGTGACAGCAAATAAAATGGAATAAAATCTAAAATTGAAAGTACAGAAAAGTTATCAGATATAGAAGCTGAGAAAATATTATTTTGTTTCTGTTTTTATTATTATTATTATTATTATTATTATTATTATTATTATTATTATTATTATTATTATTATTATTATTATTATTATTATCATTATCATTATTATTATTATGCCAGCATGAAAAACGATAATATGGGACAGGTGCAATGCAAGATTAGAAAGCCTGCATAATGCTGTTTTATTAAGCCATTCTAATTTAATGTATTTCAATAAAACAAGGATGACTTAAAATTAGTGGGAAGACATTCTCACAGCATCCACTGTTTTAAGACTATTGGATAGTCTTTTCAGCCATTTGCTACACCCACTTTTTCTAATGCATGGTCTTTGGAGCCTATTCTACCAATTATTAATAGAGGCAGGGTACACCCGGACAGATCGCCAATCCATCGCAAGACCAACACATTGAGACAAACAACCACTCGTGCTCTTTTCAGTGGAAATTTAGAGTGACCAATAAACCAAACAAATATGTAGTTAGGCTGTGGCAGGAAGCCAGAGTATCTGGAGAGAATGTTCATAACTCCCCACAAAACGGCCTGGTTTGAACCTTCTTGCTGTGAAGCAATGGTGCTGACCACCACACCACCATGCAGTCCTTTTGTATTCTTAGATAGTATTTCCATTTTCTAGGAAGTTCAATAAAGAACCACCCTGGGAGAGAAAATAGCATTATTTTTTCATGGGTTATATGCTGAATTCAGAGAAGAATATTGTCATTAGTTTTGCTATCCAATTGGCATAGGCATCATTGGGATATTTGCTATGGAAGCAGGAGAAATGGAGCCCCAAAGCATGCCTCATTTCGAACCCATGTCTCATGTCAGTGCTGGTCTACCTCAGTGCAATAAAAATGGCATGCCAAAGAAAGAAAGAGGTCACACCTAAAGGAAGTTCCCTTTTACAGTAAAAGCTCAGTTTTCAATCCACAATGCTTTGGCTCTCTGGTGTCCCAACATGTTGTACATGCATTTGCATGATAGTTTATACCATGCTCTCAACCAAAGTACATTTGTTTCTAACACAGTTTACATTTGATTCGTTTTGGTTTCCTTTTACAATGTACCTCGATAAACACATCTAAAAACTTTGTATCTTGTCAGCATCAATTACATGGTCCCTGTTATTTTAACTTGATACTGATTTTTAAGAAACTGGCGTATGTCTGCCCGTGTGCTGTTACCATCTGAATGAAGAGAAATGAATGACAGTGCAATACTCAAGGGTAGCTCAAGTATGCCAAAAGAAACATCCTCATGATGTGAAGCTGTCACTGACCAGCAAAGAAGCATGCTCTGAGTCATCCTGAAGGCCTTCAAAACTCTTCTGTGATACAGTGTAAAGGTGAACAGAAGTCCTATTTTTGTTCCCCAAATGCTTGTCCCTTTTATAGTGTTAACAAAACCTTTCATTACTTCCTCTGATAGATAGAAAAGTATGAACAATTCTTAGAATATAATTATGATAAAAAACAAACCACACTATGTTTCAGTTTTAACAAGATCAAGATCAGCTCTTTTCATCAGATCAAATTTAGCCAGTTTTGTCCAAGCAATGGTCTGGCAGATGTTCTACAGTTGTAATTTTAGTTTGGATCATTCCTGAAATGTATGAAAGCACCATTAAAATTACATAGTATAAACCTACATTGTTGGGAGCCATCACAGCTGACCCAATGCTCCAAGATAAACATCCATGGGCCTACTTAAATGATATCACTTCTGGTTTTTTTAATTAAAAATCAGGAAGGAAGGAGTACTACATTTAATCTAGTCCATTTCCATTTGCTCACAGAGAACAGTCTGTGCCTGTGTGACTATTTTTAGCATAATTTACACATCATTTTCCATTCAGGCATGCAAAAAGGTCCATGGCAAGGCTTTCATTCAGTAAAGAGTGAACTTTTTAAAGTTGAAGCTTTCATGGTGGAAATGAATTGCCTGATTAGTATTTAATTAGTATGTTTTTAAATTTCTGTCTAACCTTCACTGCTGTGTCAGATCAGATCAGATGATAAGATTTAGATAGATAAACAATGAGCAATTTTTTGAGCGATTAGGAATACACAGGCCCGGAAGTTGGCCACCTAATGGCACAGAGCTGTGGATGCAAAGAATTTAGTTGTGTGCTGCTGCTTGACAATTCTTCCTTTTCTCTCTGTAATCAGTGCATCATTCACTGCTGCACATGACTGAAAGCTTTGCTTTAATATATGCTTAAGATAAGGACACATTTTGCAATTCTGTCTGGAATCTATTCTATGAAACCAGTAAGACTGAATAAGTAGTTTCAGGATATATGTCAAAGCTGAGAGAAGCTCTATCGATCTATGCTCAACTGTAGTCACATACAGTACTTTGAATGTTTCCACTGTCCTAATTTAGGGATAGTACATTGTGCTATTTCTTTGGCAGGCCTTAATTCTCAGAGAGAACTATCTTTGAATGTACAAGTGAGTTAGATAATTCCCAGTTAATCACTGGAAGAACCAGAGCTCAGCTTTTTGCTTTGTCTTTGCACTCCCTGCACGAGAGCAAACGTTAAGCCCAGTGAGAAAGTACAAGTTTTTCTCTCAGCCCATAGTAAACTGATACCTGAAGCTAAGTGCAGGGGTGATAGTAGCAGACAATGGAGGACAGTAGACGCTTCCTTTGTTAAAGCTACACAATAAGAAATCAAAGTGAAGAAATTGGCTCAAAAAAGATTTTCACACAGCTGTACCCTTGTTGGGTATGGTTGGTTGAAAATTGGTACATTTCTGTACCCTCTTGCCTGGATTGTGCCTTTGAAAGAAAAATTCTGCACTTCTAGTGTCAAAAATGAAGTTTCATATTCTGGTTTAAAAATGTACTTATGTACATTACTATGTATGATACATAGTAAAAACCATACCCCTTATATTAACAAATAAATAAATAATTAATTTGATTACACCCCTCTATTTGTCCTTTACAAGAATATAAACTGTGCATCCTACTCCAGTTGCGATCATGCACGAGGTGGTGTACGCCCCACACAGTCATCAGCCCAACACACAGACTAAACCAGTCATGTGCAGTTCACTTCAACAGACAAATACAACAAATGATAATGAAGGAACACATCAAAAGTAAAATTGGGGTAAATCTGATTGCAACAGGAAGCATGTAACTTTGTGACATCATGTGACATTTGTAAAAATGTCAGAGTTACATCTTTACATGTAATGGAATGTGCTTTATCAATAAAATTGACATCTAAAATTTAGGAGAAGGTGCCCAATAATTATCTTAAAGACTGTGATGGCTGCCTAAGCAGCCACACACTGAGCCCGGTCTGGTAACTCTTTTTCTTTATTTCAGTTAATTCAATAGACACTTTATTTGTAATACTTTTAATTTGTTTAATATCTCACACTTTTGTTAATTTGGCGGGGGTGGTTAACTAATTGGGTGCACACTTTTAGTTAGCTCATTCTTGTCACCTGGTTCATTTGGTTTACTTTCAGTTAATATGTATTTCCTTTGAGTTACTAGTTCATGGGGAAGTTGCTGTGTGTGGGAGGCCCAAACCTGCTAAGACAGTCCCAGCTGAGGTGGATCTCCCTTGATGAGGCTGCTGCCTAATTGGACTCATCCATTTTACTACAGGATAGTGGGAGAGGGCTTTGTTTTTTTTGTAAAACTTTATTTGTTAATACTAATAAAATTATGATTATTTAGATTTCTGTTTCCCAAATGAGTTAAGAGTCTAAATTGTTTAAGTTTTGTTATGAATTAGTTAAGTTTTTTAAGTTAGTTGAAGATAGTTATGTTATGCTTTTCCCTCTTTTGTCAAAATGGTCTGATCAGCCAGAATATAGCTTCCCTTGTGTGTCAGTTAGTTTTCAGTTCCTTATGTTGATGTTCTGTTTATTTG
>JBAMHW010000001.1:21947088-21959237 GCA_037177495.1 Rhadinocentrus ornatus | reverse complement strand
CATGTTTTTTAATTGCATTACAGGAAATAAAGAACTTTATCACAATATTCTAATTTTCTGAGACAGTCCTGTACATAGGGCTGCACTATATAGCACACCACATAGTGCACTCATTCTCTTGGCGATTCAGACACAAAGCTGCCTATTTTTCCCTCGCCCCAGACCACGTGACTACCAGCCGTCAACACGGCAACCACTAAGATGTCATTCCAAATAAATCCAAAGTTGTGTGTAAATATTTTTTTTTTTTATTCATTATGTTATATTTTATTCTTTGTTGCATATCTAATCCATAAAAAATCTTTTTTCTCCTCCTTGTGCCATGTTGAGCTTGTGCCCGCAATGCCATGTGGTCTAATTGAGCCATCTAGTGACCATTGATGCTCACTACTTTTCAAGATGCATTGTGGGTAATTTGAGTGCACTACTCTTTTCTCACTGGACATTCAGACACCCCTACAAAATGGCGTGACCCCTACATAGGGCACTATGTAGGGAGTAGGGTGCACATTCGGACACAGCCCTTGTCTATGGCACAGGTTCTTAACCTTTTTACACAGGGCCCAACTTTCCCAGTACAAAATGGTCCAGGGCATGTTCAGAACACAGGTTTGGTTTAAATAATCTCACTCTTGGTTTAATTTGAATTCAATACCTAAACTAAATCAACTTCTGGTTTAACAGCTAAAACCTTGTGAAATATCACGACGGAAAAAAATAAGACATGATACAATGAGATCAACTTCACCTATACCTGAAACTACACATACAAGATGCCAAATATAATTTATTAAACAAAATCAGGCTCCTACAAAAAAAATATTTTAAACCTCAAGTCAGGCTAATAAACACAAAAGCTGCCACCATTTTTGTCTTTGTTTTTATAGACCTTTATAACTTTTGCGACTGGGTAGCAGCTAACAGAGCTTTCTTCTGCTAGTTGGAGTTTGTTGAACAAGTAACTGACACATTATCACCGTCAAGTGGTGAGAAGCTGCATTGCAACCGAGCTTCTAATGATAATGTTTAAATATCTGTGTTGGTAAGACAGTTACTACAAATAACTACTCACAGTTTATGCCTCTTCATTTTGATATCTAATCTATTAACTACATCAACTGTGCAAAGCATGAACATACCCGCAGTGTGATTGCAGCCTTGTGTTAACACCTGCTGGTAGAGTTGACTTAGAAAAGACCAGCACTGAATACAAGCATAAACTTGTCAACAAGATTTTACATATATTTGCAGAAAATATAAATGAACACTTCCACTATATTGATGAATGGAAGCATTGGAATGCATTATGGTGTTCTGCATGGTCCAAGAGACAATCTGCCACAAACATCACTGGTTTGGATAAAAGCCTGAACAGAACACTAGTTGATGGGATGATCTTGGGGAAAAAAAGTAATTATGTGCCTGCAGAATAAAGACTTTTCTGTCTTGACCTCGAGTGATCTGTTTTGTCTGCATGTTGAGAGGAAGACAGCAGCATTCACTTCAACAGAACTATTCAGCAAGGGAAGGAGAGGTCATGTGTGACAGCACATCCTCTAAACTGTCAAGAAAGTGGTTTTATACATTAATGAGGCTAGCACCCTGTTTACTGTCTGCTAGCACTGTGGGACCTGGTTGTCTTTAGCTTTTCTGTAAGGATGGTGTCATGTACACTTTTTTTTTTTTTTTGTATATAAGGAGATCAACATTTGGCTTGTCAACATACCTGTATTTACTGCAGATGTGTCATTTATCTTCAGTTTTGTGATGAAGCATTATGAAAGATAACTGGACAATAGGTTTGAATGGTGTTTTTTAGTGAATGGACAATCACAGCAGCTTCTTTAGTTCTGCTGACAATTACAAACCATTTTTTTCATGCAGCTTACTTTTTTGAAACTATATTACATTATAATATCCATGCCGGCCCGATGCATTTATATTCTGTACTCTCCTGCAGCCGCTCTGTCGTTTCCCTTTTGTGTCGTGGTGTGTAGTTGTTTGCAGGAGTGGCGACAGCAGCATCTGCAAAGCCTCAGCAGCTGAAACTACATCTAAACAACAAGTCACCTTCAAGTACATCATTCTGCTTCTATTACCTCGTATTCAAGCAGACAGTCAAGGTAAATTTATTTAGTGCTCTATTTCATCTGAACTTATATTCTTTTCTGCTTGGGTTTGCCATAGATGTCCCCAGTCTCCTGTCTTATATTGTCTACACTTTGTTTAGTTTGAACTCATTAGGATCTTCCAAGATTTTCCCTCTGTCTGCCTCAGCCTCAGCCTCAGCCCCAGTCCAATGCTCAGCTTCCAAATTATCAGCCCAGATCTCGGCCCCAACAGGATCAGTCCAAGTCTCATCTTCAGCTTTCCAGCGACGCACCTAAACCAAAAGCTTGTGTTTTCCTGCAGCTACCCCAGCAAATTTCCTGTCCTTTCCACCAGGTCAAGTCATTCTAGTGTTTTTTATTTATTTACTTTTTTTTCTTTTTTTTGTGGCTTCTTGTAAATAAAACTGCCTGTTCCTTCCCCACCCCCTCCGGCTGGTGTGTCTACACTTGGGTTCACTTGCTTAGCTGTGACAGTAAGGTTGCTAGGTAACCAACAGGGAAACTGGGAGGTTACTCAAAAGTGGGGTTGACGGAGAAAGTGGTTACATGAAAATGGAAAGAGGAATTTGGTGAGGATCTGAAGCTGGACTCAGCATCTGTACAGTAAGACTGGCATCTTGACAAGCTAGAGTTTATATAAACTGGGACGTTTATCCCACTCTTTGCTGATGATTCAGTGTTAGTGCTGGGTGAAGGAAATAATTTAACGGTAGATGATTTTGTGTATTGATGTGATTTGGTATTATTTCCCTTGTATTCCATCTTTTGAATCCCACATGAATTGCAAAACGTGGGGAGAGAGATGCAATAGTAAGGGGATGGGATAGAGAAGATTATTTATGAGACGATTGAAAATAAATTAAATTGTAGGTAATATTGTGAGGAAAAAAAAAGAGAAGAAAAACTGTCCTTATGAAGACTTAAAAGGATTTAGATGTCAACAGAGCTCTACTCTATTAGCTTCTACAAATAATGTTCACAGTCAATTCAACCAACTACTCTAAGTGAATTCATGAAAACTCATTCTGAGCCAGATTTCTAGTTAATAAATTCATTAATGAATTAATTCCAAGCCACAGAAACATGGACTTCAAGTTCAAACTAGCAAACCAACAATTAGCAAACAATTAGTTCTTGGTATCAATCTCTATGTGCTGTGTTCAGTGCAGAATCGTGAAAATTGTAACTTCCTCTACAAGGGGCATCAGCTATAAATGCTTAGAGCAACCTCTGCTGACCCAGTGTGTAAACTAAAAGCAATTACTAGTGTGACTTGAGTGTACATTCTTTAAAAGACTCCATATCTCATAAAATTGCTACTTGAGTCACAATACTGAGAACTACTGCCTTTACACTGCAGCTGTTTATCTTTGTGACAGCCTCAGAATAACTGAACTTAGGTCTCAGTTTGTCTATGTTCACATTTCCAAAGCTTTCATTAACACATCTGAGTATGTCAGGCAACTGACATTATTTTTGTTGTATATGTTGACATTAAAACATTTAACTGACTTAAATGAACAAAAACAATAAATTTATTGTATAATCCTGATGACAGAGTAAACCTTTTTCCTCTTGTACCTTTGTGGTTATTCATTGTTTTCTGCTTTATTTTTGTTTGAATACTTAATTTTCATTCTTAACTGTGTTTGCTTTTGACCATGGTTAATTCAATTTTAAATACCAAAAAGAAAAGAAGTAAGACTGGATGTGGCACATGGGCCTAAAAAATGTTCATGAATATGAAAAAGCTGTATTTATGCAACCCCTTTGGTGTGTCAAAGGGTCAAAGCTCCTCTGGTGATGTCAGGAATGCTCAGTTAAGTCTTGAGTGGTCCCATAAATCCTCAGAAGGGTTCAGGTCATCTGGCTGTGAAGGAAAGTGAAGGAGTCAGAACTCTATCAACTAGTGGAAACCTTTGTCCTGTGGTGGTATGAATCCTTCTATGAAAACCAGATGGTGGAACATGTCTCTAAAGAATCTAGTTCTACTTCTCTGTGTCATGTGGAGTGGAATCAAACTTTTCAATAGCTTTAAAGTGTTTAATTAACAGCATGTTCTAATACACACACATTATTAGCATAGCTATGGCATTGTTATAAATTAATTCAAATTATTGTTCATCATTTCAGCAGCATTTGTTACGGGGCATAACTGACCGACATCTCTGAATGAAGATAAATAATATGCCTTGGCTAGTGATGCATCCCTTTTGGCGAGTCTTTATAAAACAAAACCTTTAGTGAACTACAGTAAAACTATAAGACATGTCAGTAATGAAGGTGATTAAGCAGCATACCAAGTTATACAAATTAAATATATTATTGTAACTAAATAGTAACTGAATTTTGAAAGTAGTACTGAGACAACTTTTGATCTTTGTCAGGCTTTAATTATTTCTACAGTTATTTAGCAGATGCTTTTCTCCAAAGGGACTTACATCTAAAGGTGGTTAGACAGTAGCGTTAAGGGTCTTGATCAAGGACCCACCTGGAAGGTGTTAATAGCCAACTGAGCTATCCAGCCTCTTAAGATTTCTTCTGAATGAAAAATTTAGTTTCTTCCAGTAGTGAGCTTATTTAGGTGGAAAAAAAAAATAATGTCAGATATTAAGATGGCGATGCTGTTGAAAATAGTAAACTATTTATTCAAATTATCACCAACATATACCATGTCCAAAAATAATAACTTTCCTCAGTAATCAGCTAAAGAAGCTGTCGGAAAATTGTCATAATTGCAGACAAGCTTTCTGCTTGACTTCACTGCAGGATTCTGGACCACTCTTCTACTGAAATGAAATTAGGACTTTTTTTATGTCATTATGTCGATGGAAGTAAGTTGGTCTGGACTAAAAAATCAAATATTGTTCTCTGTTGATCATTCTTGATCACTTTAGCTGATGTTTTGCATCGTTTTTGTTAAATATAAGGCAAAATAAAGCATTCCTTCCAAAGCTTTAGTCCATAATCTAAATGTATCACTTTTTTCTTGTGATTACTTAAATTTTTACAAAGTTGACTGTTTCATTGGCATCATCTCCAAAGTATCAGATTCTTATCTAAATTTGTGGTAGTAGTAGTGGTAGTAGTAACTTTCTCTTTTATCAAATATTACTATGGTCAAACAATTCAATTTTCATCTAATCAAACCAGAGAATAAATAACTGAAAGCTCTTCTCTTAATGAGGAATGCTTTTTCTAATGTTTTCTGTCTCTGCTTTGCTCATGAGTCCTCTCATCTGCTTTTATGGAGATCAACCATGTTCAGCATCTGATGGCCTTGGTGGTAAATCAGGTTAGAAATAGCTGGAGTTTGTTATTAGCATTCTAATTCTTGTTAACATCTCTAAAGCTTTTTTACTGTCATGTATCATTCTTTTGTAAAATTGCGTAATGTAATAAATGGTCAAATAAAGTAGACAAAACATTAGCAAACTTTGATTCTTAATAGTTATGTGCAACTATTTATGTTGTTTTACAGTTTTATTGAGTTTTATTATTGGTAGAAATATAATTGAAAATCTTGCCGATGTGCAGATTTAATCTTTTTGTTGCTCCTCTAAAAATTTTTATCATAACAAAAAACAGTTGTCTTCCACTGAATTTTAATCAGTCTGACAAAAATCAATTCACAATAGTACCTTTTGAAGTAAAAAATATACACAAACAATGGTAGCAGAAAAAAGCAAACTATTCTAAATGCAAGCTTTGGTTTCATGTGCATAACAGAGCTGACAATAGGAAAACCTCTGGTCACTAAATGAGAGGAGAGTTTAAACCCAAAAGCCACACTCAGGAGGTTATTTACTTGGGAGTAAGTCAGATGTTATAGCTGTTATAGCATTGCTGTGAAAGGATCCAAGTGTGACAAGCTCTGGAAGTAGTTCTGTCTTTCTGCTGAACATCTTTCACACTCTCATTCCAACGGCTAACACTCTGCTGCACACCAGTGAATGAGGATCTACTTGCACTGCTTTAAAGGAACAGCATGTTTCCAATGGCGTCACATGCCAGCTACATGTTGGAGGCTGCTTTGGGTCAAATGGATGATATTATTGCTGGTAAGAGTTTCTGTTTCATTATCAAAGTCTCATAGAACTGTCCAGTATGTAATTGCAGGCTTTCCCCGTGACCAGCACCAGTCACATGATTTCACAGCTGGGCATTCAAATATATGCTTATGTGGTATAGTAAAGCTAAGGGCTGTTTAAATTGTGGTATATGTTACAAACAAGTATTTAATGATAGCCACCTTTCCAAATATATAAAATAAATTTAGAATAAACTGCTGCTTTGAAGCTTGTTGATTTGTGTTTCCTTAAAATATTACTTTTATTACTTCTCATTGACTTTTAACTCTAAAAAACTAACATAAATGCTTACTTACTTTCTGGCACTTTCTGTGCTATATTTTCTGGGAGAGGTGACACATTTCAGTTGCTCTTTTTCACAGTCACAGAGGTGCTGTAACACAGGGTCAGAAGACAAAGATCTATTAATAGAGATGACAGCCAGGTCATAATTAACACTCTGTGAGAAAATATATAACACAGTGAACAACTTAGAGTCACAAGCAGTCAGTAATAATGCAAATATCAGTCATGCAATGTTAAAATGATTAATATCTGTCCATTTGTAGACATTACAGTGACTGTAACTTTTGATTTAACTTCAAATAGCCTGCATGGGATGTACTTTCTGCAGTTTATACATAGTGATTACAGTAACTACTTCTACAAGCAGAACCTCTAATTTCTGGATTCCAGAAGCCACAGAAAAGGGAGATTATTTACGTCCAGCATGCTACACTGGAGCATTACAGTGCCCCCAAGAGGGCATGTATGTAGGTGCTGCCAAAGTCACATCCTACTCAGCTGATTACATAAAATTACAGAAAAAGTACAAAAAGTAAAAATGAATTAATATATTACAGAAATAATTTGTGCTATTTGACTTACTCTCTTTCAAGAATTTCATGTTTTCTTTTCTGCAGGCAAACTGGATGAAGGTCTGTTCAGTGATTTTATATTAAGTGGCCAAAGTCACCAATCTACTCAGAAGCTGTCCATTGCCCCAGCTGTTGACCCTACTCTCGAGGCTATCCGGCTGACTGAGGCTCTCAAGGCAGTGTTGGAGGACCAGCAATGTGAGGCCGAACGGGATACTCTGAGAAAACAAGTGTCTACTGAAGCAGCAAATGTTATACTAAAATGGCTGAATAGAGATGAAGTGAGCACTGTCCCTTCTACACTAGCACCTGGATGGATGACTCTAGCAGTGTTATATAATGCAAAATGATGAAATTTCATATTCAAAACAGAAATTATTTACAGTCTAATATGTGAAAAATGGTTCTGTTAAAGAAGTGAGCTAATGCATATGCAATTAGTATGCCACAATCTAATACTACAGGGTCCATGGGTTGTATTTGAGGTATAATTTGTTGGTCTTTGATCCTGGTCATCCACATCTGGAGGGCTGTGTTCCTGTCTGCTAAGAAGTGAGGTGGAAGTGGGATCTATTGCATACGGTGCCACTAATGAGATCCAGAGCTCCTGCTTAAAGTAGAAGCATTTGCACACCCTTTAGGTATTATATTCTCCCTTCTTTCTGTCATCTCCTTGTCAAAAACTGCTGTTTATGTGAGTACTGCAGGTATGCTACCTCATATATTTACCCTCCGACGTTTTATGGCTTTTTTGATTTCGTCAACTATATACTCACATTTTTTGGCGCTCGCCTTCTACTCCTCTTCCTCCCCTTTTGTGTTGCCTACTGACTTCTTGCCCTGCACCACATCTGACAAGCATGTGCTGCAAGTTTCCTCTCCCTTTTCTCCTTTATGAAGCCCCACAAAATTAGTTTGACTGAGATACTGAAAGAATGGGCTTGAGATACACACAGACAGAGGAAGGAGAGGGGAAAGAAAGCTTTAGGACACAAAAATATCTTGCGTGAGATGCAGCAAAAAGGCAGAGATGTGCGAAACAGCAAAGCAGCTTGAGTATGTATGAAAGAGACAGGAGAGAAAAAAAGGGGGGAGGAAGCTGAAAGAGGTAGAAAGAAGCAAAAGGGGAGAAAAGAAAGAAAGGGAGTGCAGCCAACTAGCATAGTTTGACTTATTCAGCTCAACTTTAAAAGTCTCGGGGAGCCCAGACTGCAACCCACATGGACCTAGATCCACTCTGCACACAACTGCAATAAGAAGCGCCTGTAAAAGAAAGAGATATATCATGCAGTAATGCTAAGAGCCATTGTTTTGTTGTGCTGAGTATTTTGGGAAATCATCCTTCTTGGCACTTTAGCTAAGGCTAGATTTTTTTTTTTGGGGGGGGGGGGGGGAAAGCCAGACCTAGACTAAAATGGGCCAGCAGAATGGAGTATCATATTGATTTCTACAAACATTTTGCCTGGCTCAGAAAGGTAAGACATTCCTCCCTTGCATGTCTTCTCTCCATACCTTCACACTGCATCAGAGTTGCATGGCAATTTTCTTCATTTAGTTGCTTTTCTAGTGTAATTACAGTTGCCACAGTGGCTAATTTGGGGAGAAGACATGGTTTGTTTTTGACTTGATGAGAGTTGCATGTAACACATGCTTTTTTCTAGACACACGATCCTAGAATACTGCAAAAAAAATAAATAAATAAATAAATAAATACTTAAAACATTGCAAACAGCACAGTTTGGATATTTTTTTTAAATACAACCATGCTGCCCATTTTGTGTGACTGCACATTCTGTCATAAATTTCTTTCTTTGGTTTCACTGAAAAAAGAAAAAGTTGAGTTAAATCTTCTTTATTTCTTTCCTTTTTTTTTCTTTTTTTTTGCAGTGGGGTAATGTATATCGAGCAGACTGGTCAAAAGTTGAAACTGTTTGAACAAAGTAATGGAAGGACAAATAAGAAGGTTGAGATCATTTCCTGCTACTTTAATTTATGGATCCATCTCGCCAGCACTAACCATCTTGTTACCATTAAAAAGTCATCACTTAGTAAGGTCTCCAATGGATTTAAAGTGACAGTTAAAGTGGGCTTTTCAAACACGTACATCAACAAAGTTAAACATCAGTCAATAAACTGCAATACTGTTCTAGTTAAATCACAGATTTTAGAAAAGTTGTTCTATTTATTAAATACAAAGACAATGCATGTACAATTGACATTTAAATACAAAATATTTAATACATTTATGCAAAATATGCTGGAAAAGTTATAAAAATTGATCCAAAAGCAAATAATACCAACCAAATATGTAATATAATGTATCACTGCAATAAAATTAACACCAGCACCAAAAGGTTGAATCTAAATTATCCACTTCATGAAAGTGTTAACAACAGCTGACTCTACCTTTCAATATCAACTTTGGTAGAGGTTGCCTTACTGAAGATAAGCCACAATGCCATGCACTCAGGTATTATTTGTCTGGTACCTGCAAGCTTTGGGCAGAGATTCATCTTTAAAGTTGTAATGTTAAAAATAACCCAATCAGTGCAGCTTTCAGCTAAACTGCTGGGTTAATGCTGGACCAAACACTGCTTTAAAAGCTGTTATATGTTAACTAAAACCCTAGTTTGATTTTTAATGGTCTTGTGGGGCCCTTTGGCCAGTGTTGATTTATGCTTCATAACATTTAACTCAGTTTACAGTCATGACATTAATACTGTATATTAAAATAACCTGAGGTTCATGTGCCTCACAGATCAATTCAGAGTAAATCCTGGTCATATTATCTAACATTTTGCTTTTTTTTTTTTCTTAACTCAGATGGTTTGTTTTCAGATAAATGGACAAAAACTTATTTTCTGAGACTAAGAAATCCTAGAAAGGTAATGGGTGAAAAGAAAAAAACTTTTAAAACTAACATCTTCAATGGGACTTGTTTGTCCAAGAATTTGTCAGAATCTATCAATTTATTTTGTTTATTTATTTATTTGTAGCCCTATCAACTGCATAAAATTGCAGCTGATATTCTTCCTTCCTTTATAATATTTAAAAATGAAGGTATGTCAGGTTGGTTCACAATGATAGAGATTGGCCTACATAATATTTCACTGACCATTAAATTCTGGACCTCAGAGAAATGAGGGCTCATTTGGTTGCACTTTGCTTACCTTGCACATTAAGGTGCTGTTACTGACTACAAAAGCAGCTCTGAAACCAGACATTTTTTTCTCCACTAATCAGCTGGTTTAAATTCCTTTACACAACTTTTAATACTGGATTAGGACCTTTAAACCTTTTACAGACTCAGCACAGCTCTGACACAATAAGAAGTTAAAACAGTTGTGCATGCATGTATATTGACATCCATCAGTGTGAATGTGGTTTGTTCTGCAACCCAAATTTGATTCATTTGGGAAACTGTTTTGTGTTAGCACTGTCTGTGCTAAACTTAATAGCTAACTTCTTTTCTGCAGGAAAATTTCCGCTCCATCGCTAACAGTGAGTCCTACCAGGAACGATTATTACGTCTGGAGGGAGACAAAGAATCACTAATTCTTCAGGTGGGACTTGTTGCACTGAATATCAATGTGATTTTGTTAAATGACATTTAAAGTGGTTGCTGAATGTGCAATATATTTGTTTGCCTGGATATCTGCAAGCAAAGTGAATGCTCAAACAAAAGACATTGGATTGAAAGTGAGGGCTGTTTCTGAACAGTCTCCACACAGTATCAGAGAAGAGGGACATCGAGAAAGGACAAAGGTGTATTTCCTGTACTGTTGTCAATGTTGCGTAATTCTGTGGTTTCTGCCTCAGTGAAGCAATAGTTATAATGTATGTTTGGTGCTGTTACAACACCAGAATGTCTTGTTTTAACTGATGTGTTTGTCTGTGTCTCATAAATGTAGGTGTGTAGTGCTCAGGGCTGCTGAACAAGTGCTTTGCAGACAGGTTGAGGCGAGCATCGTTATGTGCTGTAGCATGTAGGTGTTTTTGTATGAGTGTGTGTTAGAGAGAGCAGGTGCCCTGTTTACGTCTTCAGGGTTCACAGATAGCTGGAAAATTTTGGGAAAATCTGTACCAGTTGGCCAGTTGGATCTACCGAACAGCATGTGACTAGCTATTATACGACGCTTTGTGCAGATTTACGTTGAACTGTGTTCTTTGTGCTGACATTGCTGGAGCTACTGAAGTGTTGAAAGTGCCTACCAAGACACAAAGGTTCATTCATTCTTTTTTTCAAATAAAAAATGTTTGTGCTGTTTGACCTGGCAGAAGATTAGGATTTTCAACAAAAATGAGCACCAGCGTTAATGCAAATAGCTGATATTAATGAATAGTGTATTGTGAGTAACTATACAGAGAAACTCTGTATCCCAGAGATGACTACTCAGAGAAAGCTGAAATTATTAGGTAAAGTTTGAGAATAAAGGATGATTTAACAATGTCCAATTCATGCTTTGAAAAAAAAATATTCTCATCTCTAATCTTTCTGTTTAAATACACACAGGTGAGTGTGCTGACAGACCAAGTGAAGGCTCAGGGGTTAAAAATCAACAATCTAGAGAGCTCTTTGGAGGAGCATCAGCACAAACTGGACTGTACAGAGAAAATGCTACAGCAGGTACGCCTGATTTACTCACATCACATTGTGGAGAATTGTTTAAAACACTTAAATTTCTCAGCACTCAATGCCTCTTGTATTACTGGACCAAAGTCAGGAAAATTTGACTTTCTCCAGCAGGCACGCAGGACTGCTATATCAACATTTTTGTTCCATCTGAAAAAATATGACAGGGCCCCAGATTGACCATCTATTTATTGTATGACTTAAGGGCACGTTTTTTCTAATAAGCTTCAGATGTGACATGGAATGAGATGTGCTTCTTGAAAATTCCTTGCTTAGTTTCCAGTAAATCTGGTTGCAGATTACGTTGACAACGTAAATATTTTAAGACCCATTCCAGGAGAGTTTCTTACTCGGTCGGGTTGTCTGGTTTATGCAGACCCAGAGTTTTCTGTTTGGGCAGGTGATTACTAGACCAAAACCACCACACCACACACACCCACCAAAACCAACAGCCACA
>JBAMHW010000001.1:21913914-21924858 GCA_037177495.1 Rhadinocentrus ornatus | reverse complement strand
TGCTAACCTCTCAATGTTCTGTTCATTGTCACTAAGAAATGTACATTTTTTAGTGACTTTAAAGTGTTTTATTTGAGAATTTTTTAAAAAAATCATTGGTTCTTATTTTTATTGCTCTAAAAAAATAAAATAAACCAATAATAATAAAAAAACTTTTATCCATAACTTTCTTTTTCTCAGTCAAGACATTAGAATAGTTTAAACAGACAACTTTAAAATAATACAATAAATACAAAGTAGAATAATTTATAATCCTTTGATATTTAAGCAATATTTCCCCGTCGTGTACTTATTTCTGTTGTATACTGCTGGAATTGAGGGATTAAAATCATACGTCACAAGCATTAACAGGAGTATTGCACTCTCTTACACGTTTTAGTAGTTATGCCAGTTTTATTCACACAATAAACACTTGGACAAATAAGTCTACAGGAACACTGGAAGCACTCAGACGATGATATGACTCATGCAAGGATCAACCTTTAGGGTCAAGTGACACTGCTGAGAGCCGAGACATAGAATAGGACCTTTTCCAAGTGGTCTGGGACACACACACAGGGAGACAGGGGGCAAAATGACAACGTAAATTATAATCAAAGAAAAAGATCTTGAAAACTAAGATTAAATATATTATAAAAAAGGAAGTAAGCATCCACCACACTCTCCGAGGGTGGCTGTTTGGACTGCCAAAACTATCACAAAAGTGCTGAATGTCAGATAAACAGAAGCAGTTTCCTCACCTCAGGCCATCATCACTGATAATCAAGACTGACATGCATCACCAGAGGCTTTCATGTCTGATGAGAACACCTGTCTGACTCTCAGGATGAAACTGGACAGAGGAGTGCCATTGCAAATAACATTTCATATGTGCTGCACTGCTTCACATGACTTGGTGTTATAGTGCACCAGAGAATGTTTAGAGAATTTAAAAAAAAAAAAAGTAAAAGAATTAAAAACCCCTTTAACTATGATGAGTTATCAAACAATCTGATTGAATCACAATTTCTGATTTATGTAATTAGACTTTAATTCAGATGTTTTCCCTTTTCTTTGTACAGTATGTACATCTTTAAAGGGAACCGACAATTTGTCCAAAAAAAGCTCCTGAATGAAAATGTGATAGGAGTGACACTAAGTAGAAATTGTAGCATGCGTCCAGCTTTGCTTCCAAAAACAAAAAAAATATCAGCTGCTTATAACATATAGTCTCAATCCATAACTTTTAAAGACATTGGCCCACAGTATAAAATAACACATTCAAATTTAAATTTGACTTTAATCTGTAGGCTGTCATACAAATCATTCTAATTTTTTGTTCTTGATGTTAAATCTTTGTTTCTACATTCTGTCTTCCACCTGTCTTGTCCTGCAATTAGGTCCACACATCCGCCACACCATGACACACAGGGACACTGTCATGATGTAGGGATTGCTATATAAATCCAAGTAATCCCACAAAGTTCTGGAAAACAATCAACTCCTTGTCTGATTAAAAATAAAAACTTGGAGCTTCCTCCTTGTGAAGTAAATGGCTCCCAAAAAGTCACAGATAAGCTAGAAATGCTCGATTGCTTTAACAAGCATTTTATAGCTTCTGGCTCTTTATTTGAGTCCTTTTATCCTAATAGCCACAGCGTCTACTCAGCTGGGTCAGCTTGCCAGGATTTGTCGAGGCCACCTTTAATTTTTAACCCTATTTTAATATCTGAGGTATTACACCCTAAAGTTTTACAAAAGCTGCCTGCCCAGATCATTTGGAGCTTTGTTTCTTAAAACTTGCTGCCCATTTCATTGCTCAGCCCCTAACACACATTTTGTATGGAAGTATGCCTAATTCCTTCCCCTCTTAATTTAATGATTTTATTCATTCTATCCATAATGAACACTGTGTTACCCTTTTCATTGACCTCTCTAAGGCCTTTGATTTAATGATCACTTACTACCAAAGTGTTGCCTAGCTTGAGGCAGTCTCTCTCCTGAAATTCTTTGCTGGTTTAAAAACTATCTTGCAGACAGAACAAAGTGTGTACAAGCAGAAGGTTTTGCCTCTCGGCGTCGTCAAGTAACAAAATGGGGGCCAAAGGGGTTAGTATTAGAGCCACTCCTTTTTAATTTGTAGAATAGATGACATTTACCAAAATGTGTCCAAAGTAGAAATTAATTTATATGCTGATGACACTGTGATGCATTGCAAAGTTCTCATCTCAACCTATGACCACAGCTGATCGTTGACGATCACGGCCAAACATGTCTGCCATCTAGGGGTGGAAAGTACTAACAGGTTTAAGCTCTCTTCAGAAAGAATGAAAGCAAACAAACTTAACTCACAAATATAAAACTCTACCATATTGACAGCAGATCAGCTCTCATCATACATAGGAATAGTTTTTTAAATTATCATTTGGCTTATTTTGGAGAGTGGCAACAAAATATTGACATCCAAATTCATCACCAGTTATAGTGGTGTTGCAAATGAATTTATCAACATATTTACCATGTACTGTGGATTCATGAAGGTCTTGTATAAATGCAAAAAATTAATTAGAGATGGGATGCATTAAAACCTCTGTGTCACTTCCTGTTTACAAACCTCAAAAACACAGACGGAAGAGCCTGTTAGAATAAATGAGAGACCCTCGTTTGGGCAATATTGTGTAAAGAAATATGCAAAAAGAAGCAAACCGTAATAGCCATGCTTGATAAAATTACAGACAAAAAAAAGTCTCTGATGAATTGGCACTTAATTACCACTTGATTAGCATAATTATGCATGTTAATAGCATCTCAAATGAATTGCAGTTGTCAGTAGGGAGGAAGCATCTGTAGTGGTGGCAGCCTGATACATATTTTCTCCTATCCAACAGCGTTGTCTAACTCTTCCCCTTAAGTGTTCACCATTAATCACTACACAGTCCTTTTCCTTTGGAGTGAAATTTGGCATTTTGGGATAATTGGGCTATTATGGTGTGCTTGTCACATCTGTAATAGTGGGCTAATGAGGCCCCTTGTGTGCTTCCATTCCTTGATGATGGCAGAGCAGGGGCACTGAGTGGCAGGTAAAGATATGGCCCAGTCAAACTGAGACATATGATCAGATTGTTTTAGCTATCATCCTCCAAACAGCCAAATTGTTGGGAATATTCACAGTATATCACTGTCACAGTATATTACAGCATATTTAATGCTATTCCTGAAAGACTGATAGATTTCAATACCATGAGGCTTGATTTTGTTAAAGGACAAGTTTGTTTCTTTGGGGTGTCAAATGGCTAGAATTTCACTTAGTGAAATGTTTTTTTTATTTATTTATTTTTTATGCCTTGTCAAGATTGTCATCCATCCATTTTCTACCGCTTATCCTTGGTTGGGTCACAGGGGCAGCTGCCTGAACAGGGAAGCCCAGACTTCCCTTTCCCCAGCCACATTCAACAGCTCATCTGGGGGATCCCGAGGTGTTCCCAGGCCAGTGGATAGATGTAATCCCTCCTGTGTGTCCTGGGTTTTTTGTTCCATCTTTACTATGACAGACCAGTACAGAGTCTGCAGTCATTGCATCGATTTACCTTCGCTCCTCTCGATCTTGCATTCCATCCGAATTGCTCCAGCAAGGGGTGGAGATCACGGCCCCATGGAGCCAATAAAACCACATCATCTGCAAAAATCAGAGACCCAGTCCTGAGGTCATTAAACTAGATATCTTGAACACCACGGGTGCACCTAAAAATTCTGTTCATATAAGTTATGAATAGAATCTCCAATTAAGGGACATGGTTAAACGCTTTCACCAAGTCAACAAAGTGCATGTACACTGGTTGGGTGAACTCACAAGACCCTGAAGAGGATGTAGAGCTGGTCCACTGTTCCATGACTGGGACGAAAACCCCACTCATCCTACTCAATGTCGACAATCTTTAGTCAACATCGGCATTTGTGTATTCATTTTTATACTAAATCACCAGTGTTTGAGCATAATCACTAACCTAAGACTCATTTATAAAACTTTGCATAGGATCTATACTAAAAGTGTACAACCACCCAAAAAGACACAAAAAACAAGACTTATAAAACCATGCAAGCAATATTCACTCTATAAATCAGAACTGCACCTCAATGTTTGAAGGTTTCGCCTCATGTTCTGCCCTCTACATACAACCATAAACGATCAATGCAAAACAGCTCATGAATGTCAATGTGTATTTTAATGTGCCAGCTAATCAATGTCATTTTCATGTTAACAATGGCAACCACGGAGAGAAGGATGGCCTCCACAGTAGAAGAGACAAGTTTGCTTTGCATTGTGTCAGTAAAAGAGGAAGACACTGATTTGGCCAACACCACAGACTAGCCAGGTAAAGCACTGTTTAATTTTCCTTAAGTGTAAAACAGAGGTAAAACCACAGTGAGGTAATATGTTGTCTTTATGTCCTCAGGTCCTATTGAGTCAGCAGGTGGCGAGTAGGGTCCGAGTAAGGAGGTTCCGTGCAAGGGGCAATGGGCACCGAGGGTCCGGCTGTCCCCAGCACCAATACGAATGGTGTGTCTGGAGGATGGGTGCTGACAAAAGCTATTCTGTAAAAATCAGAGACAAAAAATTGATAAACTTAAAGAAATTAGAACAGTTTTGAATAATGTGTGTGACAATATGTATGCCATCTCAGAAACATTAAAAGAACTTGATAAAAGTTTACCTTATTGCTGTATTAAACATCACATGACACACTCACGGAGCCGTGCCCCGTGTTGAAATTCCTCTTGTTGGGGGAGGGGGTGTGGGTCAGGGTCATCATTCTCAGAATGAGGGAGACCAGGAGGAAGATGGATACCATCTTCAGCAGTGTCACATGCCTTGACAATCTTGCACACCTTCCTTGGTGAACAGAAGAGTCTTTACCCAACGGATCCAAACACAGCCACCGGCATTTTAGGAGGCCAATTGCACACTCCACATTGGAGCGTGCACGGGTGTAAGTATTATGTATTAAGGCACACCTCCTCTGTGCTCTGGAGGTCAGGAAAGGGGGGTTAGAGCCAGCGCCTGAGGGGTAGTCACTGTTCTCTGCAAGTTATAGTGGAAGAGTGCACCAGTACATCAAGCCAGAGTAGTTAGAATTAAAAATAAAAAAATTTTCATTGATTTACCAAGAAGCTAACCATCATGTAAAGCGCCTGCCTGCAGTCTATTTCCTACACTGCTTTGTGCCAGGATGATGGAGTCGTGTTGAGGAAGACCATCATGCCACTAAATTTTGGAGTCACAATTGACTAATAGAATGCACATGCTTTATTTACATCCACAAATTCATTGTCATATGGAGCCTTTATAGCAAAATGAGTTCTGTCAACTGTGCTGATTACATTTGGAAAACCGGGCATTGCTGGAAATTGTCTTTTAATGTTGGCCGGTTCTCCCACAGTGTAGGGAAATCGGATATTTCAACTGGTCGTAGTAACAATGCCATACATTTAGCATTATTATTATTATTATTTGAATTATTTATCTTAAAATTAATGGCATGGTAAATCACATTGATAACCCCCTCTCAACTTTGCATCACACGTTCTGAAAACAACAAAACCAATTTCATAGTTAATGTTTTCTTGCACTGCCATGTCATCCAGGTTGTTATTATTGGCAGAAAAGACAAGTGTGAAGAGAGATGAGGAGAAGGGTCAGATTTGAGGTTGCAGGTCGCAGTCAGGAACATTTATGGATTGAAATCGAAACAAAGGGCACAGTTTGAAACATGGACTGCTAAAGTCATTGAGAATTCAAACTCAGTAGAGTATTATATAAATTTCTAATTTCCTCTAGTTTTTTCTTTTTTTTCTTTTTTTTTAACTCTTACAGTAAACAGATTTGGTAAATGGATATTAAATATCTAATAAACTTGAATAAAAGTCACATACGATATTCTGTCTTTGTAAATCAATGAAGCTATAAATAAACTGCAATTGCTGAAATAAGTATTTTAAACTAAAATAAACAGTCTCTAGGTAAGTGTAATTTGTGTATGTAATCAGTCTAGCCATTGGCTTGTGGCAGGAAATGCTGTATTGGATATTAACTCACTGACGCCTGGTGGTCTGTCATTCCCGCAGACAGCCTCTTAATGCCCTAATGGCTCATTTACATTATTGATGAGCTAACCCTGCATCACCTCAAACACAGACTATTTAAAGGAAATAATTTTATGCAAACTACATATTGATGCACTAATGATCAATTGGCCCTTGTTCTGTGTGTTAATAATATTCAACTGTTGCAGTGTGATGTACATCTTCAATTAGAGAGCAAACCTAAGCACTGGTTGACTCAAACAAGTTGTGCAACTCCAACATTTGTCTGCCGACTGGTTACTGACCTTAAGAAGGCTTCAGGTGCCTTTAGAGATGCAATGTCTCCACAACTATGTTACTAAGAGAATAAGCGAACGCCTACTCAATGTAAATCTACCTTGCACAGTATTATGATACAGTTGCTTTTACTATATAATAACCATATCCTAACCCTTTTTGTTAGCTGATATGGGCCTTAGTTATGATTGTAAATATTAAAATTCATGACCATATAAATAGAAAAAATATATTGAACAATTTCAGAAAGGTTGGAAGAGTTACCACAAGGAAGTCTTTTATATCTAAAAATTAACAGGGCACACTTGAGGTTTGATTAGCTATATCTTTACAAACCATAACACTTTGGTAATGATGTGCTTTGGACCTTTTAAGCCCAAATTGGAAATGTCTGGCCAGAATGCCCAGTGGCAGGTTTGTTGAAAAGATCAGATCAAAAAGGAAAAAAATAAGGTGTTGCAATAGTCCAGCAAAAGTCTAGCTCTTAATTCTCTGTGCACCTTCCAGTACCAACAAACTTCAAAGAACTGAAACAGCATTGCAAAGACATTGTTTAAGATGGTTCTTGAATCAAGGAGTTTGGAAGCTATTTAATCACTACCTCTGAATTTCAGTTGGTTCTTTATTAAAAAGAAAATGAGACTGTAATATGTCATGTTTTTGTTCATCTAAGATTTTGTTTGCCTAATTTTAAAAACTTTTAAGGACCAGATTACTTTTTTCGTTTGACATCCTGATATGTAAACATGGAGAAAGGCTGTACTGTCTGATTCATATTGAATGTCTGTATATTTCCACCTCAGAACTTTTAACCATGAATTGCAGTATTATTACATTTTGATATGAAAATAAATGTACCTATCACACATCCTCTTGTGAGATTTGGCCATGTTACACCACAACCTCACTCATTCTAACTTAAATTTTTTAGATATCTTCAGAAAGGTCAAAGAAGGTAAATTTCAGGGTTTGATTATTCAACTGCCTGAAATGCTCTCTCGGGACATCTCTTTTCTCAAAAATAAAATAATCAATAGTGAGATCAATTACATTTGTTGTTCACACAGTGATGCAAATGGGGTCTGCCAGAGCTGCTTTTGTGTTCCTGACAAATTGGGAACATTGTTTGCATGCAGGGAGATTGCCTGTCTCTCATAGAACAGCACATGGCTCAGAGTGACACAGAGGATTTGTCTTCCTGATTGATTGGTGTCATGTGTAAATGCTCATCAGTCTCTTGATTTCTAAGAGCTATTACTGAAAGAATCAAGCCTTCATAGACCGACTGTTTGGAGCAGCAAGGTGGTGTTCTTAGTTTTCTAGTGAGTTTCTGACAGAAAGATTGATTATCATTATTCATGCGGACTGTGTTGAGACACTGGGGACATGCCTATCTGTGTATTATCATTTATATATATGACCTAAAAGTTATATGGATATCACTACCTACCTTTCAATCAAAAACAGATGTCCAATATAAATGGCTTAAGATTTTTAACACACTTAACTGCACAGTTTCAGTCAACTTGTAAAAGTTTATTTTTGTCTAGTTAGTCCTACAATACTATAAATGAATTTTCATGCTTCATTTTGCAGAAACTTTGTGCACATATCCATTTTTAAAAGACATTTTTCATTCAATTAATGTCCCCAATTGCAGGTTTTGTCCCTTTCTTTTACATGCAAGACATTTGTAACAGTGACTGCTTCACTTAATTAGGAATTCCTTAAAACAGCTTCATTTTCAGGATCACAGTCATACACAAAGGACCCACAACCCTTTGGGTTCCTTGCAGCCCATAGAGACCCTTTTTAAAATGAATTACCACAATCTTCACTAGTGCTCACAGGTCCTGGTCAGATTGATGGCCAATAATTAAATGCCCTTTTTTTTTTTACTTTATATCCCCTTTATATCTTTATGCCCTTCTTTACATATATCAGGCAGGAAGACTCGTTTATCAGGCCCAATGGTAGTATTACCTATGCAAGCTACTACCATTATGACAACATAAAATGTAAAAGGGGTTGGGAGGGGGTTCTATGAGGCTCAAAGCCAACTAAAAGTGGCCAATATGTCAACTAAAAGGGAAATATGTCAACAATAATGTAATTTATTTTTTAATTCTTGACCAAATTCTACCAATAATCAGTCCCTATCATTTTGATACCAGCTGGAATACACTCCAGTCCCCCAATGACACTGAATTGGACATTATTACAATTTATAGGATGCACCCTGTGTATTTAAAACTATTACCCCAAAAACTTTTTAATTTAGTCCTCATTAATATATTTACCCACTGATGTACATATACAAGAGCTCTAGGCTATCAAGAGCTATTTGAAGTTCAATGTCAGGCTACAGAGAAAGCAGAAGAAAAAATGCTATAGTATCCCTCTTTCATTTATAATATTATTTATTAGCCTAGTCTAGTTCAACAACTGGTGATCAGAATTAATTAAAAGTTTTACTGTAGACCCTCTTGTAATGGGCTTACAGAAGACACTTAACATCCACCTCCAAATATTATGTTTAAAAGTCAACTAAAAAAAACTAAGGAGGGAAATTACATTTATTTTACAAACAAAACAAAGAATGTGAGACATGGAGTTAGGTTGGGGAAGCTAGAACCTTTTCCAACTCTCTTTTCTGAATACTTGTGAATTGCATTACACCTGTCTTCGAACATGTTTCTCCCTTTATTTAGATCCCAAGTGGGGAATTTTCATGACCATAGTGTTGTGACACAAACAGGGTAATATAATTTGTCCTCAGACAAATAAACACCTGCCAAACTATTCAAAACCATCTTTGTAGTAGTTCCAGCTACAGCAGATGTCACCAGGAAAACATTTTGGCATGATGACACACAAATACACAGACTCGCATGGTGAAGACAATGCAAGCCACAGTGTCATGACTGGTAACAAAGGTCATTATAAGGACAACATGAAATATCAAGAGTTTGAGAGTTTACAATTTCTATGAAAGTAAAGGGTTGTGGAGAAAAAATGTCCAAAAAATTTAAATTGGGCCTTTCAAAATGTGGCATCAATATGAGTACAGCTGAAGTAAAGAAAGGTGACAGGGGTTGTGGCTGGTTCCTAGATGACAAAGTGCCAATCAAACATAGTGAAACAAAGTACATGTCTCTCCACAGCAGCGACATCTCCCGTGCCTGTCTGCCAATCAGCAGGCTTTTCTTAGGCACGACACTGATAATGTCACAGCTTAAGAATGCAATAAATTTGTTGGTCACGCTTTGTAATTGATTTGGAGGAAATCAATTACCAAAAGTCTTTCTTTAACTGTCAACTTTTGCTTTCTGTGGAATGATGATTTAGACTTTGTAACCCTGCATATTTCTCCAAAATGTGTGGAGAAGGAGAAAAGAAATTGTGCAAATTAAAGGTTCTGAGCATTAATGTAATGGTTATGAACTGTCATGTAACTGGAAAAACACATTATTTATTGACACAACATACAAACAGGCTGTGTTATTATTATTAATGTTAATGTTAAGTCAAGTTTTTGAAAGCTGAAGGTTCCTCTTTCCTTAAAGGCTGAAGGTCGCTGACAATATACTGGTTTAATATATATAACCTTATAATATAAGGTTGCGGCTGGGAGATGAAGACAACGGAGCTGCTGCTACTGTACGGCGTCATTTAGTTTTGGGTGGTAGAGGATTTTTGTTTTAAGTGACAAGTAGTTTACATACCTTGGATGGCTAGCCGGGTGCTTTATTTCAATATGCCATTTCAAGTTTGCTGTTGAAGTTAGTGATGTCTGGAGTTGCTTGTAGAGACCCAGCGGGCAAAGTTTACACAAAAAGGCAAGATTTCTCCCTTTTGGATCATCACTGACCTTTTCAAGAAATTATTTTAAGTGATCAAACAAAGATGATGTTGTGATCAGGGGGCAGAGGTGGTGCTGCTGCCTTCATTGGATTTTGCCTCCATGTTTTGCAGTTTGATGACGCATGCACATTGCAACTCTGTGGTGGCTGGTGTTGCCAGATTTGGTGTTTTCATCTATATATTAAGGCCTGTTTGCGATATGTTTTACCTGGGAATTTGCATGGAAGGCTCCATGGAAATCTGGCACTCTCTTGAACAAAATTCAACTGTGAATTCACAAACGGCAGAATGAGCACGATCACAATCTTGTTTATCAGGCAGAAATAATTCAGTTAACGTTAACCGAAAATATTAACGAGTTCATGAACGATCATTCAATGAGCTTGTTCAGGCACAACACTGGACATAGTCAAGACGATTTACTGAAGTAAAAACCGAGCATCAGAACAGGGAAGAAAAATTATTTAAGTGATTTTGAATGTATTATGGTTGTTTGTGAAACACAGGTTAGTGTGAGCATTTCAGCAACAGCTAATCTACTGGCATTTTCACACATATATTCTCTGAACTTTTCACAGATGTATTCTGGGCCTAAACCATTCTGGGATTTGTAAACAATCAGGAGGGTTTTAAAATCTTTCTGTGTCTAACTGGAAGCCAGTGTAAAGATTTCAAAACTGGTGTGATGTGTTCAGATCTCTTAGTCCTGGTTAAAACTCTAGC
>JBAMHW010000001.1:21883128-21898708 GCA_037177495.1 Rhadinocentrus ornatus | reverse complement strand
ATATATGTATATACAGTATATATTATGGCTTTCAAAATATAAAAAATTTTAATTAGATGAATCACTGCTTTGAAAACTTTTTTTTTCATATATATATAAATATTAGATGATCGCTTTAGCTCTAATAATCAGTTCAATAGAAAAGGGTTGCATTTGTGCCCCCCTTTTCCTGATCAGTACCCCTGCCTGGCCCCTCATCAAAACTTTTCTAGTCCCGCCCCCACATAGCTGTCTACCACCCTGTCTACCACCAGCCAACTTCTGTGTTAGTGAATGGTGTTGCCAAAAACAATACTTTGAGGTAAATATGTGTGAGCTATATGAAACGCTTCTTTCCTCCTTCTCAGCTAAACAATAAACAAACTCAACAAGAGAGAAAAGCCGATCAGCTGATCATCGACAGCCATCATAATTCCCGGAACAACGTGTCATGTTCACGGTCTTATTTCTTGTGTTTGGGTTTTGTCTATTTTGGTTGTTATTCTTTAATCTTGATTTATTAGTTGTGGTGTTTTGTTTCTTTTATGCTTATGCTTTAGGTTTTTGGTTTAGTCCTGTTTCCCTCATGTGCTTTGTACTTTCTGTTCCTGGTTCATTAAATCACCTGGTCTGATTTCTCATCCATTTCACCTGCTTCTAACTACTCCCTCTGTGAATATATGTCCCATGGTTTTCAGTTGTCTTTGTCAGGTCCTTTTGGTGTATTCCCTGTTGTGTGTGGTTCTCTGTCCAGCGTTCTGAAGGAATAAACTTTGGTCAACTGCACGATTCTGTCTCTTGTCTTGACTGCCTGCATCTGGGTCCTCACCTTCACCACCACTCGTGACACAACGTGAGAGGAGAGGGAGGAAGAAGATGCTGAACAAATACTGAGACTACCAGAGAGCCACTAAAGAGATGTTGGTGCAAAGTGCAGGAAAAGAAAAAAAAAATCCCTCCCATGGGAAAAGAGCGGGTATTAAACTCTTGGGGCGACGTCCATGGGTTGCTCCATTAATGTTGTGTTTATTCTCATATCCATCCATAGAGCCAGCCGGCTCATCTTTTCCATCTTGTCTCTAAAACAAGGGCACTTTATAATCAGAATTCACTTTTCCAACATTTCTACTGTTGCTTAATAAACACAGAATATCTCACAAGAATATTGCTCGATTAATAACATTCCAATTACCCTGTAAGTAATATTGATCGCCTGCACAGATATTAATGTTTTCCATTGAAGTAAATGTAAATTGGAGATGAGATTGGTTACTACTTCTTCTTTTCACTCCTCACTCTATACTACAATGCAAGAGACTTATGTTGCAATAACCATATTTCCTTAAATCAATAGCTCAGGAGAAGTGGCAATAATGTAGGCTAACTGAAGGAAATGAAATCAGAAACAACAAGAGAAGACAGAAAAAGTAAATAAGGTGATTTGTATTGAAGAATGGGCTTTTCATTAAACTTAAACCTTCTGATGGTTGGCCTGCAACATTTAATTTAGGAACAAGTATTATTTGAAATCCCCAGTGATAAATGAAATATTCTGTCTTGGCACTGTTTCATGATTGCAACTGCCCTCAACAAAATGAGCAAGTCATTAAGAATTTACCTGTTTGTTTCACACCCAGTTAAATTCATATACTGTATTGAGATCGGGTGTAAAAAAAACTTAGATGTCTTTTTTCTTTTAGAAATACCCTTCCTCACATGTTTTTACCATTACTTTAATGTCTTTCTTCTGTTCATCAACATTATTTCGGCCTTTTCAAATTTTAATTAAAGCACACCACCCCTCCCCACTTTCCACTGCAGTTCTGAAACCCCTGTGCAGCAGGATTATGGGATTACACCAGTAGGGTCCATGCCTGTGAAAGCTCTTTGTAGCAACCAGTGTACAGCTTGGATCCCAGTGGCACAAAGGAATTCTAGGTGGAATTCTTTAGGCGGACTAACAGAGGCATGGCCTTTATAAGCAGCACAGCAGGTCTCTGCCGGCATCCAATGGTTTCTATACCGTCCCAACAGAGAGTATACAGCAAGAGAGTAAAAAGTAATTATCCACGTATTCTGTGAATTTGAATTCCATGAAGTTAAAACACTAAGTTAAAATTTGTGATGTGAAAGGTAGCTGTTGTTTGCCACTATAAGTGTGGCAGAATTAATAAGACTATTACCTCAACAATTACCACTCTGTGCAGCACCTAGGATTCATTTCTGTGGAAATGCGATGCTACTAATTAAAACTGTTGCCATCGCTCTGGCATGAGGGATTGTCTCAGAAGATACATTCCCCACCGAATTACAAAGGCAATTTTATGAGTTGGAAAACTCAGAGCAATTATTTTAACAAGCATAAAGTGTTTTCTATCGAGCAGCAGTCCTCACCAATCTAATATTAGTGCTCACACTATAAGCACAAAAATAGAGAGTGAAGCCAACAGCAAGAGAAAATGAAGTTGCCCCTCAGAAGGCTGTAAACCAGGGAGGTGTCGACCTCCTGCTGCTTCTCTCTGTGTGGTCACAGACTGTCTGGCCATGGCCAATGTACCAAGCAGTTTTACAGGATGTGCATACAATTATTAGTACACAATCCTGCATGGCACACTGGACAGAATGATACTCCTCTAACATGTGCTTGTGTGTAAAATGTATCGTGTATAATGTTTCTCTGTTTCAAACTACAGTTGAATGCTGCCAACAGCATCATTATGCGTCCTTTACACAAATATTTTGCCGCAGTCAAACTTGGAAGGATGCTGGCCTGTTACAAACAAACGGCTTATTCCACTTTATGAGACCGCTTTTATGCTTTCATATTTAAATAGGGAATCTTTGCACCAAATGCCTGACTGGAAGGATTTGCTTACTCTTCGGAACTCAGAAGAGGTGAGATTGAGGATTTGATAGATTACCAAATTCTCCTTTTGTCTTTCTTGGTGAGCAATTTTTATAAACTCAGCAGACATACCTAGACTGTATACATCAATTTTTCACATAGATATGACAAAAAAAAATTTAATTGTATATTTCACTTAGTCTATTCCTTATACAGATTACACTTAACATCCAGTTAAAAAATAAAGTACAATTTGTTTATATCTTTGTATCAGTCCACATAACTGCCAGAGGTTATAGCATTTAACAGTCCACAACAAACAGAGATAACACATGTTTTGTATTGGGATGACACAATGACCTTGTGACTCTAATGCTTTTTTAACTTTTGTCAAAAACAATAAAAAGGCACAATTCACATTTGCTTTGCAGAAATAAACATTAACATTCTAAATATTTTAAAAGGAGGCAGTGAAAGCAAAAATCTGGAATCAAGACACCTAGAAGCTTTGTTTTCTATCCCGCTGCATGGGACTGATGTCCATGGTTCAGCCAAAAGTAGTAAAACTAGCCTGATTATCTCAGAAAGCAGTGATTATAAGAATGCAACACAGCCTGCAGGATACAATGTAATCCTGTCTCTTCATGTTATCGTAGTCACACTACTCTTCTGGGAGGTAGATGTGTATTGGATTGGTAAATTGTAGCCTTTAGGGCACTGATGATAAACAAACTACTACCAGCTATCTGGAGGGTTTTAATAAGCTTGTTTAAATGGGTGTGCTCTTTCTCTGGAGGCAGATCCTTTGCCTGGTAAGAAACCTGGCAGGATGTTTGCAGCTTTATGGGCTGGGAGCCAAAATGTGCAGGCGGTGCCTCCTTCTTAGAGGAGAGGTGCCAGTAGACCATCATGGGGCATTAGTGCTTCCAGCTCTGCCAGGCTCATGCCCTAAGTCACTAGCATGGTCATGGACTATATATAAATACTGTTGGAAATCACAGTACGTGTGTTTATTGCATGCCTTTATGTCTATACATCTCTGTAGCATTAACTACACATGTTATAAGTCCCTACTGCAATTATATGTGCTTTGACAAAAGGGATCTCCCAAACCTATCAACATTGATGTAAAAATTACACATATATCTCTGACATGTGCCCTCTATTAGTCACTTTGTGCTATTAATTAAGCAAAATTAATCTTGTGTAGAAGATGTGAGCTTAACCTGGCAGCGCCACAGGATGGAATGAAATGAAAAGACTAGGTGGGGAGTATATTGTAGGTCATGCCTCAAAACAAACAGACAAAGATGTGATTAGGAATAAACTACAGCATACAGACACGCATGATAATCCCTATTAGATATGGATGATAATAGATCAGCTTTAAATTAAAAATTAATGGGGGAAGCTGTTTGAGTGAGCATGTATTATTTCCTTTGCCAGCATAAATTTTATGTATAATTAGGTTTCAATGGGAGCACACCTGTCAGTTGCATGCAGTAAATATATTGTCCCTTATCTCAGGTCCATTGTCAGCTGTGGCCTGCAGCCCTGTGCCCTGACCCCTTCAGTCCAACTTAAAATGTGTGACTTTTCACACAAGGCCTAAACAGTGTGCTGTCCCTCCTTGCCAAAACACATGAGAGATTCCTCCAATACCCAGTCGACACACATTCATCAGGCTACCCACTTAGTCCAGCAGTGTCCCTTCATCCTCCATTATATTTCAAATTAGAGTGGATTTGCAGGGTTTAACAGAATTTTTCCTGGTACAACCCACTGTTTACACTGGCAGTGTCTTTATGGGTGTCACTGTGAATTTTTCAAGCCTAGGAAACTTAGACCATTTGCTGAAGGAATATAAACCATCACATAAACAGTAAAAGAACATTTGCCCCTATATTTATTACACAAGACGGTTTTATAGTGTAGTTGTTGAAATAAGGAGAGCACACTTTGATTTAATTTTATCCTATACACTTTCATTTGGACTTAACTAAACATGTGTAAACATGTAAATGTAAGAATATAACTCATAAAGTGACAGTGGCTCAAAATAATAAATTTAAATGCAAATGAGAAATACTCTACTTTATATAGCAGGATATCAAATCATAAAATTATATCAACATTAGATTTTGACATAGAAGGATTTGCTTTGGCCAAAACAAGTTAACTGTGGTAAAAATATACATATAAAGTAATTAACATAAACAGAAAATTATATATAACAAGCTGTTTATCTGGGTCTCTTTTCTCTGGTCTCCTGCACATCTGGCCCTTAAATTACAGCTGCTGAAAAAAGGAGAAATTTACAGTGAACTTGACGGGGTTTTAGACTGGGCACTCAGCCCAGTCCCCCTACCTCACACAGCCTCTGAGCTCTTTGCACACATGGGGGCCATTATTTGTAAAGTAGCTGCGGTGGCACCAGGGAATGATTCGAAAGGAGTGTGCGTGTTTGTGTGTGTATATCTGTGTGAGCTGGAACATGTATGTTTACTATGTTATCACATCCACACATCTCCAGTAAATGTCAAGGAGAAAGTGTGTTGTGTAAAGGAAAAGATATAAGCAGATTAATATGCTGTTCCAACCCAAAACTCTCACACCCATTCTTCCCCCCTTATAAATGGATCATCTTTTCAAGTATTGTACAACTCTTAAGTGAAATGTTTATACACATATATTTATCTGACTTGCCATTTGGCAGTGAAACTCTACCAGATGTGTTCATTAAAGCTGTAGATAAAGCTCAACTTAACAAGTCTGCATGGATAGCAAAGAGATCTTGAGGCAAATAACTGATGTAAGAGTTCATTTTAAAAATAGAACATTAAATAATGCATAAACCTGAATAAAAAACACTAAATGAAAGGGAACCAAAGCCAAGAAGAGGTGGGAGTAATACAACAATGAAGAAAATAGGATAATATCACTGGCGTACAGCCTTAGAGTAAAGCCACTGGTTGGTCATGGCTCTGGGCCGTAGACGGACCGTCTCCTCACAGTGCTGGGTGAATTAGGCTGTGGTTCCACAGCAAACCTCAGCCAGCCTCAGCAATGTGCTAAACCCAGACAAGACTTACGGCTACCCACTAAAGATTTGGCTTCTAGACCTATGACTTATACCACAGAGCAGAAAAGCAAAGACGTCTCATCACTAGCACAATGAAAAGAAAGTAGACCAAACTGTGATATACAGTGAACTTATTAATGTTTTAGCTTTTGTTCTCTCGAGGCTTGCCAAAAGGATTGATTCTTGGTAGTCGCTGCCAGGCTGGTTTCACATTCTTAGTCTGCTGGTCAGTACAAAGCCACGGGACAGAGATGTTCTACTAAGACCTCGTGACCACAGCTCTAAAGGATACTCCCAAGTAGGACAGCTATGAGTACAACTGGTTGAAAATGGTTTGAAAACATGATTTTCTTTTAATATAATCTATGTGATTCCACCCCCCCATGAAGCAAGAAGTGAAGTGCACCAAGGTCATTTCATCGTGTTAACATGCCAACACCAATCATTCTTTAGTTTCTACTTAAAAGTACTGTGGAAACTAAAAAGTTTTCTATTTCCCAGTCATAATTAAGACATTACATGAGTGAAACCGCAATGCATATGCTGTCCTCAGCAAACAGTAACAGCAAACAGTGTGCGTTCCACGCTTTGATGTTCTCTCCTTTCAAAACCTGCTTTGATAGTTATTATGTAACTTTAAATCTAAATAACCTGTTATGTGCTTTGACACAGGAGTCTTTGCTTGAGTGTGAGTGTGTGTGTGTGTGTGTGTTTCATAACACAGAGGGTTATGCTTGGTTAATCAGACTCTTTTTAAGCATCATGATTTCCAGCTTGCCATAGAATCTGTTTTTCATGCTTCATCTATTAGACGCCATGCTCTGATATTAATACTAGAGTCTTTTGACATGAAGTTTCTACTCATTTTTTAACCTAAAAAAATCCTATACACTTGACCTCTTTATTTTGGTGACATTAGCACTATTGTGTTAGTCAGACAGTATTTAATAAAGATGGGTTTTCCATTTTGGAAGCAATAGAATGACATTTGTCATGCCTCACGCTTGACATAAGAATTATTTCCCATCACATCATCCACAACAGTGCATCAAGATGGCTGCGTTGTGGATGACACGTAGTCTTTGTCTTCTGAATTTGTTAATGTTACTTGTGTTTTGGTCCTTTTGCCGTTCGTGGCATGTCTTCGTTACTTGTGTACGATCGTTTAACGTTATTAAGAATGTGAGATCCGCTGAACAACGTAACAGATTAACATTAAACATTCTAAAATGCCGCCACCCTTCCTAGCATCTGTGCCAGCCTATCTATGGTATCCTGTCTGGGGTATGCTGTGCAACAAGCATCGGATGAGACGCGGAAAAAGAGGAGGAGTCCTTGTCAAACTCATAGCTCACCTGTCCTCTTACAATGTGGATCATTATAGTTGTTATTTTTGTAGATAACTTCTGCAATTTGCCGTGGTGCCGGCTGTTCGCTTCTGCCTCACCAGCCCATGAGGATCCAGATGTGGTGGAGTGCGATTTTCATACTCTAATTTGCTCACTCTCACATTGCAGCCTCAAGGTGTGGCCCATTTGGCACTGATTACTGGATGGAGTTAAAAATGGGCCGTGTTGAAAGCCGCATGCCATGCAGTTCTACCTCAGCAGTGTACTGCTTGGCCAGATTGGGCTTGGTGCCGGGGGCAGTTTATTAACCCCTTTCCCTTTCTCCTGGAGTGGATGCGTTGGTAACACTGCATTTGCTTTACAGAGTGGCAAATTAATCCTGGTGGTAATTTGGTTTGTGTGTTTGTAGGCACAGGAATTAACCATATACCACCCTGCCGGGCAGATGGACGGTCTGATGTTTTGTCTCCACTTGGATTCCTGGCCACTCCTCCAGTTCATCGGCGGGTGGGTGAATAAACTATTGTTACTGACAATCTACTCCTACACCCCAATACAAATGGTGAATCATACACTGATCGCACAATGTGGATGCAGCCCAGATTTTGCTAATATTGTTTGGTTTCTTTGGTTTTGCTGGTGCTAATTTTGATTTGATTATTTTAAGTACTTTTTTATTCTTGTTTTGCATGTATTAACATTTTGTTTACAGGGTTGCAACAGCTGTGTGATCTGAAGCCCTGCAAAGGTATATTTTGGGAATTGTCAGGTTTTATATTTTTAATTCTTTTTAAACAGTTGTTAATAAAATATTGTTTTGTATGGGAATCAGTCTGCCAAGGTGCATTTGTTCGACCATTTCCTGTTTCAGATTTACTGGGGGTTAACCCTCCCAATTGGCATTGTCACTCACTAGAACCATTTAAGCGCCTTCACCCCGCCACACAGAAGCTTGCAACAGAATCTCTGCCCACTTGCGAGTGCTGCAGGGTAGACAGTGAGCTGTGAGTCAGTGTGTACAGCACTGTTTAACACCCAATCGCTCACATATAAGACCTTATGTTAATCAATGTGCTTTTTACTGATCATGTGGATTTTCTCCTGTTGACTGAGATCTGGAAGAAACCAGGTGATAACAGCACTTTCTCTGTGCTCCTCCCACCCAGGTACACTTACTTGAGTACACCGCAAGCGTCATGGAGGTGGTCTGACCGTGGTGTTTAGTGACAACTTTAGCTGCCCTTCACTGCCTCCCAATAAGTACAGCAGCTTTGAGCTTCGGCTGCTTGTGGTGGGCCCACACACAGACATGGTCATACACTGGACTTTATTTTTTCGTGGACTTCCTGTATCCATTACAGAGATTTTTATGTATTTCAGATCATCTCTCTTTCATATGTGACTTTACTGTGCCTCCCCCTGTGGGAGGGCACAATCCCAGGGAAGGACTGGTCTGTCTTTTTTGTCCTGAGGAATTTATTACTTATTTCCATTACACCTGCACTGAGAACTTGGATTCCATTGAACCTCTAAAATGGTTCTCTACTAAAATTAGGCCGAACCCCTGGGTTAATGATGCCACCCGGGCCATTAGAGAGCACTGCAAACAGGCAGAAGGCAGATGGAAGAAGGACAGGCTTCACGTGTCTCTGGGCATACTGAGACTATCCCCATGACTATCAAAATGTTGTTAAGCTGGCCAAGTCTCAGCATCTTTCAAATATAATTTCCACCAGTTGTAACCAGGTGAGGGTCTTATTTAACATCATTCACTCTGTCAATAATCCTTCTGTTGATGTTCTGAAAATTGCAACACATATTACCTGTATTGATTTTCTTAACTATTTTGTTAACAAAATAGGCATTATTAGACAGAACATAGACTGTATATATAGTGTTGTTCAGTAATGTGTTCTTCCAGTGGCCTCTGCTGTCTTCGATCAGTTTGATCAGTTTGAGCCAATGTCGCTATGACAACTCTCTGAGGTGGTTCAGCAGTTGAGACCCACCAGCTGCCCTTTGGACATAATTCCCTCCAAGATATTCAAACAGTCCTTTGATACCATTAGTCCCTGTCTGCTGACTTTTACTAATAGCTGCCTAAGTTCAGGCACTGTCCCATCTGTTTTCAAACATGCTGTAGCCAGGCCTCTTCTCAAAAAACTGGTTTAGAGCCTACAGTTTTCTACAATATTTGGCCAGTCTCTCATTTGCCATTTTTAATCAAAGTTCTAGAGAAGATTGTTTTTATCCAGTTAAAAACTTTTCTAGAAAATAACATATTTGAAAAGTTCCAGTCTGATTTCAGATCTCCTCACAGCGCTTAATCTGGACTACTCAAAGTACAGAACATTTTCTTGTCCCTCGATGCCAAAAAAACTGTTCTGCTGGTGATGTTGGACCTTACTACAGCTTTTGACAATGTAGACCATCCAGTCTTCATCACTTGTCTGGCTTAACAGGTTGGTCTTCAGGGAACAGTGCTTGAGTGGTTTTAATCCCATTTAATGAACAGGTCTTTTTCTGGCAGCAGGTTCTTTTGAGAAATATATAACTTTGTCAGTGAGACTATGACAGACATTTACAAGATTATTTATTTATTTACTTTTGGTGTTTAGAGAAGTATTCTTCAGGTTGCTTCTAATCATCAGTCATAACTGAACCAAAGGTATATAAAAATGGGCAGATGATTTGTCAACAGTGCAAATATTGTCGTAAAAGACGGCATACTTTTACTACAGCCCAGGTAAAGACACAATCTCTGTTCTATCTAGAGTTGAACTAAGCCTGAGAATCAATAACTTAGATACATTAAATATTGGTTATCTCCTCTCTAACTGGGGCTGATTCAGCAGCTAAAAAGCTTTTCCTAATATACATGTAAAACATGTCACTAGCTTCAAGCCTTATCCTTGCCCTGTGTTTGAATTTCAAAACATCTATTTATCCCAGATCATTTATACAGCTTCTCCCTAACACTTTTATTGACCATCATCAGTCTTGCTTAAAGCATCCACGCGTAAGAAATGGGGTTGCTGGGGGGAAATTGTGCTGGTTTGATAATGAGGCCTGCAAGAGGTAGGCTGATAGCAGTGGGTGGGCTTGGGCAAAGAGACTCAGTAATTAAAGTGTACAGGTGATTCATTCAAAGAGAAGGCAGAGCATAAGAATGTGACAACATAGCAGTAAAGATAAAGCTTAATTGCAAATGTTGGCAGTAGCTAAAATTGATTGTTCTTACAACATTGTCTGTCTTAGTAGAAATCGTGCTGCAAGGATGAATTAATCCATGAGAGCCTTTACCACCTTTACTTTATTTGTGTTTGCATGTTCAAATATAAGATATGTCAAACAATTTTTCTTATTTAAAAGTAACATTATTAAACTGCAATGGTCCTAAGATTGCTGACTTGAAATTTTAGACCCTATGAAAAAAGAGAAAAGAATTATTAATATAATTCACAATAATGTTGTTTTTGTTTGTTGACATTGTTGCTGTTTTCTGGATTAGAAATTAATCATGAATTAATACATAAGTGTGCAGTTTGACACATGATGAACCCAAATCATTAATGGGTAAATGTAACTTACTTGACACTTATTTTACTTATAACCTGACATCCATCATCTTAGTGCCAATGTTTTCTTTTCATGATGCATAAAAAAATAACTTTTGGCCCAACAACGTTTGAACTGTCAACATGAAGAAATACAAGCAGTTGTCACCATTCTTCTTGATGTGGATAAGTTATACTAAATATTTCTACTATTGGACTACTCTTGCTGTGAGTGTATGCATTTATACGACCCATATTATATAAAATTCACTTTCTAATGGTTTTCATATGTGTCGTCATAGCCTGTATATGAGGCCCAAAATGAGAAAATTCTGTCACTTCTCTCATTTGCTTTCTCCACTTTTTAGCAAATGGGTGCACAAATGGGTGAGTCTGAGATCTCACGAAGGCAAATACTACTACCCCCAGTAGTGGATACTGCCATTGACCCGCCACCCCGGCTAGCTGAGACTGCCCTCTAAATTTTTTAAAAACTTTTTTTAGTAACAAAGTGGTGAGAATTAGGGCCCTTATCTCCCCACCCTCTTGTGATCCCTCTGTTGCAACCTCAGGCTCTGGTGTTTTTCACCAGTTTGAGCCTGTTACCCTGCAGTTTATGGCTGATCTAGATATGAAGCCTGCTGGGTCTACTATTCCACTTCATCTTTTTAAAGAGGTCTTCCCCACCTCACCTCCTTATGTGCTCCATAATCATCAATGGCAGCTATGGGGGTTTACCTACACCATTTATTAAGAAGCCCAGCCTGGACCCTCCCATCCTTGCAAACTTCAGCCCGATCTCCAAACTTTCTTTTATATCCAAACTTTTAGAAAAATTTGTGTATTCCCAGCTACATTCTTTCCTGGAGAATACTGCACAGTTCAGAGTCTGCACTTTTGAGGGTTTTTATCGATGTTTAATGGCAACAGATTCCGGTCACTGTGTAGTGTTGGTACTGTTGGACCTCATGGCGGCTTTTGACACAGTGGACCATCATCTCCTTTTGTCTCACCTGGAAAATTGGGTGGGCGTTCAGTGTGTGGCTTTACAATGGTTGAAATCTTATTTGACCGAGCGGAGTTTTAGTGTCCAGATTGAAGTTGCTGAGTCTTCTTCTGCCTCTCTTATGTGTGGAGTTCCTCAGGGCTCCATTCTTGGACCGCTTCTCTTTTCGCTTTACTTGCTCCCTCTCGGTAACACTTTTAGAAGGCTGGACATCCTCTTTCACTTTTATGCAGATGACAGTCAGATTTATTTACCCCTGAAAAAAAGTGCACCCTCAATAAAACTATTACTCGATTGTATAGAGGAAGACTTTGATGTCTTTTAATTCTCTTCATTTTAATAACAGAAAGACTGAGGAGCTATTTGGGCCCAGTGATGCTTACATGGGACCAGCTGACCTGGGTTTGACGGATTATTTGAAGCCTACATAAATAAACCTTAGGGTGCGCTTGGATGGTAACCTTAGATTTAACTCACGAGTAAGCTCGGTGGTCAAGTCTAGTTTCTTTCAGCTAAGACAACTGTCAAAGGTGAAACAATTTCTTTCTCAGCATCATGTAGAGATTTTAATCCATGCTTTTATTTCTAATCGCTTGGACTACTGTAATGCACTCCATGCTGGGCTTGATCAGGCCTCCCTTGATCGGCTGCAATTGATGCAGAATGCAGCGGCTCTACTTTAACTGGTGCCAAAAAACGATAGCATATTACTCCGGTCTTGGCCAGAAGCAGCAGAAAATCATAACTGAGGAAAAAACACAGACATCAACTTCGTCTGACTGGCAAAATGCTCCTGTGGGAGCAAGCCGTAGTCATTTATTAATCACTATCACACCTGTGTGACCCCGCCCATGCCAAGAAAATCTGATCAATATAAGAACAGCTGAGCAGCCAACACCTCCACTTGTTCTTAGATTGATAACACAGTTAAACATATCAAATACATTTAACAATATCCAACATTTCATTAAATTCAAACACCCAAAATAAAATGTACAAATTTATCTATTCTGGCTTTAGGTACAGGCTTTGTAAAAACATCTGCCACCATATTTGCTGTTTGACAAAATTCAATGGTTAATTTTCCATCGGCAAGTGCAGATCAAATAAAGTGATAACTGATATCAGTATGTTTGCATCTTTGACAACACACAGGATCCTTAGAAAGTGCGATTGTGCCTTGATTATCCTCATAAATTGTCACCGGTGCATATTTACATTGATTGTCAAGCCCATTCATTAAATTGAAAAGATACAGGCTTTCCTGTGTAGTAGCTGCCAAAGCCATGTATTCTGCTTCACATGTGGATAAAGCAACTGTGGGTTGTTTCTTACTCTTCCAGGAAATAAAAGGCCCCATGTCAGACAAACTAAAACAGTAACCAGTCATACTACGTCAGTCATTCTGGTCTGCCGCCCAGTCTGCATCACTATATGCCACAAGTTTAAGATTCTCATTTTTTTTGTAACACATTTCCTGTACCATAGTGCCTTTTAAATACCTCAACATGTGTTTTGCTGCAGTCCAACGTTGTTCTTTGGGTTCAGACAAATATTGTGACAACTTACTAACAACAAAGCTCAGCTCTGGTCTTGTGCATGTCATTACAAAAATTAAACTGCCAACTACTTCACGATATCACTTTGGATTAACTTGTTCACCTTCATTGTCAAACTTCAGTTTAGCTTCACATGGGGTAGACCTTGCTTTGCATTGAGTCATGTTAATCCTCTCCAAAATGCAATGCATCTTTTCTGGTTTATCTTTATTTCACCTTCACTCAGGGTGAAATCAATTCCTAGAAAATACTTAAGTTTTCCAAGGTCTTTAATTTTAAATTTTCCTGCCAACATTTCCTTCACATTTTTGAGAATCTGACCATCACTTGCAGCAATGATAAGGTCATCAACCCAGATGATTAGTATTACCAGGTCATTTTCAGCTTGTTTGCTGTAAACACAGTAATCAACAGAATTCTGAACAAAACAATTTTCTTTGAGAAAATCATGAAGCACTATGTTCCAGTTCTGCCTAACTGTTTCAAACCATAAAGAGATTTATCAAGTTTGCAGACTAATTTCTCCCCAGTTTCTGACTTCACTTCAACCCTGAGGCTGTTCTACATATACTTCACAATCAATAGGGGCATGAAGATATGCAGTTTTCAAATCCATCTGATGTAATTCTAAATCATATTGGGCTATAAGCTGCATTAAGCTACGTTTAGATGTCACATCTGCAGTGGGAGAAAAAGCCTCTTTGAAATCAATACCAGCAACGGGACCTTAACCTTTTGCCACATATCTAGCTTTGTATATGGTTTCTACAGGATTTTCCTTGACAGCATAAACCCATCTGCCCCCCACTGCATGTTTACCTTCAGGTAAAGTGGTTAAGGTAAAGGTGTTGTTCAACCACAGGGAATCAATTTCCTCCTTCATAGCTTTAGCCCATAGTTCTGATTTTGACGAGCTCATTGCATCTCTCAATGTCTGGGTTACACCAAGTGCAACTCTATAGCAATAATCAATAGTCAGCTCCTGATCCTCAACACATTTTACTTCATGGGTAGAATCAGTGTAATACTGAGGGGGTCTCCTCTCTCTTTGGGCATTGTGTACTATGACTGCTTTCCCTATCATCTTTGCTCACATTTATATCACTAGTCTCACCTTTTCTTTCTTGTGGAGCTTTTTGCACCAGATCAGATTTTGGCAACTCTATGTTGTCTCTCTTTCTATATAGAAAATGCTCCTCCATTTCTTCATCTGTCTAAGTGCAACATTCATTAGCATTCTTTGTGATTAACTTCACCAACCTATTTTTCAGTACTTTTTCTGTGTCTGGATAGAAAACAAGGTATGCAGGGCTGTTCTTGTCATAACCAACAAAGATACCTTTGTCACAGCGTGCATCTAGCTTTTTCTTATCATGCTTGTAGGTATAGCATTCTGACACAAATATTCTCATATGAGAAAGATCAGGCTACTTGACAGTTAACAAATAGTATGAAGTCTGCTTATTTCGTCTGTTGTAGCACCTGTTACGAATAGTTGCAGCAACCTGAACTGCATAGGTCCACAACTCTTTTGGCAGATTACTCCCAATCAGCATACATCTTGCCATCTCAAACAAAGTCTTCCAGCCTCTTTCAGCTGTCCCATTCTGATGTGATGAATAAGGGGCCGAGCTTTCATGTCTAATTGCATTTCTGCTAAGAAGTGCCTAAAATTCACATGATTTAATCTCAGTTCCATTATCTGATCTTTGTTTAGGTTTTAATCTTTCCATAAGGTTCCACATCCGCAATGAACTTTTCTGTGCCTTTAACAGCATTACTTTTAGCCTTTAAGAAGTACATAAAGATGGCACCAGAATAATTATCAGTAAATGCTAAAGTATATTTAAATCGATCATTTGCTACTGGCTGTTTTGGTCCAGCCAGTTCTAGTTCCCCTTTGTCTTTTTCATCTGGTTCTCTGTTCCTGCTCTGAGCAAACTTTCCTTTATTCTATTCTATTCTACAGTCATTTGGCAGACGCTTTTTTCCAAAGCGACTTACATCTAGAATAAGAACAACACAAGCAAGAATTCAAACAGGGTGCAACATCATAATTAAGTAGTAGTCAGATTGCTGTGAGTCCAGTTGGACCCAGGTGCTGTCATGTAGTGATAGACGCAGGTTTTTTTTTTTTTAAATACAAGATTGTGATTTCATCACACAATATCATCTTGGGCATAAGTGCATGCAGCATATTCAG
>JBAMHW010000001.1:21842893-21869238 GCA_037177495.1 Rhadinocentrus ornatus | reverse complement strand
GACAGCCCAGAAACCTGACTGATTTAGAGGAGATCTGTGTGGAGGAGTGGGCCAAAATCCCTCCTGCAGTGTGTGCAGACCTGGTGAAAAACTACAGGAACCGTTTGACCTCTGCAATTGCAAACAAAGACTACTGTACCAAATATTAACATTGATTTTCTCAAGTGTTCAAATACTTATTTGCAGCTGTATCATACAAATAAATTGTTAAAAAAATCATACATTGTGATTTCAGGATTTAGTTTTTTCGATTATGTCTCTCACAGAGGACATGCACCTACGATGAAAATTTCAGACCCCTCCATGTTTCTAAGTGCGAGAACTTGCAAAATAGCAGGGTCTTCAAATACTTATTTTCTTCACTGTATATGTATGTATGTTTGTATGTAGATATTTGTAGATAGATGTGTATATATGTATTATTATTTGTTTTTGGCGTGTTTCTGGTACATTCGTTGTTATTGTGATACATCTTGCAGTTGTTGGTTATTTATTTATTAATTTCTTTCTGGGGGGGGAGACTCAAAATGACTGTCAGCTTAGCTACATGTAAAAGCTGTAAGGGATACCCTGTTGTGTTTCTGTGAAAGTGTAGCAGTTGGTTATTTGGTGTTGGGTTGAATTGAAGGGTCGTTGCTTCAATCCACTAAATCTTTGTCTCTACTTCCTTTTTTTCCACTTCTCTTTTTGCTTCTCTCCATTTCTATCTTTTCTATCTTTTTTTTTTGTTTGTTTGTTTTTATTATGTCCCCTCCATAATACTAAATTAATAAGTTAAAACAATATATTTAAACAAATAAAGACATTAAAAAAAAATTTACCAGGAAGAACCTTATACCTATAAAGCTCCTCCTGGCAGAACAAATTTGTTCCGCAAAACACAGAAGCCAGACCATCATTCTGTTTGCTACAATGCTGGACAGAACAAGTAAATAAAAAAATAAAGAAATTTATAAAAAAAAAAAAAATTTTATGTTGATCCTATGCTGATATGATACCATGAATATAAGGAATTTAAGTAGAATCCTGTCATGGCAAATTCCTTCACCTCAAACTATTTATTGAAACAAAAGCTAACAACAGTGGTGGATATACTAGAGCATAACATGTCAATACTCCAATAACTTGTCATGTATTAGGTGTCATTTAGGTCTGATGATGTCAAAATGTGAACAGTATGATGAAGATGACTGATTAAATACAAGTTTTCATTGAACCAGAACATTTAGTGGTCGATTCATGGTTAATGCACTTCCTTTGTTTTGTTTTTTTGTCATTTATCATCTTGTTAGATAACATCATGTTATGCAATAAGTGCTGAAATACTGAACAGAAAAGGTTGCAAGGATTCAGTGTTTTTGCATGTATGGCAGTGGACATATGATAGGTTCAAAGATGCTGACTGATACAGCGTTTACAGAGAATTTCGTTTTTTGGGCTTTGTCACAGACAGGAATAAGATATTTCCTTTAAAAAAAAAGTCAGCTTCCACCTGTTTTTCTGCTGTGGAAAGATTTTTTATTGCCAGTTTACATGAAAGATTTGATTTCCTCATCAAACTTCAAATGAGGACACTTGTAATTTAAATCTTATTCTTTTAGGGCTACGGATGGAACAAATTAAGTCATGTTGTTATTAAATTCTCTAGTTATTCATTAAATGAATTACAGCAGCTCAAAGGTAATTTTGGTTTGCACAGTAATGGCATCTTCTTGTCTCATGCCAGTGAATCCCTGAATGAGACAGTACCTTGACCTCCTCTCCAGACACTGAACTGGCTCTCATACAGCAGTTGCTCTATCCCTCTTCTTAATGTTCCACATTCCATGCAGTTCCCCAACTGTTTGCATCACTAGCTCTCCTATCCTTTTTTTCCTCTTTTTTCCACTTTTTCTTCCATTTCTCAGTCTTCGTAAACTTCCCTCTACACTTTTTTCCCTCTATTAATTGCATGGTTTTGAAGGCCATTACGATTCCTAAGAGAGATTCTACCACGAATAGCCAACCTTGGGGGTTGTCTTTTTGGCCTAGCAGAACGTCCCATTTGGCCCAGCTGTGGTGGAAAAGCCGAGTGACGACCACATAATGACCAGTGTCTGAGAGCCTGGCTAATTTTTCATGTCCAAACAGGCCACTGACTCCCAGTTACAGACTAGGGCTAATGTAAGGGTTGTAAGTGCCCTCCAGGGGTCATAAAACACTGACAACCTGAGCTTCTAATCACTTTTATGCAATCTACACCAAGAAGCCCATGATAGCCTTAAACTGTGGTATGGACAGATTACTCTAAATAAATAAATATTTTAGAAAATTTGGGTTTTTCATTTTTGAAATGCTTTCAATAAAGAGGACATTTCTAACAACACTCCAAAATGCATTTGTCAAATATGTCATTTATGCAACCTGAAATATTAATTCCCCCTTTCCTCTTTCATAATGTGGTCATCTCACCCTAGTCCATGCAACCTGACACTTGCAGGGCTGATTTTGACCTTATCCCTAAATAGTTCCCTACAGAGCAGCTACTCTGAGCACTGTAGCCCTGTTGCATGAAATTTTTTGATTCCGTTTCCAGTCTAGTGACGTTGCTGTTGGCCTGGTTCAGTGTGGTTTTTCTCCAACAAGCTGCATGCAAATCATGCTTACACAGGCCAGAAAGATTAACATCCTATATGTGTTAGAACCAGGATTCTCACTGCAACGTGGCACAAAAATAAGGAAAATATGGTTTTGGAAAGGAAGTGCATCTGAATTGTTTGTTAAACACAAAGTTGGCCACAATTTCTGTGGGTGACTTCAGGCTTTAAATAGGTTAGTGGGAAGAGTGCAGATTGTACAAATGTGTTGCACCATCTAGATACAGAAATTATTTGTAGGTATAAAAAGAATAAAGCACACAGATGAGCTAGAGTAAGAAAAATCGACCACCTCTATGGTGACCCATATAATTCATTATGTAGATGAAGGCAATATTTACTGCTTGAGTGTGAGTTCTTGGGACACTCACAACACAAGCGTGTTAATTCTATGTGTGAATGTGTGCATATGTCAACCTTATGTGAGCCGTGTTGTGCAAAGAAAATATGGTTTAACATAAATCCACAATGAAGGATTGCAGCTACAATATATACAAAATAACAATTATATCTTGTTGCCCAAGAAAGTGTTATGTAATGCCATTTTGATAATTGTTAGGGATGTTGTGAGGTTCCTTTGTGTAAGATACTAATTTAGTTTACTGTCCAAATAAAGTGGGTAGGAAATTCACTTCAGGGGTTTTTACAATGTTTTAGACAAATTTCTTAAAAACTTACCAAACAATCTAAATCTCTCTTTGTTAAAATAAACAAATGTAAGAGTTTAAAATTGCCCAGACAATAAGTGAATTGCTTATAAATTTACTTTTGATTAAGGATTTCCCAAATAGCTTCAGTGTTTTATCATGAACACATCAAGTTGTCACACCGGTACATCGTTCCAATTAGCTAAAAATCAAAATGCCTTCTTTATAAAACCATCATAAGCAACCATATGTGTGATAACACTGTGGCTTTTTGAAACCATATCCTGTACACATACAGAGGAAGACTGTTAATTACCACACTGAAACCCCTTTGTGTCTTACTTGAAATGTCTCTCTGTGGCTTTTCTGTGTGAGGAATACAGACAAGATCTCGGCTCTTTGATGAACCCGGACTTTTTGCTGAGATCTTCCTATGTAAGCACACTGTTGCTGCTGTACAGGATGCATATCTTTGGTGTGTCTACGTACAACTCACTTGTAACCTCAGTAAAAGTACCCTGTGGCCTTGTGGATTGTGAATGAAGCGTGGAGTGTTTGTAACAAAGAATCCTTGAGAAACAACACATCAAATAGTCTGACTGGAATTGAGGTCTGTCCAGCCCATCAAGCACCACCTTCTCAGGAAAAGGAAACAAAAATAGAGAGATTTCTGCAGTTTCTTTCATTTAATTGTTTTGGGCAATTGTGCAATTAAATGCTCTTTAAATGAAAGTCATTCTTGCAAAGTGTTTAACATAGATGTTGATTTAAATGCTTTACACAATAACTTTAGACAGGTGCTTTATAATTCAGTATGTTCTAAGTAACAGTCTATGTTTCACAAGGCCACAGTGTTGCTTTAAAATAAAGTGTTGTAGTGTGGGGAAAGATTAGGGAGACCCTTAGAAACCAAACCAGGTAATATGATCTGTTCGGTATACGGAAATAATAATAAAAAAAACATTTAAATAGGCGGTTTAAAAAATGCTGGAAATTCAAATGGATCCAATATATGCAGTTATACTCAGAGAAGAATGGCTTTCGCTAGCCCCAAAAGATGGCGTTGTGTTTATTGCAGTGGTTGGAAATCTAATGCAAATGTGATGCAAAATAGAGCACCCTAAAGAGGAGGTTGGAAAAAGAAAGGATAACTTCACAACCACAGGGTTTGTGGTTATATAGTACACAAACCTAGTGATTCACTCAAATTTTAGTGATCTGATTTGTAGAATCTGTAACAAAGAATTGTAACATAAACAATCAAATAACAAATGTCATGCACATATGGGATAAAAAAAAGACAGGAGTTTATTTTAAGTGTGAAAAGTTGGTTATTACATATACTCTGGCTCATCAAAGCATACATAAATCACCTAACATCTTTTTTTGTTTACTGTCTCATATGTAAAACCAACTAAGAAACATGCTATGATGTGTATTGTAGCTTGGTATATAGTTATATATTGTATTGTATTGCATTCTTATTTCAGTTACTTACTTATGACAGTAAAGAGTTATAAAGACATTTAAATAACTATATGGAAACGGATACTACTTCTATGCCAAACCACAGTGAGATGTGAGGGATAAACTATTGCTTCTGTTTAGTTAGAGTAAAATAAATACATTTTGCCACATTTATGCTTCCACACTTGCACAGTTTATCCAGCAGATATTTAAGCAGGACGGCTGCATAGAAAAGCATTGACTGTCTTCTTTGCTTAGTAAATTACCTGCATTTGTCTAAGTAAACAAAAAATTATCATAAATCATGATGAAATTTTAAAAAATTAAAAAACAAAATAAAAAATTCCATGCATGACAAAAGTTTTCTTAGGTATTGTTATTTCTCGTGTCTCTGAATCTCCTATGATGACAGCCTATTGGTTGACCACTATTTTATGATATTACAAAGAAAGAAAAGAAATTAAGTTGACAGAAAAGAAAGGCACTATTGGATAGACTCTTCTAACCTCAAAGGACGCGCATATTTGGTTATGTTTGCATGTGTGTATATTTTTGAGTATAGGAGGAGGAGCTGTCAGTGGCTTGTCTCATCTGCTGGCAGGCCCTCCATCCATCAGGGCTTAAGTAGTTTTCCAACAGTACATTGACCTTGAGTGCCTGGTATCGATTTCCTGTGGTGTCGTGCTGAGAGGGGTCGTTACCACATGGCCCCAGCCGTGGGGTGTGATCAGGAACAGATTCTTGAAATCCCGATGCAATAGTGATGGATCGCCAGTCTCTGTGGGCCATCAATCCTCACCTACCGTAACCAGGGTGACACCTGCACTGAATTTATCATCATACAAGCCACAGACATGGCAAAGACTAGGATGCAGTGCTACGCAGTGACACTAACTTTCAGTCAGGTATACACTCTTATTCATGTGTACTATATCTGTCAAGGTATTACCCCTATCAACTCATCCCTGACAGTCCCCTTGCTATCTATGATGGACTTACAATTAGAGTGAGGATAAAATTTAGATTGCTGATGTGGCAAGATGATGTATGACTAGATAAGTGAGTCCAGATATAGTTGTCTAGCTACATATAAATGGGCTCTGCACTAAATAAGCTTATTTTGAGATATCCTCTCTGTCTCTTTGACATTGTAAAGAAGAGAAACTAAAGATGAACTCCTTTAGAGTTTAGAGAGGAAAAAAAAAACAAAAAAACATAATGTTACATAGGTTGACCTTTGCTCTAACTGTTTATCACTTTTTTCTCCATCGATGCTAAATGAAGTATGACAAGAAAGGTATTTCCCTGGTTAAAAACAGACTCCAGCTGTTTTTCTAACACATTTTCTTTAATTTTGCCTGAGTCTCTGTACTCCTGTTCATCTCAGTCATATTTGTATCACATACTTTCTGGGTTCCTCATTTTCTCTCAGGGCAACAAGCATAGCTATTACAGGTCCTGTCTCAGAGGGAGAAGTCCCTGGTGCCATCCAGACCACAGATCAGAGCCTCGACTGCAGGCCCCATGTGGAGGAGAGCAGCTTACAGGCTTTACCCACCAGGAGAACACTCCCACAGCACAATGCTTCTTTTCACTCGGATCCTCTAGAAGCGTCAGACAAACCCACAAGATTGGGCAGGAAGTTTTAAAGGATGCACAAACACTCACACATTCATGTACATCCAAGATCTTACGTACATCTCTCTCACTATTTCATTAAATCTGACAACATACAAGATTACTACAATACATCAGTATTAGCAAGAAGCAGCATCTGGAGCTCAAAACTTCTCGATAAGCAAATGCTTTACTCTCAACATCCTCACAGTGAGACATGGATTAAGTTGCATCAAAGGAAGAGGATTGTATTCTATTGATTTCTTTTTTTCCCCCTTTTTTTAATCTTATTTCGAAAAGTAAAACTTCTCTTTTTTCAGTTTAATATGCTGACATATGTCTATTTACTAAGTTACTTTCCGATATAACATTCCTGACGCTGTAGTTTTCAACAATATCTGAGTGTCGCTTTTTATCAAATTGCATAATGATCTGACCAAACATGTACAAGATGTTATCTTGCCTCAGTTATTGTATAAAATATCTTTTATATGCTAATTTACACTTTTTTTTATTGCCCTTTGTAATGTGTCCTTTTGATCCTGTCAGTTAGGCAGTGGACTGGCCTCCGTCTCTCCAGTTTGATTGAGAGCAGAGAAAGACAAGACTAATCTATCCACACATGGAGGATGGTTTGCTCCAGAGTGCTATGCTTTGATAAAGAATGGCTTTGAATGATTCCTTAAACTATTGATTGGCTCAAAGACAACATTTGGCAGCAGAGGGAAAAAAAAGACAAAACAGAAAGTTAGAAATCAAGGGATTACAACATATAATACTTTAAAGGTAAGGTTTGTGCATGTGAATATCTAAGGGGTTCATTTTATTTTTGGCCTCATTGGAATGTTACAGTTTGCATGCACTATAAAACCTTTCTCTTTTTTTTTTTCACAAAAAAATATATTAACCAAAGGTTTCACAGATGCCAAATCAAAATATTTTTGTTACTGAAAAAAACACACAAAAAACAGTATAAATTAAGTTAAATAAAAAAAAATTAAAAAATGGTAAAACAATGCTAATTTTAAGAAGTTATAATTGGACTTAAATTGGCATCTTTTAGCATAGTTTCCATCATATCTGTGGTTTTAGCGTGGTACAGCAAATACATAAATAAGGCCATGGGGTTGGTGCTATTACAGTGGTTCTTCCTGTTTCCACTTGTGGTGTCCTTGTCCATGGTCTGCCTCTGGCTGCTCTGGCTGTTGTAGGAACAACTTCACTCCAACAGTTGCTTACTCTGTGCACCACATAATTCAGCCTGGGTGGTACAGATCACTCTTGACAGCAGAGCAATGAGAAGACATTGCTAATTTCTTCCACAACTCTACCATGTGTGTTTTTTTCTTTGTTTTGTTTTTTTCATTTTTGATGGATTGGTGATGACGTTCTGACTTGAGAGAATTAATAGGTGGGAACATACAGTAGGGTAAAGCCAAATAAATTCACTTTTATATATAAAAGGCTGAATTATTGTGATTACAGAGACAGAAAATGCTCTATAATCCTTTGTTTGTATCTGTGTGCCCTTCCTACCCCTGCGCTCTATTTCTCTGCTGTTCTCTCACCCCCTCACAACATTGACAACAGTGTAATTTGAACTGCTTTTCCCAGGAGCCTAATCGTTTACTTCCTGCTTGCCGAATATGCAGCTATTGATTAGTTATCAGACCCTAATTGGGGTGCAGTCTCTCTCACCCTTAGATGTTCAAATCTATGATAGAAATGGCAGAAAGTAAATAGGCTAATAATACTTGTAAATACTTTTGGCTTCTTGCCAAAACACTCCAAACAAAATCTCAAATTTTATTCCTTTCTCTTTTCAAAACAAAGATGTCTATAGGGTGGAAAGTTACATCAAACATATGATCAGAGGATTAACATATGTTTTTATTATGCAAAAAGTAGATGTGAATGTTAGTCTGTTCATAACATTCTGGATCCCCTGATTTCTCCGGGTGCATTGTTTGTAAAAGCAATGACCTACATGTCTTCAAGCACCAGGAGTCATGCACAGCTCTCTACACTTCTCTGCTTCTCCCTGCCCCCAGCCAGCCTTGGCCTCTCTGGAGTACTGTGGACAGTTCTGGCCACAGCTCCCACTGTGCCAGAGCACGGTGCAAAGCATGGCTGGAATGGGAATAGACAGTTAATGGGCACTTAGAGAATGGTGGAAACATTTTCCTCTGGAGAAGCAATGGTTTGGAGGTTTCTCAGTGAGACACGGCTAAGCCAGCTTCTAGTCGCTCTCTGTCTCTGTGTCTTTATCCTCTTTTTCAGCCCAGTCACCCACTTTATCTTCATTTCCTTTTTCTTTTCAAATGTCATGTTCTGGTCATTCCAACCCTGACATTGTCTATATTTTTAATGGTAGAGTTCAGGCTGACTGTTGGAATACCTTGATGGTGAGTTAAATATTTTTTTTTTACTGACAGCAACAACAAAGTGGAAGCAGCTACCCATATGCAGTCATTCACCTATTAATACATACTATTCTGCTTATGCATTTCTTCACTTCCCCCTTTTCCCTTCATCCATTCCATGGCCCCCATTTCACTGAACAGGTTTAGCAGATATTTTAGCAAAATTTGCCTGCTCTTAGCTATCAGTGAGGGTCTGAGTTTAGAGTGTAGCTTTCAGCTTTATGGCCAGCAGCTGCCCTTGGTGATGGATACTGACAATGTCCCAAGCCTCACATACAGTCCAGACATATGAGAGTGCCATTGAGTCTTGAGGAACCTCAGGATAGAGCTGGATCAAGATGCACATTCTCGCAACCTATTGTTGAGCTTTTGACTGCATCGCTACAGTGCTGTCTTGTTTCCAAGCCAACACCTCCTAAAAAGTTTGAACCACAACTTCTAGTTACAGCTGTGTATGATGTGCTTGTTTTATATTTAACATGAGTTTTTGTTTTTTTCATTTTCATGGTTTTTCTTCATCTGCAGTCACATGGCTGTGGCAGGCAGGAAGTTGATCAATGCAGTTCTTTCTCTTAAAAACTGTTTTAGATAGTTTGTGATGAATCTAAACTGTTATATTTTAAAGTATTTGTTCTGTAAAATAAATTTAGTAAAACATAAAGTAAAACATATCGGATATGTTTGATTCTGTAAAAATGGAGACTTATAAAAGGTTTGTATCTATCTGTCTTTTCTTCTTGTTTGCTGGTTGTAAAAGATGCCTTTATGTAAGCATTTTGCTTATAATATGAATTGCACCTATTTAACTGAATATAAAAGCAATACACGTGTCGGATCCCACTAATGATTCCTGACTTCTGCACCTTGTATACTAGTGTTTTCTGCCATGGATACACAATGTGCCACAGAGGATTGTTGAAGTGTAGGTCCTCATTTTCTGAGAGTGAGGGATATGTGTGCCTGTGGGAGGGATGAAATCTGCAATCTGCAATGGGAGGCAGATGTGTCCAAATGTGATCCCCTCAGCAGAACCATCTTACTCTAAAGGCAATCTAATTGACTGGCTTGCCCCCTCCCCCCCATCCTCCCACAGTCCCAGTGGATAGTCATCAGATGAATCGTATGAACCTTCCCCTAATCAACAACCATTCACCACTAATGAGAGTACTGTTAATGACTAAATAATGTGTGCATGTGTGTGTGTGTGTGTGTGAAAGTGTGTGTGAGTCTATCAGCATTAGGTCAGTGTGTTAGTAAAGCATGGCATCCATGAAGAAGCTTGAGATGGGCAAAGGCCCTGACATATTATTAGACTAGATATAACCAGTGAGTGAGCTTTTAAAAGTACAACCTAGAATATTCTGTGGTTATAGAAAATCGTACTGAACAAAGTGTACAGTATGAACTATCTGAAACAAGTATTCACAAATGACTTTCACACAGCGCCAAATCAAAGCAAAAGTTATCCCAATGAACTTTTAAAGATACTGTCCAATTCAAGTCGATTCACTCTAATCCATCAATAATCCAGTTAAACTCATTATATTTTATATTATTCCAGTTATTTAAAAATATGCTCATAATATGGCAGTTCATAAAAAGAAAAAAACTAACATCCTAGTGAAGGAAACCAATAGATTGCACTGAATCTCTTTAATTTAATCCCCTCTTCTGAGCATGCACTAGTTGTAGTAGTTAATGGTGGAGAGGAGTACTCTTTTAACAGGAAGTAACTCCAACAGAACCAGATTTGGGTCAACAAGCACTATAATTATAGGCCAGGGAAGGACAAAAATTTACACATATTAATAATAGCAGCAATGTCATATATTATACAAGGAGAGATAAAAGCAATGAGAGAGGTACTCAGTGTGTCATGAGTCCTGCAGCCCAGGGCTAGTAGAACTAAACGGATAGCTCAGGATCATCGGCATCTAGATGATATTTGTTTGTGAAGAAGAATTTTGAAGTCTATTCTGGATTTAACAGGGAGTCAATGAAAAGAGACTAAAATGGGTGAAATATAATCTTGTATATAAATATAACTTACACTCGGGACATCCATTTATAAAAAGCATTAATTTTTCTCAGTAGTTAATTGATTAGTTACAAGATGAGCTGTGTCACTCATTTTATGTCTGTGGGTTTAATGTTTACACAAAAAACAGAAAAACAAGTCTGAATCATGAATGGACACACGAGTTTCATGTCTGGACTTTGGGAAAGACATTTATTTAAAATATGTGTTGGTCTACAATTAAGCTGCTCTGTTCATTATTATTTGTGTGTGCATGTGTGTGTGTGGGTGGGTGTGTATATGGCACTTAATTTACTAAATAATACTTTTGATATTTTTATTAATGTAATGGTTAACAATCTACACGATCAAGAAACAAAAATATGATCAGCAATAAGGAAAAATGTTATCATATCAATTTTCAAATAAATCTACTTTAGATGCTTCCTTGAAAATAAAAGAGCACATTTACTGTGGTTACAGGGTGTAATAAAAAGCAAAAATTCAGGTTAAAATGATGGTTTTCTGGCTGGTACAGGCATGACACACAGTCCATTGGCCTTAGACAGCCAGAAAGATGACCTTGTGTGCACAAGTAATAAAGACAATGATAATGAAACGAGAACTGAAACACGTGAGTGTGATAGAAAAGGGATAGAAGGTACAGGATATCTCAGTCTCCCTCTTTATCACTCCATGATGTTTATCTCATCCCGGAAGGATCTCTTTAGATCTGTTTAAAATTGGAAACATAGAAGTCAGTCCTTGGCCAAAACTTAAACAGACCCCTAAGAATTTCTGTTTCCTACACACCAGAATTCTTGATATCCCCTTGAGAGCTAAGAACCAAGTATCTATTAAAAAGGCCCTGGGTGACTATTTGCCAGTCTCCAAAACCTCTTTTAAGAGCGCAGAAGAGTGCATTAAATGGGCTCTTTTCTGACCAATTGTGTGTCATCTCTGGTTTAGATTAGACAGCAGGCAGCAGGGTCTTTGGTAAGTAGCACGCTCCTTTCTGCCACAGGAGGCAAAAGTGCGAGGAGTCATCCATCAATGCTACTGTGAAGTCCTTTTGAAAAGGGAGTGAGAAGCTAATGACTGCCTTGCTAAGGTTGGAGACAGAGCACTGGGGTATATCAAAACCTTGCTTTTTTAAACTTTGGGGACAAGACAAGATGTTGATAGTGTGACTAACTATGGCTAAAGGCATTTAGCTATCTCTTTTCAGTAGCACACGATAGGGTTAAGCAGAGAGCTGCTCTGGCTGGATTGTATTCTCTTCCTCCACACTGCACGGGGCCAAAGAGGGGGAAGGGAAAGAGGAGATTTATGTCCTTCTGTGACACAGGCTGCTCTAGGTCTCATGTTAATGGAAAATGAGATGTTTAAGAGTCTGGCAAAGAAATACAGCTCTCTTTAAATCCTCTACTTGTCAGCCAGTGCAACAGTATTATTACTAAAGTCCTGCACGATAATGCTGTTAATGACATTAATATGTCACATTTTTAGCAGACTTTCACACTCTTTTAACTTCATGTCCCAGTGCAGTCTTCTGCTCTTTTGAAAACAGCCTGGCTGGTTATGTCAGGCGAAAGGCTGTATTTGCATGACAGAATTTGAAACAGTTTAAAGAAGCCAAAGAACTGAAAGAAAAAGTTCAGTTGCAGAAAATGGATCACTTTTCAGACAGCAAGTTCATTCACAATGGAGTGCCAATATATCAACAGTCTTCCCACCCTTTGCTTGAACACTGAAAGGTTTGTCAGTGAATTGGGTTCACAATGTTTTACCTAAGGTCTGTGGGAAAACGACTTGGGTCATAATTTTGAAATCTTTTCCAAACAAGGAGGGACAATTCCTTACTTTCCAGTGGTCACAGTCAGTCTTTGTCCATCCAATATCACATTCCCATAATGCCCACGTGTTTCAGATGCCTTTCTCTTCCTTGTTTCTTCAATTCTGTGTCTGTTTACTTTCTAAAGGGCTTTCTCTGCCCTCTGTTCTCAGCATTGCTGCCCACTGTTCTGTAGGAGAGGAATGAAGACTATAACAACTGCTAGATATCTGAATGATGCTAAATACTGTGCTATATTCAAGAATAAAGTAATAAATGTGGATATTAGTAATATTTCATGAACGAGTATCATGTCTTCCTTGCGAAGATTTGCATTAATACTAAAAGAACTACAAGAGTCAAATTACTCCAAAGTAACTTGACTCTTGACTCCTAAATGTTTTGTTGACAGAGGTTTGGTATTATTTTAAGTTTATAAAATACCTCAGAGGTTATAAGAGTAATGTAAAGTCTGAGGTAGATTTGTCAAAATAAAAGAAGACACTGTGGGTATAAGATAAGTAGTTAGTAGGTAGTTTGAAAAAATCAATAACTGGATGCATTCTGTGGAATCAGATACTAGAAAATAACTAATAGAAAATGCATTTGAATGATTGTGATGACCAAGTATTACGAACGAGCAAAAATTGTTTATTTACATGTTAAAATATAAATAAGGAATGATCACTCACATTGCCATTTACTCATACACTGCCTATGCTGCCAATGGCCATGGTATGAAATAAATAGAGGGGCATTCTCTATGTTCAGTTTCAGCAAAATGAATCAAAACTCATTAAACAACATTTCAGCATACAACTGGGCAACATGCAGCAAACATGCAGCAAATTCAACATAAAGGTTGCAAATGTTGAACAATAGGTTGGTACAATTTGGGAAACAGCACTATATCTTTCATGATCAGTTGGCTCAACGTTGGTGCATCAAGCTGAGCTCTTCAAAATTTGAATTATTTTAATATCAAATTTAGCAGCTTAGGCATAGATTGACCACATTTGAAACTCCTGAAATTAACACAAAAGCAGAAAATAATATGACCAGCCACAAAAACAAAACCATCTGCCAAAAAGGAAATAGCTGCCTTTTTGGCTGCAAAACAGCTCTGATCCGTAAGGGCATGAACCCTGGGACCTTTAGGACTGACCTGTGTAGTAACAAAACACCGGCACCAGATCTTCTCAGTCCTGTTGGTTGGAGAGTGGCCTCCTTTAGAGAGCAGGCTTGTTTTTGCAATTTGTTTGGATGCTGTTAACTAAAGTATATAATCTATTTATATAAAGAATATTAATATATTTTTGCAATTTTTTAACATCTTAGCCATCTTGAAAATCTTCCTTTTTACTCCGGAGTATTTAACTTAGGGGTTTGCTTTCTTAAGGGCTAGGACACTTTATGAAAAGTTTTAACTTTGTCAGTGTCTAGTCTTAATTGTACAGAGGATTTCTTATAAAAATCATATGGATTAAAACTGTTCTTAGAATTTCATCACCAGGAAAAGGCTTTGTTCTAGGGAGCTTCATGAATATGGTCACAGACAAAAGTGTAGCTTACACAAGCAGTGTGTTTGCCACCGGACCGTGAAAGACATGTTATCTCATCTGTAATGGCCTCAGCACCATCATCAAACTTGCAATATACTGCCTGGAGATGGTTATCACTGCCGGACATCCCTGTTCAACACTTCGACCCCAGCTCAACCTCATCAACCAACCAATTCCTAAAACGACACTAGGGGAGATAAAAACGGTACTGTGTAAACCACTGCAGCTCTTCTTCCTCTTGAGCACAAAACCTATGGTCACTGCTTCCTGTGTCAGAGATTGCAGCAGGATTTCATCCAGGAAAGGATGGGCTTTCTCTTAGCTAATCCTTGTTCTGTGGCTGTTGTGGGACAAGCTTGACTCTGTTGCAAAAGAACACTCACAGGACTAAAATGAAGAGGAGCTGAAATGACAGCAGGACTACAAAGTATGCTTAGAAAGATTCATTTTAGTGTAGCATACACAAAAAGTAATAAAAGCTTTATTTATATGGCACCTTTCAAGATATAGAATCACAAAGTGCTTCACAAGAGCATAAAAGCAAGAGAAAAAATAAAAAGCCTATTTAAAAATGTTTTTAACTGGCTTCTAGTTCCCAATTATAGAAGCCACTGAACAGAAGGCTCTGTCTACTTTTGTTTTCAGTTTAGTATGGGGGCACAATCAGCAGGCCCTGGTCACAGGACCACAGGGACTTGCCAGCAAGATATGGGTGCAAGCCCTCTGATACAACTTGGTGCGTGTCCGAGAAGAGCTCTCCAGGTCAGTGAAAGAATCTTAAATTGCAGTCTGACACAAACTGAAAGCAAGTGCAGTTGCATCAAGATTGCAGTCAGATGTGAACATTTAGAGGATTTTACCCATGAAGTGGAACACAGTGGAAAATTGTTCTTCAGATGGCGCTTAGTTAAGTGATTTGTAACATTATAGCCTACAGATTATGCTATTTGTATACCACACAAGGGCATCCTATTAATTCTCATCAAACATAACAGCCCATATCATGTCTTCTCTGTCAGGCACTCCTTAGAGATACACACTGCCTCGTTTATCCAGTCTGGACCATGTTCAAAATCTTCCAGCAAAACCTAAATTTGTGTAACACAATCTGGACTTTGAGACGCACGCCTGCCACAACAAATTGGCCTCATGCAGGGAGAAAGAAAAGAGGGGAGTTAGGGGGAGGGTTGCAAATCTAGTGAAGATGTAAGCTAGCAGAGGGAGGTAATCTTAGAGCCTTCATGGCCTGGAGGAGCGTGCCCCCTGATGCTCAACATTTGGCAGCGGACCAAATCGTGAGGACAAATATTGTGTCTTCCCTAATTAGACACAGTTGGGTTTTTTTCAGTGCAGGCAGTACATGGAGAGATTTTTTTTTTTTTTTTTTTTTTGTCAAGACCATTAAGGTGTTTACTTGAGAAATTTGAAATTTAACCCCTTCCAGCCTGAAGTTCTGTGTTTTGGAATCAGACCATATGTGCGTTAAAACACAACTTGCATCTTGACCAAAAGTTGCCAAGCTTGACATATTCAGTGAGGAAGCAGTCTGGTGTCAGTGTGACTGAAGCTGCATTTGTTGCTTTTACTTTTTGTTGAATCCAATTTTGCCAGTCGTGTCACCCTTTATACAAGTTAAACTGTATTAATCTTACCGGGTCATTGCTCTCAATGGTTTTTCTAAATCTCACTCTGACCTGTCAAACAAGAACTACTGTAATTTATTTAAAATGATGTCTTTTGTCCATAGAGTCCTACAGGTTTGCAGATGTGAACTAAAAGATGTTCTTTCAGGTGGAAGTTGTAAACAAACTCCAGGGCCAAAGTCATTGAGCCTCTAAGGTGAGAAGTAGAGACAGAGTAGGCATAATATGTTGGTAAATAGTGTGTTTTGACTTCACTTTATTTCTGTGTGCATAGTTGGAAATGCAGCATTTATGACTGATACTATTTCATGGTTTTATATTCTGCAAAGTAAAGAGGCAAATTTGAGCTTGATTTCAAATGGACAAATGTGTTTTCTCAAATCATGATTGATCATGGATTGTCCAACATCATCTCAGAGTTTCCTACTTTCCTCTTTCTGCCTGGCAACAGTCACAGGTGTAAGATGAATGTGTCTCTGTGGTGTGCTGCACAGCTGGTTGTAAATCAAAACTTTCTCTTGTCCATAGTCCAATTGACATCTACTGTAACATTTTATTTCCCTAGCCATGTTTTTCTTGCAGTGAAGGTGCAAATGAATTCACTTTTACACTTGCCAAAAAAATGACAGCTTTCTAAAGGCAGCAGCGGTGCTCTTGTTTTCATTTGCTGCAAGTTTTGCTTTTTTGTTTTTCTTCTATTACACGTTTGCTCAATATGTGTATGTGCGGCTAATTACAACCAGCTTCTTCTGCTTTTGAAAAAATGTTATTATCGAAATCCTTCTAGAGCTTCATGAGTCTGAAAATGTCCCACAGCTTCTCTCCTCAGCCAACTGGATGACTGTGTCCAAAACTTTATTATTGAGGTCATTTAGAAACTCACAGTTACATATACACCGAGACAGGCCAGTGGGCATTTATCCACCTACCTGTCCCTTCATTTATCATTCATCCATTTATAATTTGGCATCTTAACATCCTACTTTTTGCATTGCATGTCAAAATAAGCCAACTAAAAATTTATTGTTGTCTACAATCCTATTTTATTTAATTCAATCACTCACTGTGGGAATAACAGAAAATATGCAACAGGTCAGACCACCCTGACTCTTAGACATTTTGCTATAATTTCGCACAAGTAAGCACTGTAAAATCTCGCTGGATTCATCTATGAGGACACCTCCCTACATGAGGCAAGTTATTTAGGATGTAATGCATTCATAGAAAGTACACCACTGACAAATCAGACTTAAAAGACACAATAGCTCTATAGAATACAGTTCTGTTTGTTCTATGTACTGACACTATTTAAAGTTCTATGACACAGAAACAGAAACATTGTGGTAAGTTTTAGGGGATAAATTCAAGATGGTTTAACCCTTTAAAAATTGTACAAAGAAAAAAGCTAAATAAAAACATTTATTTGCATTATTTTCCTTTTTATCATAGGAAGAATCCATGTTTTTTTAACAGATGATTGCAAGAGTTAATAATAAAAAAAACAATAGTGAAATGGTCACAGCATAATTTATTTATTTATTTAAAATGGGACAATGCCTACCAGCTAACACAAGATTCATGATGTAAATATGCCAGATTTAGCTCTTCACAGTAATTTCAATCTGTAGTTCAATGGCAATGTAAGAAAAAACATGATAAAATACATAAATACATAATAGACACAACATACATACAAGGACATAAGATCATTAAAAATAGACAAAAGTACACAGAGCACATGGTTAAAATATGTCCAGAAATGTCAACAAAACAAATAAGTACAAATATGAGTGCTTGATTGTCCATCTTTGATTGTTAAGTAATTTGGAAAAAGTTTTTGTTGACGAGATGTTTCGGAGGTCTGTAGGGACAATGTTCCAGGTATGTGATGCTCTGACAGAAAAGGACAAGTCACCAAATCTGCTTTTCCTAAATGGAATATCACAGTCTCCCCTGCTTTGGGATTGGGTGCCCACATTGCTTTTCAAAGGAATGAATTTCTGCAAAGCCATTCCATTAAGGATTTTATAGACCAACATTATGTGATGCTATATCATATTCTGTAAACTAAAACAATAATGAGATGACAGACACTTACCTCTGAAATTGCACACTTAAACCAAGGCACAGCAAATTCAGGTGTTAAATTTCTGGTGTTGAACGTCTTTGGAGTGAGCTGCTATTCAATTAAAGCTTCTGGAGCCCAAAAATCATAAAAAAAAAATTAAGGAATAAAAAACCACTCTCTAAGTGTTGCTTTAACATGGATGCAGTGTTAATCACTCACTCCATCAGCAATCCCACTGACTTGGTGTTAATGTTATCCATCTACAAGAGGTAATGTAAACACGTTGAAAAGTGTTGGAAAAAAATTCTGGTAGTTTACAAATAAAATCTGGTCAAGTGTTAAATTTAGCTCTGAGGGTGTTAAATCAGAGCTTTTGAAGTTGCTGTGATAGTGGAGATGGCTCAGGCAGTTTAATTTCCATTTTTTTTAAATTGTAGAGAACACAGTTAAAGGGTTAAGTCCTGATATCAAAGTGGAGCGATCACCAGACTTTATTCTAGCTACTCTAGACAATTCTTGTCTTGGTTCTCCCCTCAGTTACAGTTATTTTTCTGGTCTTGTTTTGATGCAAGCATGGAGCAGGTGGCCCAAGCAGAAAGTTAAATACAAAATACACAATACATAGTGAATCTGGTCATTTTTTTTAAATCAAACATTTGTTCTCAATTGTACATAAAATATTGTGCGAGAATTTTTCATAATGAAAGGTCCAGTAGTTAAAAGAAACATACTCAAAGTGTTATAACATTACAGATTATTTTTATAAATGCTTTTTTTACTCTTCTTCTTTCTTGTGATACTGTACCAGAAAAGTGTGTGACTTTGCCCAACACAGCAGCAACTCATACAGTTGAGCAGAAAGGTAAATGCTTCAAAAACATTCCCAGCAGGATATCAAGCCTTGTACTACAGAGCAAAACCCTGCTCCTCATGAGATATTGTTGAGAAAAACACCTGGCAGAATCCTGGAGTAAGAAAATCTTTTGGCAAGTATTTGTTAATGTAACAGTGCAAAAGTAATCATCACTAAGATTATTATAATTTTTTCCATATGGTAAAAAGAAAGAAAAGAGAAAGACACAAGACTGTTAGAAAGTCCTCAGCTGAATTGCATAAAGGGTGAACAACATCTTTATGTATGCGTGTATATGTTCTCCACTGTTTTCACAGAATGATGTGCACTTGCATCTGGTAAAATAATGAAAAAAAATGTCCTAATTGTATATCAAAGTAAATACTCCGAAGTGTGTATCTCAGTCCATTGTGGTGCTCTTCTGCCTAGCATGGTACCACATATAACCTATTGTTGAAAGCAAAATTACCACTGTAACTTAGGTTTATTGTAAAAATAAACAAGTAATATTTTTCAGCTGCTTGCTATTACCAGGTGACAAAGGACATTACATACTGTAAATCTCAATACAGTTAGTATTGTTTTGTTTTGTTTATTTTTCTCCGAACTGAACATTCTCAGCTACTACTAATAATTTCTAGACTTTGAAGTTTATTCAACCCATTATAAAACCATTGTTGAAAGTGCACATTGATTGTACTTCAGGTTTTCTGACTTTTCACCAACTTTACAGAGTCCTGTTGAAGAGTTCCACACTTCCAAATTGTCTGTTGAGAGCATTGCACAACAACAATATGGCTAAGAGAATGGTCCAGAAAGTCAAGAAAAGATACAAGAAGATAGCAAATGCATTTTATCTCCCTTAAGATACAGTTAATGGAGCAACCAAGTTCCTAAAAAGACAGATGAATTTGACTGCAGAAGACTTGCAGAAAGACTCTAGGCCCTAATATTTCACTTAACAGAGTTATAAAAATGTTTCACACTGTAGGATAACATGCCAGAAAACCAACAAATAATCCAGCAATAAAGCAAAACGAAAGTTAACTCTAATATGTGCAAAAACATCTGGAAAGGCTACAAGGCTACAGAAGTTTCATGATACTGTTCTGAGGAGGAATAGGGGCTGAATAATTTAGCTCCCAAGTGTAAATAAGTTCAGCAACTAACTTACAGCAAATGTGTGGTGAGTAGAGTAGTAGCCCATGTGTCTGAATGTCAGCAAGCGTCAATCAAAACCTAGCCATTTAAAATAATGTTAAACTACGTCTAGTAATTTCTCCAGAAAAATCACACCCACTGAATACATTTATGTTTTGCAACAAAGCGCAAAGGGCTACATCCATGGCAACAGTAGTGAGCACAAAAAAAATCAACTCACTCAATATTGTAGAATGTGTAAAATTAACCCTTCTTATACCTCCTGCAAATATTTTTCTGTTCATCATTCATTGGTAAAGAGCTTCGGGATATATTTCTCCCACTAGTGTATGCTTCCAGAAAACAGTGGGTTAACACAGAGACTTTCTGTCTTGGCAGCAGTCCCAGATCAGGACATGCCTCTGCAAGTCGAGGTACAGACTGCAAAACATCTGTGTAGCAGCATCATGGCACATGCACATACACATTTTACAAAATCCTCTTCTAGCTTGTCTTTTCTTATATTTTATCTTACAATAGTATTATTTGTGTGCCTCATCACTTTAGGTCAGTTCTGATGTAGAACACCCATCCCCTCATGCTGTAAACTTTTATATTAGGTGAAAGTAGAGTAAAGCTCAAATGTTAAGTAATAGTAAAACAAATTGCTGTTGCAATCATTTCTACCTTCAAAATATTATTTCTCAAATGCAATACCAAATGCAGCATATCTTTGATAAATTTCAATTATCACTTTTTTTTTCCATGGAGGCTCTTGTCTCTTTAGCTGCCATAGCTATAAGTTAAGTCAGTTTTCCATTTTCATTGTCAGGTTCACTCAAAAAGTAATAAGTGAAAAATGAAGGTCCTTTAAATATGAGAGAGTAAATAGATAACTAGACTCTAATGTGTCCTCCAAGATGCTTGTTCACATACATTATATATTAAGATTTAAATGCATGATAAAGAATAATTTACCAGAATGAGGTACTTTTCTCTATTCAGATGCTGTAGTTGCAAAACTGCATTGTTTTCTGTTGATAAGGGCATCTTATAAATTCATAGCCAAAAGTGAATTAATACAAGACAATAAACCTATTAAAGACGTAGCAATTCTATAAAAGACAAACTGGTTAATATCAGTGTTTGTAAAAAAATAAAAAATGACAAACTCAAGGCGTTTACTATAACTTTCCAACATAAACGTTTTTATCTTATATGTTTTTGAGAATAACGTTTACAAGTAATTAAAAGGTAATGTGAAGAGTTACCTTTATATTATCTATTAATGTTTTTTACATTATGCTTGCTAAAAGAAAAGGATAATTTTTCAACAAGGTCTAATTGCAAGTCATTATACTTGATCTATTTATTTATCATCAAGGACATGGCTTTCTGTTTTACATGGCTAAACAATGTACTTATTAAAGCCATGTTTCCACCGACGGCTGCGAGTCAGGGCAGGATTGGTTGGGACGCTTTTTTTTGTGCTTCCACACTTGAAAACTGGAAAGGTACCCTAATTTCCTACCCGACCCTACCCATCATACTTTGATGGGACCCTTTCATTGGGGTACCAATCAAACCGACCCAACCCGAGAAGGAAGAACGCAAACTGGTGGATGGCAATCTCCTCCTTTGTTTCTGAGTTGTGTTTTGGTTATACTTTAAAAAAAGTTGTTCCTTTGTGATGGCATCATTCTATTATGTAGCTGACGCATCTATCACTATACAACTGATGTGCCGCCTCTCAGCTGAGGTCATGGTTTTGTTATGGTTGGCTGTGGAAACACAACAATTTACAATTTACTAAACATATCCGCACCCTAACTGTCCTGCCCTGTCTCGAGCCAACCCGTTGGTGGAAACGGGGCTTAAAAGTACGGGAAATCAGTTGATAAAATTGTTGAATGCAATAGACCTTTTTTGTAAAACTGTGACAAAATTTCTTGGAAGGAAACTGTCCCGTTCTCATGCAGGACCCTATGGAGCATTCATTCAGGAAAGCCAACACGATTTATAATTATATTTTAAACATATGTAACCTTTAGTGGTCACAAGAGCAACCACATGTGCACTGTTAAACTGACATGCATTAAGGTAAAACCACATCATTATAAGAATGTATTTTAGTCAATGATTGTTTTTAAACCCTAACCACTTACGTTTGATTTCTTACTTCAACCTACAAAAGAAATGTCATTGCCCAAGCCCAACCAGAAAGTGACGGACAGAAAATAACTAGTGAAAAAGCCGTCATCATATGTTGGTTTTGAACACACATCATGACTGAAGACATAACCACTCAACACCATTACTCCCATTTTATGAGGATTTTTTGGAAAGATTTTTGACCAAATCAGTGTGGAAATGCTCAAATGAGTCATATTTCCTTTTGCCTGCATCTTGTAGGAGGAGGAGTTTTTTCTAAGTAAAAATAGATTATATACATGTTTGTTTAGATTGGAGGACTTGTTACTTGAAAGTGTTAACTTACAAAAGAAAATGTCTATAACAGGTAGATGGCAAGCTGATAGTCAACAAAGTTAATGTGGCTTAATTTCTGTTTGATCAGGTACTTTTTTCCAACCTTAACTTTTTCTTTTTTTTTTTTATTTCACTTTTTTGGTTAGTAAGGCAATTGCAAAACCTAGTCATGTTCAGACCTCAAAACTAATCTGGTTAGTGTTATACTCATTGGGCCTCAAACTAAGAGGTTTCTCAAAGCCCCACTGAACTTGGGCAGATTTCTCACTTTGGAACCCCCCAACAAAGGTTAATTCAACCTCCGACTTGCGTTCTGTCTCTTCTCTGAGCTCTCTACATCCAGTAAAAGTCAGTCTGATGTTAAATCTTGTCTTATCTTTTGCTCTGTGACTTTCTCTCTTTTTTTCCCCTGCTTTCTCCAATAATGTCATCTTGCATTTCATTGCTGAATCCGCCATGATGCATGTTCAAAATGACTGGCATATGTATATCCAGTTGCGACAGATGCAACAAAGCTGTAGCTTGATTAACAGAAAAGCATCTTTATATACAAATGGGGAATTAATTGTACCAAAATTAGGACAATGAGCCTGCAGATTGGTCCTACTGTATATGAGCATCAAGACATTCATGCTATTGGTGTAGCATCGAAAGGGGTAAGTGGTAAACTGCAGAATAAATTTTCATCTTACTTTACATACTTTCTACAGTTTGTAAAGCAAATGTCCTTGGACATATATGGAAGGATTTGTTCTTATGAACAAACCATAAAGATCTTAATGAATGCCACAATCTTAATAAAACAAATCACAAATAGGACTTAAGAACTCCCTTTTTTCTAAGAATTGTTCGTGAATGAGGCCCATAGTTCCTAGGAAAGGTCGATTAATACAGGTGGGCTGTGCATCTTAAGCTAGTGGAACCTTTGGAAAAAGCATTGGTCAGACTTGACAGATTAATTTGCTCACCCTTCTCCTGTCTCCCTTTCCTAAAAGTGAACATTGTGTTACATGTGTGAAACTGGGGTCTTTGGTTTACTCAAGCCTCACTTTGCCAGACATGCAGTATGCCACAAAGAGGTGTGGTGCCCTGAAGCAGTCAAGTTAATGAAGATCTCAACACTTGAAAGCAGCAGAGGGAAACAGCTGTTATGCATACACATTGCTGGGGTAAAACGGAGAAAACTGAGAAGATGTTGTTCCCTGATCTTAAATGCACAATCACTGTAAGGGAGTTAATTCTATTACTGCTTATCGCTTGTTAAATCTTTATCCGCAGCAATGGTGTATCTACACATTTGTATCTCTCAGTTTTTGCTTCTTAGTAGTGAAGGCTGCTGGGATTGGTTTGTGCCTGCAGGTAGAGAAAAATATGGATGGAATTACTACCCTGACCATGCCACTCTGCTCGCTCATCTACTGCTACAGGTGTGTTGTCTAATATGGATGTCTGAGGTAGTCAGTTCACTCTTTGTTCTCATCCCCCACTATTCAGTCTCTTCCAGGAAAGATACGCCTTGCAGTGCCAGTAAAGCATCTAGTACAGATGTCACACCCCCATCCATCGACCCAGCTTATATCACTCACTAAACAGAGGTTATGGTTCACTGAGTTACAAAAAAACTTCCTCAGAACTCCTTGTGTCAGCATAGCACAAGCAAACACAGTAACAGTATGCATGCTGCACCAAATAAACACAATTTTGTAACTTGGAAATGCATACTTTTAAGCTCCATGCTATTTGGAATTGCTGAATTGACAACAGCTTACGAGCTTGCTGTAAAGCATTTTATAGGAAAAAAGAAAGAAAACTTGAGGTTTGCTTGCAGAAAATTGTTTGACACAGAAGATGACAGGAAATATTGACGTGTCTTCGCAAACTTAAGCAATGGGTGGGGATCCCCAACATCACAGGATGTAATGTGTGAACATCACATCCTGCCTTTCTCTTATTACTTTACCACATCACATTAAAGAAAATGCATACAAAGACACAGACAACATGCATTCAACACTTGAGAGATTATTCCCACATCAAGTACGAGTTGAGTAGTTTCCCGTGATGTTTAGTTTTATTTTCTCTGCCACTGCGCTTCACCTTTCTAGGTTTTTTTCTTCATGTTTACAGCTTCACCCCTTTAATCTCTTTCTACTTTTACTGCAATACCCATAATTACATCTGTAATGTTCAAATTGTAATAAGTAGGTGACAGAGCTCGGGCATAAAATTACAATATCTTGACATCGAGAATTGCAGAATTTTACAAACAAACCTAAACCTTATCCAGAAAAGAAAAAGTTAGTTTAGCAGTGTCTGCGTCTGACTCGATGCTCAGTGTGCATTACTGACACAAGTAAAACACACAACTCTGATCAGTGGAATAAGCTCTTAGACCTTCCATACAGTCTTCTTCACTCTAATTGACGAGTGTAATTTGATAGCGCTCGTAACAGAGTTAGAAAGCAATTAGCGTCATGGGCCATCGCTACAAACGGTGCAGAGAGGCCACCTGTGGGTCACTTTTTAATTTGGTGAAGTGCTTAGTGCTTAGCGAAGGACTCTGCTTTTGATATACTCAGTAGATGGTAAATCCTGTTTGCGCTAACTCCGCAAACTACCCCACTGACCAATATCCATCTAATCCACTGGTTAGGGGCTCACAAAGCCACACAACAAATTATTAGGGTGTCATCTGGCCCTGTATTAAAATCCAAGCTCCTTCACATAAAAAAAGAAGAAGAAGTGGAGATGAAATGAAGGGGCGGGAATGAGAGGGAAGAGAGACAAGGCAATGATGGGGGAGGGTGTTTAATTAAAGCGACTGATCCACGCTGTTTGTTGAAGGACTAATTGTCTTTCCCCCTGAGGAGGCTGTTTCCTCAAGGAGCCTCTCCAAATTACACTCCAGACGGTAAATCCTTGTTGGTTAGTGCAGGAAAAACTAATGCACAAACTGGAAGGAAGATAGTAATTCAAGAGAATAAGTTTATTTAAAAAACAATAACAGCAACACAAAGAGATTCTCTTTGTTTTTGTCTTTTTTGTTTTGTTTGGATAAATGGATGGTCCCTGACGTCTGTGTTTGCTCTAATTAGGTCAATGTTGTTGATCTTGTCAGACACTGCTGTCTCTTTTTCCCTGGGGAGTGTGTTTAACATCTAGTCTCTAGGCAAGGTACTTGACCCAGAATGACCTTTAACCTCCCATTAAACCAGCTTGGGTTTTCTTTGCCAGTTTCTAGCTCCTCTGGCCTAAATTTCAATCTTTGCTGTTTGATAGTAACCCTGCCCTTGAGCAAAACTCCTCATGGTGGCAAAATGTTAACTGTCCATGTCAGCCAGTCATCAGTGTTTTCATCCACAGTTCTTTGGGGTTAACAGCATCTTAATGTGGTCAATTAATGTGTTTTTACACTGTTATATACCAGCATATACCTGTATATTTATTTTGTTGTACAACGCTGACAAATGCAACATCACAGCAGAACGTGACCTTGAAATGGAAGAACTACAGTATTAACTGTTGGACAGACTTTCTAGGACTTGTTAGGACACTTCCAGAATACATTCAGTCTTATTGGGTCAGTTAGGATCTTACTGTAGTGCTGGATGTCAGTATGGCTAAACCTGGACAGATTAAAATGTAGTGGAATAGGTCTCTTTCATGATTACATAATTATTGTGGGACTTTCTCAGCCAATCATGTAATGGTCAAGAATATATAAAATTTCTGTCTTAGTTGAAAATTTTAAAAGTAATAAATCTCTGGCTTGACGCTTCAGTGAGGAAACTATATCTTGGGGATCCGATCACACCATGAGCCAACCCACCCATGTCCACAGAGACCGCCACCGCAAGCTACCCAGATCAGAGCATGTCACGCTTGGTAGTGCTTACGAGAATGGACCCAAAAGCAGAGGCCAAGAGCTAGAGTAAAAAACAGTTTATTAAA
>JBAMHW010000001.1:21790392-21834149 GCA_037177495.1 Rhadinocentrus ornatus | reverse complement strand
ATAGATAGATAGATAGATAGATAGATAGATAGATAGATAGATAGATAGATAGATAGATAGATAGATAGAAAGATAGAAAGATAGATAGATAATAATAATAATAAAAAGTGTGTATCAAGGTACTCTAAAAGAGTAATCACTGCAGTGCATTGACATCTTGCATTTTGCATAAACAAAAAAAAAAAAATTATAAAACTGAACTTCTTTAGGCTAGTTGCAAGGAGCATACATGTACATGTACACATTGTGGAGTGATAATCTCTCTTTGTTTTTGTCTAAGTCTTTCTCTCAGCCCATCCCCTCTGTGTCTCTGTCTCTGTCAGACAAGCTTGGAGACTCATTGTTCCTCAGGAAATACTCTCACCATACAGACTCCTGGCTTGTATATACTAGATTTAACCTTATAATAGCATCATCAGCATTTAAACAACCAACTTTTGTTTGTTACACATTTAAACCCCATTCCAAATGCAAAACAGAATTTGACAGATGACAAGGTTGTCTCAGAAAAGCTGAAACTGAATAGAAAACAGAACCTGGAGAACCAAGAAGGGCATTTTAAAAATATTCTATCTGTATTTTTGTCTGACAGATATGCACCAAGCCAACAAAAAGATCAATTTGTTTGGTATTTTTTGCTTTAAGGCCTTTGGGCTTCCAGATGCTGAGAGGGCTACGGGAAGTGCAGCTGCAGCTTCTGCCACTCGTAAAGACTGACACACGATGACTTGCAAACACATGTGGAGGCATTCACCTTTCTTTCTTCCTCTCAAACACACTTGCAAATCCAAATTTAAAGAGTGGAGGGAGGATGAGACTCCATTTAATGGATGGTACAGGTGTGAGATTGTTGTGATTTGGAAATTTTCGAAGACCAAGAAATATGCAACCTACTATAATCAGAACAATTGCCTTTGCTTAACAATATGTCTAGTGGAAGGGACTTTTATTGGCCACACAACACACCTGCCCTGTAAACACTTTCCCTTCCTTAAACTCATCTATGTAATAGTGGACTCATCACTTATCCCTCTCTTCACAAACAATTCAATTCAAAATGAATATATTCTACATTGCATGTGTGTTATCATTAGAAACCATACTCTGGTGATATCAAGAATAAAACTGTTCCTCAACTCTGTTTTTTGCACTTTCGGGACTAATCTAGCAGTGATCCGTTTATTCATCCAGCAGGTGCCTTTCTTTTTTTTTGATCAGCCCTGATGACAAGGAATGGGTCTGACTATCACCCTCCCCAGTCTTTCTCATTTCATTAGGAATCACTCAGCACACAGAAACATTTAATTACGCTCCACTGGTAATTAAATGTTCCTCAAATGACTTCATTTAAATCATCTTAATTTGGGCTTTGGGTGGGTTTTTAATGCCGTGTGTTTAACGCAGAGCTCAAATGAACCTTAAGCGCTTCACCCACTGGGAATGTTGGAAGGGCCATGCTCACAATCACAGTCAGATGACATTTTAACCAGCTTAGCAGCATAACAACTGAGAATATATCATTATTAGAAAGAGATCTAGGGTAAAGCATTCAAAATTAATAATACTGTTAACACGGTGAAGCGGGTCATGTAACTGTGCACGCCAGAAATGGTCAGATGCTTTCAATAAGCTGATAACCTTGCAATTGTAATGTTGTGCTTAGACTTTCTGTCATTGGAGTAAATGTGGTAATACCTAGGATTAAATAGCCCACTGTGTTAGATCATGTCTCATTTGACATGGGTAATAGGAATGATCTGAGAGGGGACAAAACTCATCCACACACGTTTCAGAGGTTTTCCCTCACAAAGGTTTACACTGCATGACTGTGAAAGATCAAAATTTCATTGCAAATCCTTTGATTAGCGATGGCTCAAATTCAAGAACAGAGTTTGAAAGTATCAGGACGTTATAGAAAAGTTAAATATAATTAGACACAACCAATGCTAAAATTTTGTGCTCTTTCCTTCTCATCTGAAAGTTTTTCTTTCACTAATCGGACAATGCACCATAAAAGCCGCAGGTTTTGGATTAATAATCGCTAATGCACCACTTATAAAAGCAATAAAGTCTTTTCTTGTGATGTTAACGTCAGAGTGGAACACAAGTTCTGAATGTACCCACAGAACTTTTAATCATCTATTGTGTGTTAAAAGGACCACCTCCTAACTACAATGCCCCAACCCTGTACAGTCCAACATAATAAATGCAATAATTATGTGTTGGTGAAGTAACTGTAAATCATTTAATGACCCTACAAGCGAGAGATATTTTTAAAAGGGGATTCATCAATATTCTCCAGGGGTACATAAAGAAAGGTCAGAATATCTCTCATTAGGAAATGAATATGCGCAAGTGTGTACCCGTGCATTTTTTTTAAACATGAATGCATTTAGAAATATGTTTGCATCATTGTGTCTCCTTATGTTTTCCTGTGTACCTGTAGTTATGGTGGGGACAAAACTAAATGACTAAAGACTTATGTGGATATTCAAATTAAGTGTAGCCAAATAATGAAATTTTTAGATGAATTTATTTTAAGGTAATCCCTACGAGGAGCTCAGGTTTTGATGACGGTAACACATACTGCAGACATCAGTGTTGATCAGTAAGTCCACCCAACTTGGGACCCAAGTTTCTGTAACAGGTATTTCTTCACCGCCATGTTTTCATCTATTTGCTGTTTAAATTTTGTTTTAATTGCTACCTTATTTGTTTAAAGCATAACAATAAATTGGTTAGGTAAAAGTACTTTAACACATGACAACGCAACCACTGTAAAAACACAACTGCTGGACCTAATGATGGTAACAAAAATAGCAGTTTGGTCAAGTTAAGTTATTCATGTGCACAATGAAGTGATTTGTGGACCTGGGTTGATTTGGCTCATTCACTTCACCTGTTTACTTCTTAGTCCTTGTGTGTGTATATATATACCCCTTGGTTTTATTTGTGCTCTGCCAATCCATTTGTTGTAGTTCTTCATGTGCTTTAGTGTTCATGCCAAGTTTAGTTCTCCTAGTCTTCAGGCCATGGTCTAGTTTCTGTTTGTTAAAACCTTGTTCTTGCACCGGTCTGCCCCCCACCTCGTAAGCCTGAATTTTGGTCCATATCTCAACCTTCCACGCCTCGTTCCTGACAGCAACTAAGATCAGCAGATTATCGACTACTATTTTGTGCATCCCCATCTAACCATTAGATCGGAGCTACATCCACAGAAAAACAGAACCAATTTAAATTTTAAAAAGTATTTTGAAAAGATGGAGTCATTACAAGAAATGTTCACTTTCACATTTTGACCCCGGTTGGTAGCGGTAATGCACCGCTATAAAATGGTTTACAACTGTCCATACGTCCACAGTTCTGTCTGTAAATGTTATTGTTTTCAGCTTCTTCTTCGTCTGCGCCATTTTCTTCTTCTGGTGCTTTATTTGGCAGTTCTGCATCAGCTTACTATTAGTCTTCTTCTTCCCTGCTTTGTTCCTTTGGCTGGTTGCCTGTTAGCTCAATACTGCCCCCACGCTTTCCAGTAGTATTGCATCATTGCTAAGGTCCCTGAAAACAGACCAAATTATGTGCATAACCAACACGTGCATAAAACTGTCTACCAGTCTGCGTATTCGTCTTCTGCATTGAGCGCAAATGGGCCTTAACACTCATTTCACCGACGTCAACTATGCCATTTCTATCATACGCAGATGCCACTCGAGTATTAATCCAGCTTAAGGTGTCGTACACTCACATAAACTTGTTTGATGTAAACACACATACAAAGAAGAAAAGACAGAAATGGCAACAGATTAAACATAAAAAGAGACCAACGATGAGGTAGGACTTCTGCTTCTGGTCACACTTTACTACAGTTGTTAGCTGTTGCCAGGGTTTGTGTGTGCAGGTTAAGGAAGAGGTCGGATTATAGCATCATCAGCTCAGAAAAGATGCATAAGGGTTGTAAACACAGAAATTAAACTGTGGTGTCTTCAGAGCTATTTGTTTTGAAACCTAGTTTAAAACAAATTGTTTTTTGGTTTGCCAAAATGCATTTTTCCATGTGGATGAAACATCCAAATGATTAAAAAGCCTTAGCAGATACATTTAAACTGTATGTACATGGCCCGGAACTGTAATAAGTGTCAGATGTTCTTTATTTTGTTTTGTTGCCTGGTACACATTCTTTAGATTTTAGAAATCACTGTCAAAGGTTCCTGTAGGAGCCATATATTAGTCTGGGATTGTCTTTGGTCTATTATACAATATTAACCTCACATACACTGTTGTGCACGCGCACTGTGACGTCAGCGGGCACTGTTGCCCGTGATTGTTGTTGTTACCTTGGGTGCGGTTTTCTATTTGTGCGTATGTTCACCTGGAGAATCAAGGGCCTGGATCATGGCGGCAGGGTGAGCTGGAGGACAAACTTCTGTTGACCGTCATTCCACAAGATTATTGTCATCTCTCATCATCAACGTCCTTTTGATGGTCTACAATCAACGCGCTGTCTAAGGTATCATTCCACGGCTGGTCTGGTATGAAATGGAATATCTTATTCAGTGTTAATGTGTAGCGTGACACGTCTGCAGTTCCAACCCTCTAGCAATAGCCTGCCGCGGCGTCTGGATGGTTGTTTTTTGTAGTTTATACGCCGCAATAGTTACTATCAAAAGGTGAAAGGTGTGGAAAGTGATCTTTGTGCTTGGCCTGTTACTTATGTATTTATTATCAAATTCCATTTCAGAGCATCAAATTTGGGAAGTTAGGGCTTTAAATCAGACATGCAGAGTAATTTACAAAATGTGTGTTTGCAGTTCAAAGCTAATCACACCATCATTTACCACAACAAAGATTAAATTTTGCTTGATGCTGCTCCAAATTTTGCTGCAAAGAGGGTCAATAGGTGATGTGAAAACTCAGCTCAAGGAATATATTGTCCAATTATGTAAATCTAATCCGAATGCAAGAAGAAGAAGATGCCAAGTCACATCTTTTTCTTTTTGTGGAAATCTAAGACAAGCACCAAATAAGCTGGTTGCAGTGAAGCTTTAGGACCACACCCACAAAACTTGGCACTTACTGGAGCTAATTAGAATCTGTTGACAAATTTGTCTGACTTAGTAAATCTGGGCCTATTCAGGCATAAAATCAACCCTCACCATAACATTAATGGTGAAAAATGCCTGTGAGAAAGGGCGGGAGGAGGTGGGAACTTTTTAAAACTGCCACCATTCTTTTAAGTGTCGGAGGGCAAAAAGCATTGCAATACAGTCAGCTAAGGATGTGAATCACTTTTGTCCTCCTGATCTTATTTTGGCTCCTGTGTCTCTGCTCAAATTAGCTTGCTGACTCTGTAATTGTGCAAACTACTTTATTGTTACTGTCAGTTCCAGGCTACAGTAGCTGGAGGGCATAGTGGCTATGGGGAAGTGGGGGTGGAGGCTAGAGAATTGTCAGAAACTTGTTCAGGTGTTGACAAGCCCCACAAAGATTGCTCCTATTTCCCTTGAATGTGTGATGATAAATTAAAGTTGGTGGACACAGTGTCCTAAATTATCAACAAAAAATAAAAATGGAAACATTACAACATGCTCACAGCAAACGCTTCCGTTTAAGAAAAATAAAATAATCATGGGTGTCAGGGACATATGGTGATAACTTTATTGTAATACTTTATGCCTTATTAAATATAGAAGAAATTACATTAAACTTTAAAAATCTAAAATCAGTTTTTCCTTATTCATTATAAACATATACATATCTTTAACTGCTCTTTCTCTCTAAAATTATATAAATGTATTATCATGTAAGTGAATTTAGAATTTTTTTAACATTAAACCATAAAAAGTTACTCACGCACACATAGATAAGCATGAAAACATGAAACATTAACAAAGACACACGCTGACAAGGTTAAAGGTGCTCATTTGGCCCACACACACGCAATTAAAGAAGAAAGTCTAAATTGTGTGGAACTACTGAGGAGATAACCCCAGAAAGCTACCCAGCAGTTAACATATCATTTACTTGCGGAACATATTAACCTTACACATGACAGTAAACCAATACATTATGTTCATGTAAAGGTAATTATGGCTAATATGCAAACGGCTCTGCCAACTCTTATGTAGTATTGACTAGTCTTCTTCGATTACTCTGCGGGGGGTGAACAGAATAGCCTATTCTTACAGACCATGCAGCATTAATTTGTGAACATGTTATTCACTTTGACAAATCTTCATTTGGAAGGGGCATAAGATTAAACTCTAAAACTCTGGGTCACTCTTCCGTGACACGGAGACAGTCTGGAAAAACATGTTCAACTCTGGTGTTCACAGCACTGTAATACATTCACTGGTTTACTGTTGGTCCCTTGCCATTAAGCACCAGAGCTGATAGTAGCTTAGGGTCATACACCAGAGTTCTCAGATCACATAAACCAACCTGTCTGTAGGCTACTAAATATTTTCTACCAGTGTCTAAGAGGCTATCCAAAATGCACCTCAGACTTCAGATGTGCTCTCCTTCTGACCTTGTTTTGTCTGCTCTGTCCTCCATTGCACCCCTCTCAGCCTCACCCTCCTCCTGACTAATGGATTAAGGTAATTATGACATGGCTGTGTCCACATTCTGTTGGTGGGGTGAAAATTGATATTCCAGCTTTGCTGTTCTCACTGGACTGTTGATGAAATTGCATTGCCGCAGAGCAATACCATCTCTGCACGTTAGGAAAGATGCAAAGTACGGGCAGTATTTCTTTACTCTTCATTTGAAAGTTAAAAGCAATGCTCAGACAAAGTGTTTCTCTATCACATAAAGGATTTGTGACTCCATACTTTTAAGTACAACGCTCTTGTGCTTTAAGGTGCTGTCAGGTATTCACTGATTCTGACAAAGTTACTGTAACAGGCTCAGGTTAAGGGAAGCTTACAAAAGGTGTTGGGATGCAAAGACCCTGATTAAATTGTCTTATCGAGCTCTGTCTAGAACTGAGCATGCCCCCCACCCCCCAACACACATATACACTACCAACCACAGTTACAAAAACTGTACAAGTTGAGAAAACAACTCACCGACCTCTGATCTTTCAGCTCAGTTGCCTGCTCTCGAGTGCAGAAGATTTCAGGTATATATATTCTAAAGTTGATACAGTTTACTAATAGCTGCTTAGCTTGCATCATTTTAAAGAGCTGCTTCTGCAAGCAGAAACTAAGTCCTTCTTAAGTTAGTTTCTTTCACCCAGGACAGGCATGATTTCCTGACAGCAACCTGAACTTGACTTCTAATAAAGGCTGTTATTAAACTTTAGTGATTAGGATTTTTCTTGCGTGTTATTATTTGCATGAGTGTGAGTTTGGAGTGTAGAGCACTTATCTGCATACAGGCATTTATGCCAAAATGCTATATTCTGTTAAACAGCTATTTCACAAATAAATATGTGGCCTTCACAAGTCAGACTAGTGTGAGTAAAAAGTGTTGCTTGACGATGTGTGTGCTTACAATCAGAAGGGAATATTAATTGCTCATTTCTTTCCATGTTCTTCAGAGCCTCTGACAGTTTTACAGTTTCATAGTCAGCCTTTAGCAGACTTTATTGTTCAGACACCTTTAAAAAAATACCTTTACTTATATTATACACAATATATTTATCAAAGGTTTTTCACATTAAATTGACCATACACACTTCTTTGACAACAGTCTTAATGTGTTAAATGCACTGCAAAGCCCTGTTCAGTATTTACTGACTTAGTAAACTCACAATGATTTGTGACCAAAAACAATATGTCCAAAACAAATTCATTGAGGGTGTAATCTTAAAACTGCAGATCTAAATCCAATTATTGGCAGATCACATGATAACTGATTAGTCCAGGCATGCAATTCACCAAATCAACTTAAGGTTGCTGTCACCTTGTGTTCTTCACATTTTCTTTAGTTTTCATGTGGTGGCTACTGATTTAAACATTTCTCTGATTTCATAAATTTCTAAAAAGCATGAAAAGTGGATTGATCCCTTTAAATACATTGTAATGTTTCACATCTTTGCAAGACATCCTGCTTCTTTCTTCCTCTTTTGCCCATCTTCCCTCCTGGTTTCAGAAGTCCTCCTCATAGCGGCCAAGTCTCTTTCCATGTAGATCTCTCAGCTCTGCATCATCAATAACTTCAAAGACACAAAAGCAGCTAAATTAGGTCCGCCACTTTCTTCTGTCATGAATAATGAGCTCTCCCTTCGTTTGTATATTAGTCTCGCTCTGCTGTAGCTGTACCCCAGGGAACGGGCCACTGCTGTGCCTTCCCATGAACAGGTAAGCCCAAACAGATGACAAGGCAACAGAATGGAAATAGAAACAATAGGGTTTGTTTGAGTTTTGCCGCATGCACGGTGATGTATTAAACATACAACCAGATACATATATTTACTCTTTTGCTAAAACATTCAGTAAGTGGTAATAATGGTCTTGTGTTCAGTAACTGAATGTTGGCTTCTTCCTTAAAGAGTCTGTTATTGTTTCTTCCACATGCAGTAAAAATATCAGGGGGGAAATAAATCTGTATGTCAGTGCAGTGTCTTGATTATTATCTATACTTAATTGATGATATATCATATATAATTTGTGCAAAAATGTTTCACATTTAATGTAAAGTCATCTTGAACAAATGGGGTAAAATATGTGTCCAGTAAATAAAAAATAAACAAATAAAACCCTCAAAGGGACAAACTGAGCCACACTTTATGACCACAGAGGACTCTTGAACTCATATGGTTATTGAAATATCTCACTGACTCTCAGGATCATCTTCCATAGCCTCTGGCTGTATGGACATGTCCGATTTAGCCTATCATTAAGAAGTGTGGACATAAAAATCTAAAAATGCACATGCTGATGACATCATGCACTTGGAGACAGAGAGAGACAGACCATGATTATAGGCATTTGTCACAGGAAAGAAATGGTTATTTGTCAGCACTATGTCAAAGTAGGCCACAAAAGAAATCAACACTGACTGGCCACTTACCACTGCATTACTATTCAATGAAACTACTCGGGTTTATCAACAGATGGCTTTTTACCGGTATTATTATCAAAACCAAATAAAATGAAACATACTTTACAGTCTTGGCGAAAAAAAAAAATGTCACTGTAACCACATGAACCCAATATCACAACTTAGCTGCAAGACACACATTGATATAGAAAGCAGAAAAAAAAACAGACTGCCTCATGATACTGTTGTACACAAGTCAATTAAAAGTTAAAGACCTCTGAACTTAGATAAAGTGCAATGTGCGGGAGATGCTTATGACTCATACAGCAACGCCTGGGCCAAAACTTAGATAAAGTGATTTTTATGACAGTTGAGTATAATTACTGTTTGGACAGAACAGTGGGTTCACTGGCATCCATTTCTTCTGATATGCCTTCCAATTAATCTGACTTCTGTTTTTCTTTTTCTTTGGTTCTTTCTTTACACCTTTCCGTTAAAATCCGGCGGGGGTATTTTCCTCTGGAAAAACGCTATAAACAAGGACAGACATGCTGTGAATATGCTTGTTTTACAGGAGATTTATCAGCGTTTTACAACAACTTTCACTGTTTGGGACTTGTGTGGACAGATAGTAAAAAGGGGGGAATTTCTAGTACTGATCACGAACAAAAGGTGGCAGTGTTGAGTTTCTTAAGGGCACGGAGAACCACTACGAACCTCTTCAGTTCACTTATGTTTGTCACATCAGTGCAATGCATCGCCCGTGCATGTCTCGCTGGTTTTGTTTTAAGTTCTTCTACTTTATATAGAGAGTTAGTTCTGCTTCATACCGAGAGAATTGTTGTACAGTCTAGTGTAATCATTCTCAATGGCTCTGCGATGAGAAATAAAATGAATGACCACATTTTAATGCAGCATAAAGATGTATGGACAACATAAAGAAAGCAATACAATTCCTCCTTATTTCTGTTTGTCGATCGATTAAACTTCATATGTTTTTTTCTCTCATTTCTCTAAATGTTCCGAGTCCCTAAATTTGAAACATTCGCTTTTTCTAACTGACTATATGAAATATGACCATATGCAATGATAAACAGTTATTTGGAATATTAAAATAACTACTTCTAATGCAGTAGAGCCCGTGTCCCAGCTGACAGTCAGCTGGTGGCCTCTAACAGTTGAGAAAAGTTGGGTTTCTGTAGGCTTCTGATATGTTAATTAGCTCTCTGAGTGTGCGACCCTATTGGCTCTTCGTCCGAGTCAATTTCCCATTTCCAGCCTGACGTCAGGGCAGCCACAATGCTCTTAAACTCATCTGCTGCGTGATCCCACTAAAAAATCGCCCCACCAGTCAGCGGTTTCTAACGTGCGAGGCTACATTCACTCCCTGACTCTCGGCTTGTTTCCCTCTCCGCTTGCGCAATGTATTCCAGAAGAAGCCGTAAAGTGTTAAATGTTTGAAATACAAAACCGCCGTGTTTCACATGCTGAACAAGGACTCCGCTACTCGTGCGCGCGACACTGCTGTGTCTGTGCAATAGACTGCAAAGAAAAACTACTCTCACACGTCTGCAAGTCCGTGGCTGCAAAAGGGACGCTGAAAACCTCAGTTTTTGTTTAAGTTTCAAGACAAACGCTTAAAAATCAAACTGGCTCACGTTCTTCCAAACCAGCCCGGTTTGACAGCTGCTCTTCACCCCATTTGGAGGACTGTCAGCAGCAAGAGGATGGCATCAGAGCTGGCAATGAGCAACTCCGACCTGCCCACCAGTCCCCTGGCCATGGAATATGTTAATGACTTCGATCTGATGAAGTTTGAAGTGAAAAAGGAGCCGGTGGAGCCCGATCGCAACATCAGCCAGTGCAGTCGCATTATCGCCGGGGGATCCTTGTCTTCCACCCCGATGAGCACACCTTGCAGCTCAGTGCCCCCTTCCCCAAGCTTCTCGGCGCCCAGTCCAGGCTCGGGGAGCGAGCAAAAGACACACATAGAGGATTTCTACTGGATGTCCGGTTATCAACAGCAGTTGAATCCAGAGGCGCTGGGCTTCAGCCCCGAAGACGCAGTGGAGGCGCTGATCAACAGCAGTCACCAGCTCCAGTCTTTCGATGGCTACGCCAGGGGTCAGCAGTTTTCTGGCGCAGCCGGAGCAGGAGGCACCATGGCCGGGGAAGAGATGGGGTCCGCCGCGGCAGTGGTGTCGGCAGTCATCGCGGCGGCGGCTGCTCAGAACGGAGGGCAACACCACCACCACCACCATCACCATCACAGCAACGGCCACCACCAGGCACCCGGCATCCAGTCCAACGGCACTTCTGGGACAAATCACCCACACATGCGCTTGGATGACCGTTTTTCAGATGAGCAGCTGGTGACCATGTCAGTGCGGGAGCTCAACCGGCAGCTACGGGGGGTCAGCAAGGAAGAAGTGATCAGATTGAAACAGAAAAGGAGGACCCTAAAGAACAGAGGCTACGCTCAGTCCTGTCGGTTCAAGCGGGTCCAGCAGCGGCACGTCCTGGAGGGGGAGAAGACGCAACTCATGCAGCAAGTCGAGCACCTAAAGCAGGAGATCTCCAGGCTGGTCCGGGAGAGGGACGCGTACAAAGAAAAGTATGAGAAGCTCATCAGCAACGGCTTCAGAGAAAATGGATCCAGCAGTGACAACAACCCTTCATCCCCGGAGTTTTTCATGTGAGTCTCGACATTATCGCGAAAAAAAGAAAGAAAAAAAAACAAACAGATGCGTTACTCACCGCTTACAAAGTTTTCAATATGAAACTTTTTTTTTTTTAACTATTATTTTTGGCACAAAGCCTAATAGACCAAGAACTAATTTGTCAACATATTTTTCTTTTAATTTTATATATTATTATTTTTTTTATTTTACTTTGGGAGGGGAGGGAGAGATTATCCCCAAGTCTGCGACTGATGTAAATTTGGGGGGCTTTGTCACCCGATTTTTTTTTTTTTTTTGAAGAGGCATATTTAAAACTTTCATCTACTTTTGCTGTCATACGCAGCATATACCCCATAGCCTGTCAAGATCTTTTTCTCCATTGTTCATTTGATTTGAAGTGATTTCTTCTAAAAGTTGTTCCAACTTCACGCCACAATATGCATGCAAGAACTAAGTATACTCCTTTGAAGTTCATTAACGTGCCCCATTTCACCATTTTACGTTTGATTCTGTGTACAGATTCATCTAAAAAAAAAGAAAAAAGGAACTGCATATATTTTGGTCCTTTTTTGTTTTGATTTGTTCGTCTGCCAAACTTGGAGGATTGCAAGCCTGCCGTTTGACGCCACCTCATCTCATGCGTTTGCTTGTTATTGTGTTGAACAACAAAAGACTATATTCATTACAAACTATCCATTGTTTTTGTTTGTTTGTTTTTTGTATTTTTTTAATGTGTATTTGAACTTCCCTGCATGCTGGACATGTATGGTTTTTCCTTTTCTTTTTGTTCTTTCTGTGCTTGAAGATGTCTTTTTTTTCTTACTTTCTTTTCTTTTCCTTTTTTTGTCGGATGACCCCAGCATGGCTTAACTTCATTTAGGCCTCTTCACTTTTTTGGGACAGCGACAAAAAGTGACAGGACTTCCCACGCCTCTTGTAATTGTAAGTGCGAGTGCGTTTCAGCTGTGTTGAAGTGCACCACCACCGGCTGTCATTAGGCTGCAGTGAATGCGCAGTGCATTCCTGATGGAAGGTTGTCGGCGGGGATCATGGTTCGAGGGGATAAAGAAAAGACTGTTAAGGAAATCACACATCCGTTTCCTGGAAGTTTAGTCTGTTGCTTTAATTTTTTTTCCTTTTTTTTTCTCTTTTGTTATTTAAAGATATTCCATTGTGCATTTGTCATCCTTTGAATAATTTTTACAACTTAATTTAAATACAAAGTTCTAAGTTGCAAACTTTAACATGTGCTACATGGTGAAGCATAGATTACTGAAATATGGATATTGCTGCACATAAAGATATTTTTTAACATTGATTTAGAGGAATTGGCTTGGCTCCAATTTATACAGTGAGCTGTATTGTGCAGTGCATAAAGAGCGCTTTTGCAGCATGTGCTTTAAACCGAAGTGTGAAAGCTCTCCCCGCCAAACATTTAATTATTATGGCCTATTTAAAGAAAAAAATAAAATAAGAATTTGAATTTTAAAAAAGACAAAAAAAGGACTGTTGAATAAGTTCATTCTCATTGCTGAATTGCCATGTTTTTTGATTTTTTGTTTTCTTTTGGAAATGTGTTTCTTCTCCAAACTGAAATATTTTGAACTGAAATGCACTAGAAAGAAAGAAAGCAACAAAGAGAACTCTTGCCTGTTGTCATGTGGAAGGTAGAAACGAATTCATCTCCACTTCTTATAAAGATACGTTTGACTCTGCTACAAATTAATCATAACATCTTGAGATGTAATGATCAGTTCAGGAGAGGCTGTTTTGTATTAAATGAAGTCAATATTTGCAAAGCAATAACTAATTATTATAATCAATAATGTCTGGACATTGTTAGATCTTCAGGGATTGTCACCCTGCATGTACAAAACAAGAGAGTAAACATTCGCCAATGAACCTTGAAAATATGTTAATTAATCTTTCATCTTATATATAGTATATATATTTTGCTGTGCAAAATTATACCACTCACTAACCATATGTGATGTTCATATGTGCTCGTTTTTCATTTCATACAATTAAATGATATGCAATAAATGTATGTAACTGTCTTCAATAAGTTTCTCATTTTTCTTTTTGGCTTATATTTTTGCTTTTGCGATTGAAGCGTGAAATGAAAGTACAATCATATTGACTTTACATCATTGTTTCTATTGGCTGTTGTTACCCCCTTTTAATGGGTTTTATTCCAACACCAATAACATAAGTGGCCACCCTGAAATAATGATTTTTACAGTAGTAATTTAAACATTTTAAGAAACTAACTATACAAAACTGTGCAGAGTAACCTACACTGACAGAACATGTGCTTTCTGGCTCTTGAATCTGGCATGTAAAAATATTGCATTATGGAACCAAAGAAAATATTAAGACATCCTTTGGCCTTAATGTCTAAGTTGCTAGCTTCATATATTTTCAACCTTTTCCCCAAATTTAACTGGGGCATAGAAAAAGAGAAAACCTTCTCACAGCTAAACGGTCACAAAAAAACACATGAATTTGAAATTTTAGATGTTGCAGTTTTTGATGCAACATTTAAACTGTTGTCATTTCTTAAATATTTTGTTTAGTAAATAGCTATTTAAAAAAAAGATATATATTTTAACTAAACCCTCACCCCTCTTAGTTCATTGACTGCATTTCCCTTTTAGTTGTGTGGAAGTCATCTGTGGATATCTGATGATTTTCTGCAGCAAATTCTATAGTAAACTGTGACCTGTGATTAGTATGTGTATTGGTATGTGTGTCTGTGCGTGAAAGCCTCCTTTGATACATGAGTGAGTGCTCTTGTGTAGGTGTAAAAAAGCATGTGTGTAAGTTTAAATAGGTACAAATCTGAATGTGTTTCCCTGAATGACAGTATGTAATAATTACATCTCTTTATGCAAGTTTCTTGTGGTTTTGTTTGTTCCATATCTGCACCTCTCATTAGTCCTTTCTTATATTCTTTTCTACATGTTGTGTTTATGTGTGGCGTGCCCACTATCTGTTCACTGTCATTAGCATGTCATGATTTGCTTTGCCAGTTTCACTCAGCCTTATCCTGTTTGCCCGTGGGTCTGTATGTTGGCCCGGAGCAGACTTGCTCAGGGCAACGGGGTGCAATGAGGGCGTAGCCACGACAGGCATGTGAGAGGGCGCTGGAGAAGGTAGCGGTTTAAGTCAGCAGCTGTGGTGAGCAGGAGAGACTCCACAATGCTTAACCAAATCTTGCATTTCAGCTTTGGTTGAGACATCTTTGGTTGACGTCTCTCAACATGACTATTTTACTGCACTGACGTGTTGAGTGAAATGGCTGCTTTTCTGAAACACAAGGGGGGAAAGTTATTTTTTTAAGTTCTGGGACAAGGAGTAGCCTGGTGGGCATCTTGTTTCACTGTTCCAGAACAATCTCTTGAAACAGGAAGACCAATGTTCCAAAATACACTTTGAAGAAACACTAAGGTTTTCTGAGGACAGATTCAATCTGGGTCTGTCAGCTTTTTTTGCAGTTTAGCCACAGCCTATGCACATCTATGAGCGGAGGACATCCACATAGGACATCTTTCATGAAGACAAACCACACTATCAGTATATTAACTTATCAGCGAATGATCAGCTCTTACTCGGTACCACATGCTGTGAACTTTGCAGTTAGAAAAGGAATACATAATTGATTAAAGAAATACAATTAATGCGTCATCTGCTACAGATGGGTGCATTTACATTTACTGCCTCCTCAAAAAGAGAGAATAAAGCATTTTTAACCTAACACTTGTATCCCATCTGAGGTGTGTGTGTGTATGAGCTGCTGTGGTGGCTGATTTGCCTAGAGTGAAGCGAAAGACTGAGACAATAGTCGGGCTTGGGCTGAATTAAATGATTTTGCTGATGATTAATAGTGGTGTGGGCAACCAGCTCCTGCGACGTAGAGATGATAAATCGTGAGCGCAGCTCGGTGCAGCTGTGCCAGTGTTGGGTCTTAGCATGCACACACCGTACAATTTACAGCCAAGCCGCTCTCCTTCTTCCTCAATTTATCTAATTACCTCTATTTGATCCAAGCAGTAATTCTGCTACATTTTGATATTTCATATTAACCACGACAATGTGGGGAATTTCTTCTATGCTCAGAAGTTGGGCTTTGCTTATGTAGTTGTGTGGCAAGGCTTTTGAGTTTTTTTAGAAAAATAAAAAGTTGGCCTCTGATTAGGACTGCCTTGTTAGTCTCTCATACTGGAATATATCAGTTAGACTTTTAATATACAAGAACTGAAAGCACCCACACTAACTTACATGCAGCAGAACAAACACAAACTATATACTGTATGTAAATAGCATGGCTCAATCTTTTGTTTCAAAGCACAACATTCATTATGTTTCTCTCTGATATATACTATAGCCTCAGACCTAAATTATATTTAAGGGAGGATGAAATTTGACAAAAGATGTTGCCTCTTTTATGTTTGGCAGTCGCATTGGTTATGTAAGTGATAAATCGATCGATCTTCCAGTGATGCATCTATGTGGAATGTTGAAGCTTCGCTGGCTGACTCCATAAGATGCAGCACAATGTGCAGTCAAGTAGCAGCACGCCAGCTGACAGAATCAAAATTGAGGGCTGGTTGGAGGTCTGAATTCTTGCAGACTTTAGATGGCGCCGGAGGAAGGGCTGTGGAGGATCTTCAAGTTGCTGTTTTTCTATTTCTTTTTTTTCCTTTCTGTGTCCTAAGTTGTCATAAGGCCTGTGTGAGAGGTCGATCAGTGCTTGTCCAGATAAAACCTGTAGTTGTATGTGGAAAGTTTAAGTTTGTGTCTGTGCATGCTTACATGTGTCTTGCTTTAGCAGATGAAGATGAGCAGAGGTCAGAAGTTCCAGTGCACAAGGCTGCTTTCAAAGTCATTAGAGTAATCCCTGCCCTGGGGAGCTCATGTTCATTTCCTCTGCCCAGAACCATGTGAACGAGATGTACATGCATATCTGACACGGTAGAGTTCACAACGAATTCAAGACTAGTCACTACCATTTTTCTTTTACACATTTTGCTTGATTTAGCTAATGTCAAGGTGAGCCACAGTTTTTTATCAGGTTTTTTTTAACAAAGCCAAAACTAAGAACAAAAATAACGTTAATGAAAGTGTAAAAACAAAAACACAGCCAACGTGTTAATGTAACTTTTCTCCAAGTGGATGGAAGGTATTAAAATACATAAAAGGTGTTTTTAATAGCACATCCTTATTTTTCTGTTTTCATGAACTTCAATAATAAATTCCTTTAAGTTACTGTCAAATAGATGAAGGGATGATTAAATAAGGCAGCTTATATAGTTGAACTAATTATACCAGTATAATTGTGTATAACTTAACATCCCCCTATGAAGCAGCACAAGTTTGTTATCACACCCACATCTTTCAAGTATTGTATTGTGAGTGTTGCAAGACACAACAAAGCAGCAGTACTTAAAATTAATCATTCCTCCTTAAATTTACAGACTCAGTCTGAGAGTCTTAAAGTTGGGACTGTAAGAATATTGTCTTCAAACTGATATGAAATTACAAAACACTCGATAAAGTTTGCTTCTCAACAACAACATGCTGCACCGAGGAGTGCAAGAAGACCACACATCGGCACGTCAGGTGTTTCTATACAACCAGGTGGCAACCACATCAGTTAATATTCTGCCCAGTTTGTTAATGGGCACAGACTCACTTTTCTAAGAGGTGTTCCTCAGGCACTCACTCTGAAAACTGAACGGGTCTCAAGCACTGATTAAGATACTTATTTCCAGTCATCACAGTTGCTGTGCCCTTTCTATGAATTCTTTCTTCGTGGTGAGAGCATTCTTCAAATAGATATTAGAGGATATGTGTATATATATATGGATATGGTGTCATTAGAGAATTGTCCTTGAAAGAGTGGCTCCAGGTTATGCTAGTAATTAAGTGGTAGCGGCTTGCTGGGGTAATTTTATATGTCTGTAAATGGACACAAATAAAGAGCCTATGACTTAAACAAATGCCACACCATCTCTTACCAGAGCCACCACAAAAGGTGACAGAGTAAAACAATTAAAAAAAAAGTAATAATAACCAAATAGTTTTTTTCAGAGGTATGCATAAAAATCCTGATATTTGATTTTTATAATTTCACTGCATGAATGTTTGCTTTTTTCTAGAAATATGAACCATTTTGTTCCACAGTTGTAACTTTTATTGCATACATTTGAGATGAAAGTACAAAAAGTGGAGCTGCAGCATTAGTCTGGTACATGAAACACAGACAGATTTGATCATATGATAAACAAAAACAATGGATCTTCTGCCTGAGTTCATTGAATGAAGATTATTTTGCTTTCACTGACACCTACAGTCTAATTAACAGAATAGTGTCATGGTGAAAAAAAATAACAACAGAAACAAGATTAAATAGCATTTATATCTTGTTTTTAAGATAATACAAAAGCTACAACATGTATACTGCCTTTAGCAATTTTTCCTGAAGACAAATTTATCATTATTTTAAAATTCAGCTTACCATTAAAGTCATTTACCATTTAGTATTTATGATTTAGAAGCAATGGCGTGTTTTCTGCTGCAGTACTTATCTTCATGCTGCATTACTGCTGCTTTCCTGCAGGTTCTGTATACTCTGCAGATGTAAGTTATGTGGCATTTATTTGAAAATCCAATGATTTAAAATTTCCTTTACTGCAGTGTATTGGCACCAGTATTTCCACATCTGTCAATTTCCACAGCGTTTTAAAGGGACCCTGCTTGGCATCAGTGCACAGGCAGCTCAGCGGTACGCTGATGCTTCACTTGTGTTGCAACATTTATTGGGGATGTGAATAACTTGGTTTGGACCTGACTTGAACGACACACCTGCTTGTGTGTTTTACTGGGAGGGACTTCACAGAAAAAGCAGACTATCCTCCACCTATGTCTGAGTGATATATTCCTTCCTTTTTAGAACAATTAATTATGTCATTTCACAAAAATGAACAAGCATAAAGGCTTTCTTTTTTACTTTTCTCTGGGACAGTGTGCTAAGACACTTTAGAATTGTCACTTGTACTTACAGTGTTTTGATGCATGTGTTCTGCCTGTAGAATCTATTTGCATGCAAATTTTTACATTTCCCTCCATATCAAACGCTTCCTATGATACGTGCAATGTATTTCAGGAACCAGACAAGGTGAGAGTGAATCTCTCCCCGAATGGGTCTACTTGTTCCTTTGTGATTGTTTGTGTGGGTCTGCATGTGTGTCTGACAGGGTGGCAGATAGTGACACCAAACACAGATGAGATGGAAAAGGGAATGCAGGTGATACTGTGTTTTTGCTTTGATAATTTCTTAATTCATACATCTTAATTTGTTATGTCCAATTTTATCTGCCTCTTTAGGTCATCAAGAAAATTCCTCCATCTGTGATTTCACGCCTTCCTCCTCTGTGCCCTTGGATCCTTGAGGTAAAGAAAAACCTCTTTTAGCCTTTATTATTTTTCTTCTTGTATTTATTAAACTTTAGGTAAGTTATTGCTTTTAAAAAATTATAACACAAGTATCATGTATATATTATATTGTTATATTACTTCATGATCAAATGATTAATGTGACACTGGTATATCAAATAGAGAGAGGACCCAATTTCTATAGATTCTTTTAGTGTTTTAAAACATAATGCGCATGTGTGTAAGGTTCCCATAATGAATACATAATGAACCGTAGTTTTACTGTTCCTTTTCATATGCTAAAAAGCACACACGTTCTGAATATTGGCAATATCTTTCTCTATTATGTCGCCCTCTTTCTCCCGGAGTAACATCTTTGCCGGGTAATGTATGTATTTGCGTACCTTATTCAATTCCACAAAGAAGGGAAATCCCACACACTTGCAAAAACACACCATACGTTTGTAAAAATTTCAGTCATCCTGGATCAACAGCACGACTAACAGAATGTAGCCTCCCATTCAAATGTAAATTATAGGTTTAGATTTCGTCTTTTGTCTCGGACAACAGCAGAGAAGAAGTGAAGAATAAGCCTCTAGTGTTTAAATCAATGCATAGTGACAGCGAGGAGCCGAACCAGACAGTTATTGCAAACCCAATTGTTCCAGTAATGATTTCAGCTGGTCATGACACATATGAAGAGAAAAAAGAGAAAAAATCTAGCATTTGTGCATGACTATGGAGGGTAACAATTCTTTAAATTCAACGTTTGGTTAAGCTTTTTTGGTTTTTAAGCAATGGATCATTTCAGATGTCAGCGAGTGTGTGTGTGTGACTGTGGTGTGTTTGTAGGTGCTGGCAACGCAAGTGCTTTTTTTTTTCTTTTTCCTTTTTTTCCCCACTTAAACTTAATGAATATAATGCATTGTGATTATTATTTTCAATATAGTTGATTCAACAATTAGATAATTTAATCTGTAAATGTTATTTAACAGTTTTCCTGACAACTTTACTGATATTAGCTGTTTTTTTTTAATTATTTCTGTTTTTTACATTGGTTGTGACTCTGCTCTGCATATTTGACTTTGTCAGCAGCCGGGTTGTAATATGAGTTTTGCAGGCCTGAAAGCGCTCAGATATTGTATTTTACAGCTTGCCACATTCAACAGAAAGGACACTGACAGTTCTGTACTGTTACTTTACAAAGTATATAAAAACTTAGTCAGTCCATGATGATAGATATATTGATTGACATGGAAGGATTCAAGTTAACAATGTTATCACATAGAGCTAGTGTCACAAACTAAGTTAGCCATCACATTTCTAATTAACAACATGCCTTCATACATATCAGTGAGAATGTCATTGAATTGAATTTTAAATGATTCAGGTGCACCCTGAGATGTAGTTTTACAACACAAGTCTAGGTGGATACTTTTTTTTCAGACAAAACTGAGAGTTTGCTTTATTTGCAACTCTTATACTAGCATGGATACACAATCAGGGATTCCTTGGAATTTAAAATAATTTCTTCTTATATTTTTAAGTGATTGGTGAATTTAACTGCCCTTTTTTGAAAACTTAGTTCTGCCAAACAAACTGGTTTAGATGATTTAAACTTTTTACCACAATACTTAGCTAACATACCTTAAGTGTTCCTGCAGGTTATACCACCACAAACCCGTCCCTCTTCTCCACCACAGCTTTCCAAAGGCCTGATCCATATTATGTCTGTGTGGTTGTGTTTTAAATCATTCATCCATTCTCATACTTGCTGTTTTGAGTAAATAACTGCATTTAAATTGACAAATATGACATAATGCAACGCAAGATGAGCACTGGTGTGTACAATTCCATGAAGATTGAGATTCCTAAGAAGCGTGATTGTCATGCGTGTGTGTGATTTTTTGCCTTTGCACATAAAAAGAGCCACAAAGATACCTACAAATATGAGGTTTTTAGGTATCTCTGAGGTAATTGTGCCTGTCTAGTAGGTGGTATTAACTTCTACATTAAGGACATGTAAGAATAATAATAATTTTAAAAAGAAGTTTGTTTAAGGAGCTGATTCTCCTTTGGTAGTGACGTCAAAACCAAAACCAATGGTGGCTAGCTTTGTTGGACATTGTTGGACAAAAATGTTTCTAGCACACAGCCTGAGTGTAAAGACAGATATGAATTTAAGAAAAGCTAGCCAGAGAAAACTGGTACGGTTTCCAAAATTACCCATGTTACATTATTGAAAACTATATTTGGCATGTGCCAAGAAGGCTGAAGTGCTATAGTTACCCCAAACGCTTTTTTGTTATTTAAATACAGATACATAGTAAACCAAAAAGCATTTGCACAAATATCTGTTTTTATTTCCTAGTAAAATTTCCATTTGCATGTACACGAGAGGTGACAAAGCAAAATATGTGCTATGTTTGTGAATGTAAAAAAGTTGAGTTCGAAAGACTGCAGACTGCAGTCATTGTGATGCGGCTTTTCAGCATAAACGTTAGTTACTTTTTTCAGTCATTAGAAGCAATGTGTGTAAACTGTCATCGTTATAACAATTTCAGATATATGATCGCAGGTTTAAAAAGGTTCTGCATTTTTACAAAATTCAGCTGGGAATACTGCTCTCACATCAAGTGCATAACTCGCCATGTTTAAATGATACAACACTAACTGTTGACAAGTTTGCATCAAGGAAATAAGTACATAGATGATGCACACAGTGTATTAGATATAGCTGTTACTGGATATTCAAACTGAGATACCATGTTTAATTAGATGCACTAAACAAAATTTTTAAAGTTACTCTTTTCTGTCATCCCATACTATCGGTGGCTTATACTATCATTGTAGGTAATCCAAGAAGAAACCAAACTGCCACATAAGACTGTGGATATTACAAATTGCAGATCTTCTTCTCTTTCAGATCTGGTGCAGCCTTACTGCCCACTAACATAAAGTAGAAGCTGTGTACATGCATGCATGCATGCGTATGTATACATTGACCGTTATTTACTTGATTGTGTCTAAGTGGTGCACAGAATCAGTAGCTGCCCCTTCTCCAGATGCACTTAATTTCAGGAGGGGAAGCAGGACAAAAGCCATCAGGCAAGACAAGGACAAATCATCTTTAGATGAAGCGTTTTAAGTGCTTTGATTCTCCTCCCACGTCATCACTGTGAATTAGGTGCCCTCTGCTCACTACTAAGGGGTGTTGAATATAAACAATGCCAAGGGAACGGATGTTAAACGAATGAAAGTGGAAAACTATGAGGGTGTCTATCTTAGTCAGCCTCATAAATCTCAGCTCCCTTGCCATGCCACTGCACTATACTGATGCTGCGCTCTGACAAACTGCCAGCTGAGCTTAGAGGGGGATGCATGCAGTGTGGTCTGGTCGATCCGGTAGGTAGCGGTTTCGACCATTGCTGAGACTGCAGCCATAGCAATGTCTTTGTTTTATGCAAATCCATGCATATGAGATGAGATGGTGAGGAGGGGGGATGAACAGTCTGGCCACGTAGCTCCAGGAGAACAAGCTGAGTGATGGAGACGGAGAGCCAGGTCTTGGTGTCCTTGCCGGGGGAAAGAATGTCCTGACTCCAGCCTGGACTGTCGACACACCAGCAGGACATTGTGTCACTGCTTCTCTACCAAAACCAAAGAAAAAGATTTATCCAAATGTGAATTTATTTACTGCATAATGTGGAGTTGTGGACTTAGAGAAAAAACAGAGGTTACAGTAACATTGGCGTGAAGCTACCAGCATGTTCTTTTGTCCCTTTATGTCAGTACAACTCATGTGGTGTAAATTAAGTCTTCTGAATGATCTCTAGCATTCCCTCTCACAGCTACATGCGAATGGCAATGGTTTCTTGAAGGTACTTTTATCACAGAGTGCTCTATTTCTGGGTGCCAGGATGTTGTTCTCAGTCATCGAGGGCAGATGAAATCGATCCAGATTGACCTGTCATCTGGAGGAGAAAATGAATGAGATGGAGGAGGGGTGCAGAGGCCATAAAGAGAGAGGGGGCAGCACAGAAGTATAAAAACAACCTCCTGCTCCATATGGGTCAAAAGTCGAGGGATGATTTATTCAAGTCTGGGTGTTATCCTTCCTTTCCCCCTCCTCTTCTCTGCTCCACCTGCCTCTCGGAAAGGAGTGAGAAACTGGAGACTGCACAGGAGGAGTCGACTATATTTAGTCCTGGTGACCGAAGACGCTGTGGTCTAACATTAAAGTTAAAAATACAGATATCCGTGTACAGTGAGATGCTACGGTTTGTGTCATCACGTGGCACAGAGCGCAAGTTTCTTTGCTTGGACCAACTCAGACTGCAAGGTGGCAACTCGCTGGGTTGTTTTCACGAGTAGCCACTATTAACTGAGCTATCCTGCATTTATCTTAAAATGATTAAACTCATGTCTAATCATGAGGGCAACACTGAGAAATGTGAAACAGAAATTCTAACTCTTAGTGTGAGAATAATATTTACCTCCAAAGAAAAAAAAGGAAACAAACAAAGCAAGAATCAAAAGTAAATTTTATTTCATCATTTGACTGTGAAGTGGTTCTAGATTTAGCTCTATGTGTTTGGGCAGAGCTCCATTTTGCTAATTATTTTTCTGTGGCAGAGATCTCAGCATGGCGTTCCACTCTCGTTTGGAAAAGAGGTTCAGTGGAAAGTGCTTAGTCAGCCCTACTCTGGATGTGAAGAACTGCTGGGTCTTTGGTGGACTGTAGGGAAGGCAGAGCAGCATGAGACCAGAGCCATCGCAAGGTAAAGTCTTTGAGGCGAGGGCAGGAAACTGAGTGAAAACACTGCTGGGAACAGTGACCCAGAGCTCTGTTCAGTCTCATTCCGCGTCAACATACTCAAAGGTATTTTTAGTGGTTTGGTAATTTGCTGATTGTTGATGGATAAGGGTGCCATTTGCAGAGGCAGGTAAATCAAAATATCATTATTATGTTCGATAATAATCCTTGAGTCCAGATGTAAGTATCTAATTTCTGTCTCTCTCGACACTATAATATCAAACATGTCCTTCTATCTCTAACCCAGCCCGCAGAGAGATGCACATCTCCTCTTCCTCCTCTCCCTCTTCTACTGTCTTATCCTCCAAATGACTCTCCTCCCAAACAAACTTAGCTTCCTCTACCTCGCTTCTGTTCCTGCTCTGTTCCCAGCGTCACTTTCCCTATCAACCCCCCCACACACACACACACATTCTTCCTCACGCTGCACCTGCTTCCCTCCTGCTCTCTGCTCCCTCTCCAAACGTTACTTTTCCTCTCCTCTTCTCTGCTTCCATTCTCCCCCTCGTTAGCTTGATGAATGGCTTCACTGCAGGGAAAGTGCTGATTTTCATCCTTCTGTCTGATTTCTGCTGGCTGTTATTAATTTCAAACACTCTGAGAAAAGCAAGTGAGTCAATAAATAAGGAAATGAACACACTTCATCCTGCCATACAGCAACTCTGACAGTCATTCACCCAAGATGTGGGTCCTCATTGGAGGCTGAGTTAGCATTTACACTGATAGTGTTCAGTTCCACTCTTGATTCCAAACAAACCTCGATGACTTCCAAGGACAAAATAATCATTGTCCAGTCCCACTGCATCATATTAGATGTTTCTGTTTCTGTAATTTTAGTGTCTTGCTTTACACAGACATGACCACAACAAGACAGAATTATACAAAGAGGAGAGACTAAGGAGACTTGTTGTGTCCTCCCCTATTCCTTATCTTTCACAACAGTGCACCATTTAAGAGATGTATACAGAAAGTGACAAAAGGAAGAAAAAATATGTGAAGAAAGAAAAGCTATGAGAAACAGCAGTTTAACAGAGTTATTGCTGCACATTAAACGGTGCTGGCCAGAAGGGGCTATAAGTCTAAGCAAACATTACTTACACTCCAAGCTTAATGCATTGTGCTAGCCTGTTAACACTGGACACAAATAGCATCTGAGAACAATACAATTCTCTTAATTTTCTTGCTGTTAGACAGGAACACTTGCAACAAAAGTTGTTATTCTTTATTTTATGTATTTAATTATCATACAAGGATATTTAATCAAACTAGGATTACTATAATACATGAGCTGACAGAGAAATTAAACCCTCAGATATAAAATAGTGATAGCGATTTTGAGGCAGAGAACAACACAGGAACTGTGAAGCTTAAAAATACTGCCCAAACTGTTTGATATGTGGCAAGTACAGTATGAGACAGATCACATGGGAGACGGCAGAGAAGCTTGAGTTGTCCGCCTGAACTAGCTTACAGGTGTTACATCAAATGTGTACACTATGCTTGACAACTTTGTGAAGCACTTCTTACAAAACAGGTGATCAAAAGCACACATAAAGAGTCTAAGATAGAAAAGGTGCCGGGTTTTTTAATGTGTACAATGCTTATTAATATTTTCTCATGGCAATGCACACAAATAGCATACCACCCTTGTTCTCTTCCTGTGACAGTTTTTAGCATCTCATTATATGCTTTTAAAATAACATGACAAATAGTTGGGATGAGAAGTAAAATGTGAGGTTTTGCTATCTCACTGCATAAAAAGTGAAATTCTATCTAAAAATACTAAATTACAGGCTAAAACCACACCACATGACTTGGCTTGTAATATCATCACCTTTTTATGACATCAGGCTGTGCTTACTTAGATCACTGCAACAATGGCAAACTTTTATTAGCATTGAGAAAGGTAAGGTAAGCTATATGATGCTAGCTAAACTAACTAGTTAATGTTAGCAATCTGCTTCTGAGTCCAAAACTCTTTAGAAATCTTTTTACACGAGGAAAATTTGAAATTATATGTATACTGTTTTTTTGTTTTTTTTTACAGAGAACCTAGTTTGAAGCACAACTTACCTGATTAGTTTACATTTCTTGATGAAAATAGAACAAAGCTATGCAATATGGAGACTTTACGTGTCTCCTCTTTTGAAAAATTTTCAACCTTGACCTTTAACCTCTACTTGAAGGATTATAATTTAACAATGAAAGGGGCTAAAGACAAGGGACCAACAGTTTTAGAAAGCGCTTGACCTGAGCAGTCATGTAATAACTTGCATGTTATACCCACCTACTTGGGACGCTGTCAAATACAGTGATACCTTGAGATACGAGTGCGTTGACATACAAATATTTAGAGATACGAACTGTGATTCGACCAAATTTTTGCCTTGAGATACGAACAAATCTTTGACTCACGAGCATCCGAGCCAACGCCGCCAAACAAAGACCCACAACAACAACGTGTGCTCTGTTTTCCCCGCCTCAGCTTCCCGCGTCTCCTATTCCTCTTAACTCCTCCGCCTGTTTACTCCTCCCTCAACCTCTGTGCGCATCTTCCGTTAACTCAATTCGTCTGATCTCCATGGTAAATAATGCACTTTATAGTAAAACCAGTTTATTTTTTAACATTCTCTTTTATTACTGTATGTTTTTATACAATATTTGTCGTTTTTCATTTTTCATATTTAAAACACATAAACAAAACAACTGGAGTGGAATTTTGCAAGCTGGATTAACAGATTAATGGGATTTCAATTAATTTAAATGGGAAAAATTGCTTTGAGATACGAGCAAATTGAGATACGAGCAAGGTCAAAGAACAAATTAAACTCATATCTCGAGGTACTACTTTATAGAAAAAATATATTTTCACCCATTTAACAATTGGTCTGAATCCACAGTTGTGTCCATCATCCCTTAGTGTTGTTTATTTGCAACTTTAAATTTGATGCAAAACGCTCCTGCTATATAAAAACTGCAATTCCTTACAGCAGTGCCATGAAGCTGAAAACAAATCAGCACCATGGTTGTAGTTCTTCTAGTTTTCAGATGAGCTGGAAATATAGGGTTTCAAAACGATATATCTGTTACATGCATCTGGTTAGGGTGAGATGTTCCGGGCACATCTTATTGGGAGGAGGGCCTTGGGATCCCCCTGGACAAGTTGAAACAAGTGGCCAGGGAAAGAGAAAGTCCCTGCTTTAGCTGCCACTACCATGACCCGACCACAGATAAGCGGAATAAAATGGATGGATTGAGTGGTGAATTGACACACACGCGCACACAAAAAGACGTAACATGCATAGTTTACCAAGAAATTGTAACTTTTTTCTCATAACCTTTATCAAGTGAATGCATACTTTCCAAAGTTTGCTGTTGCTGTGGGAATTATTCTGACTAAAACCATAGACAGGATGAACAAATGCGCAGGTACAATGATCTCTATCAATTCGCCATTAAAATGAATTAGTTGCAGTTTCAAGGTCAAAATCTAATGTACTTTTTCTTTAAAGAACATTAGATGTTCTGCTACATTTGAATATAAGTTTAACCATCATTAATTATGAAGTCTGAATATATTTGGCTTTACTCTTTTGTATGAATGGGCATTTTGAGTGATTTTTTTTTTGAGCTGACAAATAAAGAAAAATACATAATTTTTCCTACAACACTCGAATGAACACACCCTTCAGGCCTGTAAATGTATCCCTTCACCCATCCATCTTTTTTCTATACCAATTAGTTCAATTCAGGGTTGCAGGGAAGCTAGAGCCTATTTCAGCAATTAGCAGGCAAGAGGCACCTGGACAGGTCACCAGTCTATTTCATAAATTTATGGCTGTACTGCATACATTTTACAATTATTTTGTGGAGTCCCACTAACTGGTATTCATAAAATCTGAAATATGAGTTTACAAAAGGTCTTGTCATTATGAAAACCCCTTCATTTCACTTTTGTTACTTGTTTCCAATATTCTATTAAGCATTCAGATTTCAACATTTATAATGAAATCGTCTTTTTCTTTTTTTTCTTTTCTTTTTTTTTACTTCATCATCCAAGTGAACAAAGCTATTTATGAAATGACATGGCAAGAATAGTTTTACCATGACAGAACTAAATAAACAGCATCCACCAGTGAGTAATTCAGCCGGTTAATCAAAACAGAGTCCGACTCTGTTCTTACTATCCTAAGAATTATCATTCACATTTCCTACTTTTCCTAATAATATTTTCCACTGATATTCATTCATTCATTCATTCATTCACACTTTAACTATAACTTTAGTTTTAGGTGGTCTTCTTAACGTTGTATAAAAACATCTAGATTTTAAATATAGTTTTATTGCTAAAGGGAGCCAATGTATTGAGGTAAAAGTAATACTATACAAGTCTTTGGACTTGAAAATTTCCAAAGCTTTCTCGTAGTGGGGTACAAAAGAAAAAACAAAAGATAAGTGTTCAAGACCTAAATGTATTGTGGAGTATTGCTTTTGGGTGGGTGTTGTGGTTGACAATGCATATCAGTAAATGGAATAAATTAAAGAATTTTTAGCATGCATTTTTCAAATGAATGGTGTTCAGTTTTGAAGATAATTCAAATAAAATAGAACAAATATAATCATTTTTCTATGTTTCATGTAGTTGTGGCATTCATAGACAGGGTGACTTAAAAAGGGAGAAGAGAAGAAGGTAGAGCAGAGGAAAGCCAGTATTACTGTAGTTGTAGCAGCAGGGGTAGTGGAGCCTGTATGTCTGCATCATGGCTCTGTGAGCGCAGACATAACTATTTTGTTTACAAGGCTGAGTTGCTCTTACTGTTAAATTATTGAGGTGGGGGCATGTTAAAGGAGGAGAAACAGAATGAAGTGGAAAGGGGAGTAAATATTTGTCCCTCTCCCTCATAGTTTTGGTTAACCAGACTGAGGAATGCTCTTTGCGTTTTATAATTAGAGAGTTAGTGGTAGTTTCACCCTTGGAGAGTACATGGTCTTAGAGACCTGACAGAAGAGGCTTCTATGCAGACACTACAATGATAGTGGGACTTAAAGTGTGGAGGTTTGAGAGCAGCACAATTCTACATCCCATTAATATCAAATTGCCATGTTTAGTTAATGGTGATCAGTCAGAAGATGAGTTTTTAAATGAGACCCAGACACACCAGGCTAGACCAAGCTGTGAACTTTGTTAGTCACATTGCTGTTGTTTTTCATTCTTTTTCTTTTTTCTTTCTTTTTTTTTTGGTAACTTGAATGAGTGTGAAACTGCTTGTGGCAGACTAAGTAAAAATGAACAACAAAAGCACATGCAAATAGACCAACTACATTGTATATGTAGTTTGAGAAAAAATCTTCATCAGTTAAACACATATAGTGAAATATCACTCATACTCATAACTTATAACTCATACTGATACTTTTCCTCTATCTCAATGGAAAACATCTTAAGAAAGGAGAACCACACTGCAAAGATAATTGCAGCACATTTAAAAGACTCTGCACTGAGTCTGGCATTGTGAAACAAAAATTGTTCCAAGGATAAATGACAAAAAGATGACTAGATACTGTCCTGTGTGTTGTTTCATACAAGTTTCATTAACATAGATGACTTGGTGAAATGTGATTCCAAAGTCTGTCTCTATAAAACAAATAAAAAGCAACGTGTGAAAAATACACTGGTTGCAGGGATGCTTAAGGATGCTTTACAATGCTCATCCTCATGTTCACTACACCTAATATCCACTACTATCTGCATGAACACATCCATCGTTATATGTGCTGCTTTTAGTGTGTTTGTGGCTGTCGGGTATTTATGGCACAGTTGTCAAAATCTTCCCCTTCTCACATACAGGTTAGGCCATTAGAAATAAAAATTGAATATAATAATAATAAAATAAATCTTTATATAAGTATCATTATCCACTGTGCCAAGCTGACACTGGGAAACAGTGTATGTTGTTTATTTAAGTGAACCATAGTTTCCTAAACCTGAGTAGTTATTGTTAGTTATTCAAACCTTATCGTGTCTTCAGAAATGTTGAGGTGGAGTGATGGTGGGCAAGTGTTGTATTGTTTTCATCTGACTTTACTGCAGCTGGTGCATCATTGCACTGTTGTTAAGTAGCACTTTGCATTTATCTCAGATATGCCAGCAACTTTGACAAAATGGTTGCATTTGATGCACCGTGGAGACACTGAGTTTGCTATTTGACTGTGCTCTGTGTATTTGCAGCACATGTTTTTCTAACTTTTGTCCTGTTGTCAATTTGTGTGCTTTCTTACGCTGCAGAGAGTTGTCTCTTAGCCACATTCCCACAATCTTAGTTAGAAAATTTTCTCTTCTACTTCCTTACAGCCTGGAACATATACATTATCATCCCTGCTTGCAGTGCTTTTTTTTCTCTTTCCTTTCTGTGACCTAGTGTTTAAAGGAGAGTGGTGAGTTCACAGCTGATAGTGTCTGGTTGCGAGGAGCGGAGAACAGTATAGAATGACATTATCGGAAGTGGCTGCATATAGATGCTAAGAGAAAAAAGAGATACAAATAGAAAGAGAATACTATGGAGTACATCTCTCAGTATAAACTTCTGTCTGCTTAGATTACACTAATGACCCCTGACAAACCATAATAAGACACATGCATGTCTATGGATTTGAGCCATAACCAAAGGAATTGCTATGTTTAATGTAAAAAATAAAACTTCATTACTTTTGTGTGGTATCATTAAACCACTAGGTCACTGTTTAAAAAAAAGGAAAAAAGAATTAAAACAGATCTAACATATGCAACAAACTGTATAACCCAGCATGCCACAATTGCCATTAGTGAGAGGGATGTGAGAGGAGGGTGATGGAAAGGGACAAAGCTTTTCCTCCATCCCTGCGGCTGAAGTGGAATAGTTGTGGTGACGTTCTGTGACAGCTGAGGGAGTGAGGGAGCAAGAGGGGAGTATCACTCCAAAATCCCTAGGAAACAGAGAAGAGGAAAGAGTAATTTAGGATGAACTGCCAGCAGTATGCTCTCTAAGGCAGTTTTCCTCTGTTGTCTTTGTCACTTTTGGACACAGTATCTCATGTGAACAAGTCTTTTTCATTCTGACACACACACACTCACACACCCACACACATAACTTCAGTAACAGATATTTACTGCAAGAATTCATTTATTAACTCTCTGGTCATGGCATTATCATAATGATTTAACCAATAAGTATAAATACTGGCTCCTAGGCTCTATCCCTTGGGCCAAAGTTAGACATACGTCAAACACATATGTCAGACCAGAATTAGATGCACGCTGAAGCAGCGCACAGACTCTCATTTCCTTCTCCTGTCTCTTGATAGTATCCCTAATAGACCTCTCTCCCAGTGGCACACTGCTGTTGCAACATTCACCTACTATTGCTTTAATGAGATGTCTGTGCCATTTTCTGTGTGTGTCTGTGTGTGTGCCGTTACATCTGTGTGTGCCTGAGAAAGAAAGATGTTAGCGATCCTTGTGGCCCTGTTTATCTCCACCCTTGTGTTGGAGTAGAGGGAGGTCAGAGGCAGGGCTGCCTGTATCCATCTCCATTCCCACGGCTGCTGTCTCACAGGCACAGTGGTCACAGGAGGATGAAAAGACTATGGATTTTTTCTCCTCCTCCCTACACTCACCAGAGAGAGAGATTAGACAGAAGATGAGCGCAGCCTGGCCCATCCAAAGCATATCTAAGCCCAGTACTACATGCATCTGACCCAAGTGCTCTGGTTCATGGAGCACAAGTGCACCAAATACATGCAAGCATATGCACACACCCACCCACACACATAAATACACACACAGAGAGATCAACTACGACAGAATTTGCTGGTTCACTTTTCTGGTTCAAGGCTTGGTTATATGGGTCCCTGGTGTTAAACACTGACATCATGACCTCTGTGTATTAACTCACCCCTGAGCGCACAGGTACAGACACATAAAACACTGGCAGAAGTAAGCGCTCACACTCCCTTCTCAGCAGCCCCAGATGGAAGCTGACAGTTGCATGTGCATAAAAAATATTTTGGGGAAAACTTCATAGACAATGAGGTGAAGTGAATCACGGGGGAAGAGGAGGCGAGCCATATGGGGCGGGATTGAGAGAGTCAAAGAAATGGATGCAGGCAAAGAGAATCAGGAAGATAAAATTCCGTACTGCTGCTCTCAGTAGCAATTAAAATTATTTCTGTATAATTTGAAGGCCTGAGCTGCCTTATCGGTTCCTAGCTATGTCTCCTCCTCCTTCTTCTCCTCCTCCTCAACCAAATGCAAGAGGCCCTGATGTCTGAAAACAATCTATACTGATAGCTGCTGCCATATGGCTGCCTCCTCCACTCAGTTCAGTTTGGTTTCAGCTCGTGCTCTCGCACAAACTCATACACACAAAGACACGGTTTGTACTACATAGCCCAGCAGTCGCTTCTAAGACAAAAGAGTGTTTAACTGTTAGTGTGTCCTGTTTCTTGTTGCGTTTCTCAGTATCATAAGGAAATGCACTTTTAATCATTTATTAATATCATGCTTTACAAATAATAAAAAAGAAAAGTTGTGATGTTAAGTTATCTTACCTCATTCTGTTTTGGAAATCATTAAACTGATTTTCAAGTGGAACTTGTGGTGGAAATTTTTACTTGAAATCATTCACATTTAAAGAAAGAGAGGGTGACACAGAGAAAGTGTGGGAGGCTTGCAAATTGAAACTAAACAACCTGAAACTTAACGGTACCTCTGTTTATGGGGGTTACCGTCAAACCTAAAAATAGCAGCGGATAAAACTCACTATAGTTGTGTGGGCTAACATTAAAGTAAAATATTTATTTTAGTTTTACAGGCTTGGCTAAGATGAAAGGTGAGACTTTTTTGATTGGGCTTGTCAAAGCCATGTTGCATTGCTTGGGAACGGTGGGGGAGGACATGTACAAACCACAAGTAGCAGAAAGGCACTCCTGATTGTGTTTGATGACAGTATATCTTGAGACTGTGTCAAATCTGACTTGAGTCAGTCTTATGGTTAAACAGGTGCCTCCCCTAACAGGGCTTGTCTTTGGGAAACCATCAACCAAGGATTCCAATGCCACAGTGATGATTGAACACAAGCTTTTCTTAGACTTAGTGTTGAATGCAAGAGTTCTTGATCTTAATTGCATTTTGTTGTGTTTGTAAAGTGCAGAGGAGAAGCTAGGGCCTGTTGATTCTGGAAACGGCAGCATGCTATCTAAAGCTTTGCGTTGCTCTTTGCCTCTTCTGTGTGCCCATAGTCAAAAAGCAAAGGTATATAAAAAGGAAGGCATATATTTGTAGCATTTTAGTATAATCGCTGGTTGAAAAGGGCTTTGGGCAGATAGACTGTCCCCATTGAAACCCAAGAATTTAGCTTGAAATTGTTACTAAGTTCCTCATTCAAAGGCTACAGTGCCCTTGTGGTCAAGCTATTTTTGAAAGTTGGCATGAAATGCCAACTGACTACAGACTTTATTTAGCTTTACACACAAAATTGTGGCAGGAAAGGGTCAGTGGTATTAAAGGTATGCGTGACACACTGTGTCAGGTTGCCCACTTTGAAAGCTTTGGGTCATGTGTGAAAGAGCAATCTTCTGTTATTCACTGATAACTCAAAACTGCCAGCATGTACTGTTAAAGAGATGGGGAAAGATACAGGGGGTTAAAAAAAACAAACGGTTGAATTAGTAGAAATGTTTTGTTCATTGTTAAATCAATGTTACCAAAAGATGAAAAATGACAAGAACAAAAATTATCGAATGATCTGCTCCAGTTGAGGCTTTGCTGTGTGTACACATGGAAAGGTGGTGACACATCTGAATCTTTTGGGAGGTTTGTTAGTTGTCACGGACACACAGAGGGCAACTTTCCAGTGCACAGGAGGTGGGTGCAGTGACATAAGCAGGACGCAGTGCCCCAGCCATTCACAATATTCTCACAACACCTACATATGGAGGGGTCAAGGGCATATGCTTTTTTTACACCCACATTTTATTATGAATTGTAAAACATTCCATGTAAGAATACTGACTATGTAGGTCTTCCATCTGAAGAAAGTTGTTCTTGCTATGTTTCTTTGCATTGTTATATTGTATCCTATTTTAAGTGAATGCATAATTTTTCTTTCGTCTGTGAGCTGATACAGTACGTCTGGTTCCATACACTTGGCAGCATCCTGCACACACACTGTGTGAGTGCTGTAAATAGCCAGAGTGTGTCGTGCATCTCTGCTGTGTTTGGACCTATTTTAGAGCTGACACAGGAAACAGGGCCATTCTGACAGCCACCCTGCCAGCCGGTACTGCACACAGCAGCCCCGGAACCTTCTGTCTCTCTCACACACACACAGACATAGACACAAATGCACGTGCACACTGACAGACATACAGATGAACAAACAGACTAGATTTTTCCATGTTTACACCCTACCAGTGATTAATCCACCTCATGGACTTCCATAAATCGTTTAACTTCTTTTTAAGTCAAATGCCACCTAAACTTAAAACTGGCCATGTTTTGTTTCTAAGCCACTGAAGAGACTAAAAATCATTCAAGCACTTACAGTTTACATTCTGCTTTCATTGTAAATTGCCAACGTTGCCCTCATACTTGTCAGTTTGTGTGTCTTGAAAAAAATTGTTTGTTGCTTTAGACCTGAAGGATAAAAACACATCCATGTTGCATCAAGTTATAATGGGTTCATTTTATCCATTTTTTTGCAGTTTAGAAATAAGAAAAATCTAGATGCTTTTCTGCGTTACATTTCAATGCATAATTAATGCTCTGCCAGTCAGGAATTAACTAAGACACAGGTTTCAGCTCTCAATTACATAAAACAGCTGGAGACCTGCTGTGTGTACCAAGTTAATTTAGAGTTAATTCATGTAGATGCTGTTTTTGCTGTTCTGGTTTATTGTTTTTATATGTTCAATCTTTTTTTTTCTTTATTTTTCCCACCATGGTAATATAATTCAATATAATATTTTTGTTATTCATTCCTTTTTTAAATACTGAGAAACTTAGTGATCTAGAAGCACTAAATGAAGCTGCGTTGTAGTGATATGACAGTGCTAGCTCATATAAAGACTGTTAGCATACAGACATAAATGCCTCTTCAAAGGCAGTAGCATCAGCCTCTCTTTTTTGGGTTGGAAGATAAATCCTGCTAGCTGCTCCTGCCTTCCTATGTAATTATGCGTGCAGTGATGTGCCTTTACAGCCTGCCTAACAGTCAGAAATTATCTCACAGAAATGAAGTCCAATTAATTACAGCACTTTCCAGGCATACATGTGTACAGAAACATGATAATGACACTTAACAAGAAATTGGTTCCTGTTGAAATATTTAATAAATAACCTGAAAGGTGAAAGAACCTTGTATGATTCTGACAAGCTTGTTCCACCAATTTCTTTTTATATACACACTTCACTTCATGGAAATGCTTAGATATTAACAACTTTAGAAAAGGCGATCTCTCTCTCTCTTGCTCTCTCTCTCTCTCTTTATACACACACACACACATATATATATATTTTATATATATATATATATCACAATAGGTGAAAAAAGTTACAAAAAATAGTCAACACACTATGGATGCTACCTAAAATGGAAAAGTCTACAAAAGGCAACAGCAGTAGTTTTTTAGGGTCAGTGACATACTGTGTCACACCACAGTAGCTTTCTATTGTAATGCAGTTCTACTAATAACAACATATGAATGAAACTGAAGAATATGTTACTGGATTTCTGACAAGATAACCCCTAAACGTGACACTGACAAAGTCAAATTTATTCTTACTTTAGTCATATGTACAGACAGATGATAACAGCCAATGCTGTTTTACCAAAAAAGGGTTTACAAAGAAACATCAGTACTCACAATTTAATTAGAAAATTTAATTTAAGATACATAAAAATACCATGTTTTGTGTGCAAATTTGATCTGTAGATTGTTTCACTCACTGAATTTAAACATTTAAAAAATATTGTAAACTGTCAGGATACCATGGGGTACGAATTGATACAATAATATGTTAATATCACTTAAAGGGATACTTGGTGTTTTCTGCCTTCAGAAAAATAAAAAATAAAAAAACAATGTATGCATGCATGCTGGTACTTAATTTGCAAAAAATAAGCTGGAAAATATTGCTTTATCTAATGCTGGCAAAATTCCATATCCTTTTTTTCCTAAATTATTTTGTAGTCCAATACTAGTTTACATACTAGATTTGACTGAATGCTCAATGACTCCTCAGAAGCATCTGTTACAGGCTGAGTAAATCATTCACTTTCCACTGGAAATGAAAGGATTAAAACATAAACCCTCTGATCTCAAGCTTAATTGTCTAATGATTAGTCTGCTTCTAATGCCTCAAAGTCCCAAGTAAGAAGAGTTGTACTGACATTTCATAATATTCCTTAAAATTTGTCATATCCCATTGCCAAAGCCAATTTTCACAATGCAGTTTTATGTCTTAAGGATGTAACCAAAAATGACTTACTTTAACAAAAAAAATATATTCACTACTTCAAATTCAATGCTATCAAATCCACTTGACCAATGATGATGTGTTTTTTTTTTTTCTTTTTCAAATGTGAGAAATGCTGGTCAATGTTTGTTAACATGTCCCACTGTGTGAAGACCCATTCAGCTCTGCAGTATGGCACATAAATGGCAGTGGAGTTGTGTGCTGGAACGTGTGCTTGGCAGGCAGTGGCTATTCTATTAGCAAGCGCTAACAGTTTTATTATTAGAAAATAAACGGTGCGCTGCAAAACTCTGAATGTTATTAACACCTCGCCATCTGGGTCTGACAGCTGTGTTCAGCCACCATCATGGCTAAACTGCTAAAGGCTATATCTGAAATCTCCTTATCTACAGCACTTTCTCACTGATTCTTTTTGTGTCTGTCAGCGTCTCTCTCTCTCTCTTTTCCTGTCGTTGTGTTACTTGCAGAGATGAAGATAAACGAGTGGCTAATAAAAAAACACAGACTCATTTATTTTATAATTTGTCACACAGAAAGCTGAAGAAACGTATTGTTTTGTTACTGTTGACTTCGTGGCTTATTGAAAGTCCTGTTCTTGTATGATGCAAAAATTATGTTTGTTGCTCTAATTTAGCTGTTTCCCACTGCTGCATGAGTCTCCTGCATGTCTATTTCCACAGATCTCAGTCTTTTACTTTTATAAAATATGTCTTACACACACCAAAGACACAAAATACTTAAAGAGCTTTTTGTGGTTGCTTGTGTGTGACCTCTTGTATCCTCTGAAATGTTATGTCTTTTATGTGTGTGCAGGGATGCCTTCACTTTTTTCTTTTTTTTCATGTGTGTTTTTCCCCTCTGATCATACAGCTCTGAAAGGTTTTATTTAAATAGATAACCTGCTACTACAAGCCTCTAGCATCCCTTAAAACTAGCAACTCTCCTTCTTGCCTTCTAGTCTTTAGCCATAACCACCATCACAAAGAAACACCCTAAGAAATTATCACTGTTCCTGCCGACACTGCAGAAAAGCTTTTCCTCCAGTGCTTTTCTGTCTCCTGCAGAAAATGCATTCCTGCACTAAGACAGGCCAACTGTTTCTAGGCGTGCATCTCCTTTGCTCGACCTAATCTACATGCATACTTGTAGGAAACATTGCTATCAAGCAGCGTGAAGGACTCTGGATGGTAAAAGAATCTATTTCACATATAGCTGCACAGGACTACTGAACAGGAATAGGAAATAATTTTCTTTTGGTTTCACTGGAAATTTTATTATTATTATTATTGTTATTATTATTTTTGTGCAATGGTAACCCTGAGAGTTCCTTTACTCTCTGGTATGTTTAGACCAGTGCTGAAGCAGCTAAGCTGTGTTCTGGAAAAAAGATGTCTGTAATAATGGATTCTTCTTTTTCAGTTTTGATAGCTTAATGTTTGTTAGTTTAATCCCACCAGAAAATGTGAAAGTTTGTGTCTTCAACCCCCTAACTTGAAATAATGAGCCATTGTGCATAACGTGACAATAAGCCGTTTAATCTATTTAATTTGCATCAGGTGTGATGGAGCAGGGAAGCATCTAAAACCAGTAGGACTGTGGTCCTTAAAAGCCAGAGGTTAATAGCCCTGCACTGTGCTGTTGTTTTCTCTGTTGTGTGTAGTTCATGTCATTGTAGAAATTGTGACAAATAAAAAAACAAATGTGTAAGCTGTAACTAAGTAGATGTTTGTAACTGTCTAAAGGCCCATTTATGCTCCCTTGCGTATGTAAACAGCAATGTCTGTGTCAAATGTTGTCATACATCACCATCCCCATACTTCCATGCATGTTTTGTGTTGCCATGTATGTTAAGTCAAGTCCTCCACTTTTGGGCAGTGCTACGTTCAGAGTTCATCCCCAGGAACTGTTGTCAGTTTCAGACACCGTTTGGCAGCAGTATTGGACCGGTATGAAGTTGTTTTCAACCACCCAACATGCCCTAAACACTCGCATATAGTCAAGCTTACACAGTATCTACAGTTGTTGTCCTCGTCTTCATTCCTCTTCTGCTTTTTTGCTCTTTTCCTGATCCTCTTCTTCTTTGGTTTGTTTCTTTTGCTGTTCGCATGTCAGCTTTTCTCCTCAGCACAGCTCCCTGTGACTTCCGGTGGTATTGCTCCATCTTCAGTGTGAAGCGATAGATTGCTAAGCTTCTTGAAAATGGACCAAATTATGTGCATAACCGACACAGGCGGTGGACGAAACTGCGTAGACAATAAATGGGCCTTTACCAAGCTTTTAGTAATGTTGCCTTGTAGACCTAACCAAGTAAATTAGCTCTACCCCTAACCACATGGAAAATATGGAACTGTTACAAGGGTCCATGAATGAACACCTCCAGCTATCCCCTCCATGATTTTCATGATCACATGTGACCATGTAAGGCATAGCGAGGTGTAATGTCATTGCATAGGAACAAGTATGGAGACATAAGATTTCAATATGCTGACGAATCAAAACTTAAGCTGTATCTTAGTGGTATAAAAATGTGCTATTTTTGTCAAAACAGCAACATTTTGCATTGTGAAATGGTCTAGTTTTTTTTCTGTTTTAGCTAGATATACATGTCACACTCTTAACGTGTTAGACTGTGGATTCTGAGGTACAGAGGTTACTCATAATCATTGGTTTTGATGTGCAATTACAGATTTTCTTCTTTGTGCAGCTAAAAGTGGCATTGTGTTTTTAAATCTTCAAGAACTATAGAAATTTTGAGACAGGAATTTGTTGTCATTTGGAATAATTATGGGATTGGACATCTGGTTGCAAGAAAGGGAACAATTTACAGATTTCTCTGTGAGTAATTTCTGAGCCAATGAGTCATTCTGGCAGTAGAAAAAAAAAACTAAAACAAAACAAAATTTTGTTCTGGACTTGTTAAAATACATAATACAGCACTAACAGTGGAGCCTGCTGGTATTTTCTTCAGCTTTACATGTATAAAATCTAAACAAACTCAATACCAAGCTCTCAATGCTGTCAATACCAAGTAAGAAAGTACATTCATTTTATTCTCTGAGGTTTGAAGGAGGACCATGTTGTTTTGATAGTGTGTGTATTTGGGTGTATGTTTATGCAACTAAATGCACACATCTGTGCTGTGTGGTTAATGCACTTGACTAAAGTCTGACCACAAATCAAAGTGATGGTTGTTGAGTACCACATAAGAGAACAGAAATGAAGCAGATAAGTGTTGAGATCAAACAGACCTTCCCCAGTCGAAAGCTCCCCAAGAGGGGCAGAGGGGCTGCAGAGCACTAGTCAGTGTGCGTCTCATTTTGTGGAGCCAGCACTGCAACCGCTAACAATGTGATAACACAGACAGATGATAAGTTAATAAGAAGATGAAATATGATCTGTTAAGACCCTTTTCTTTGCTGTATCGCTCTTTCTCCGAAACTATGTGTGATGCTGCCTAGTGTTTGGTGGCATCTTTCACAGTATATTATGTGTGTAAAACATGTAAATACAGCCAATGGTTACTATTATATGTTGGTCTGAACTGAGATCAGAGCTAAGGGGCTAAACACAGCAGACAATGGGCCTCTGAGGACGGATGAAGAATGGCATTGATGAGAGGTTTCTGTCACTGCTGGCTAGGAGCCAGATCCCACTGTGGACTGTTGACTGTTGGAGATTGACAGGACAGATTTCTGTTTCTCTGACACACACCATTACACTCTATATATGAGTCCAGATACTTCCAGATTACTTCTACCATCCTGCTTTATTCTGACATTATTTTTTTTTAAGGCAGTTTGGTCTTGTATTCATGTTTGGTCTGTTTTAGAAGTATTTAGTCAAAGATCAATCTGTTTGGCTTTTAGTCTCTCTATTCTGTCTTCCTCTGTCATTGTTCTTTTTTTTCCAGGCACATGAAGTCCCTTCACAGGATAAGCTTTAAGTAAAATGATCCAAACCAAGAAATACTGACTTATCTTGTCCATTCTCTGTGAGGTACAAATTCAGAACAGTAAATACTAAAACACACTTTTGCACTTGAAATAATTTGTATTCAGCTTACTTTTGTGTTTTACAGTTTAATATTGTAAAGACACTCTAAAGGTTTCATAGAAGATAGATTTGTTAAGTTATGTCTCTACTAAAGGAAATGTGCAGAGTGCGTGGGTTTGAAAGCGGTGTATGTAGTGCACACTGCATAAAGAAAATGTTATTACATAAATGGACTATGCAAGACAAAGACTTTGATATTATCATAATTAAAAGTGAGCCGCAACATATGGTGAGAGAGACGAGCTGCACATAAACAATCAAAGTGAAAGCCTCTCAGTGAGCAGAATTACATGAAATGCTCATTTTTCAGTTGCAAGAAAAATGTGACCAAATCTCAATATACACTTTTCTATAACCTTCTCCTCTCTTAATCCTGTATGACAGTGTACACTTGGTCAATGCCCTGGGCCTGTTAAGGGTCTACAGTATTCTCCAGGAATAGTGCGGTCACGTGGCCGCTCTGTGGGATCTGTTCCCCAGGCAGGAAGCTGTTATATGGTTACAGTTATTTTTGTTGTCTGTCTGGGGATAGTTTTTACTGCGCTCCAGAGGATCAATAATCGGCATAAAAAGACTGCATCACCTGGTGCCCTCTTTGAGCAGGACAGTACAGTGGTGTGTGTAGATTAGGGAGGTTTTTGTATACATGTATGCATATGTACAAAAAATTTTTTTTTGCTTTTTAGCTTTGAGGTGCGTGAGCAAAGCTGAGTGAATAGATGGATTTTTCTTTGCACAAGCTTTGCATCAATGAGATTTTTGAATGTGTTTTCCAGTAAAGTTTATGTAAAATTTATAGAAAATGTCAGAGGCTATGTCTGTAATAACAGAGGAAATTTGTGTGCAAGTTTAAAAGGGTCATAACATTTGTGACAACCCCAGTTATGCTACAGTACATTTCACTGGTTTGACCTGTGATCGGCCTTCCTCGTCTGTCCTTTTTGGTCTGGAAGGCCACACCACATCCCCGTCTGTGCCGTGTCTACTCAGTATCTGTAATTCTCCTATATTTTGTCTACTGTATACAGCATATGTGCCACCATAGCCCTGTAGCTGCAGTCAGCCCTGGGGACTCAGAGAGGAGGTTCTATAACAGCGCAGGCAGCGGAAGCGTGCTCCTAGCTAATTGGTTCCTGTGTTCGCGGCACACAGAGACGCTGTCAGAATCAGCACTTTCCCTCTCTTTTTCCCTTTCTCCATCCCTCCATGCCTACCAGCCACAGATGCTGCAGGTTTGACATCCCTTCAGGACAAATGCCCTAGCCAATATGTGCATTACTAGGTGCTCATGTGTTTACAGATAATTTAGACTCCGCCCCGCTGCTGTTAGTATGGCAAATAAATCAAACAATTGTGGAAAAAAAGTAAGGAACTGTTTTAAAAATATAGTAAGAAATAAAAAATCTTTCTTCTTTTATACATAAATATATACACTTCAAAGTGCATTTTTCCTCTAAATAAATCCACCTCTTCATACCTGCATTGTGATCCGTTACTCCATACTTCTGTCCTTTGTATCTGTCTCAACTAACTGCCCTCTCTATGGGTACAGCAGATGAAGGTCACCATGTATCTCTGTTTATGTCGCCACTCCCCTAAACGTTCACCAACCCTCGTTCACTTTCACACTTTGAGAGGAGATGACTGTGGAGCGCATCCCACTGAGATAGTGGACTCGAAGAAACTAGGCCTCTTCCTGCTCTGATCACATAGGTGTATGGCTGCCCACAGCCTGCTGCAGTGTGGTTATCATCGCAGGATGTCCTCTCAAAAAAAGGAGCTCAAACTTTGTGATCTCAAGATGTATCAGCTGCTAGCTATTGTATTCCTGCCTGCAGGATAAATGCTGTATGGTATTTCCTTGCAGTTAGTATTGATGGGAAATCATTACATACATATTGTGGTCATGTGGAAGGCTCTGAAAGGGTTTGTATGGCTGTGAATAAAATTTCAAAAATCAGTTGAAAACATCTGATGCTTTCCATTGCCTAAAAGGATATGACATATAAATCACATTAATTCCTAAAAGATATGTATTACCACTTTTATTAGTACTTTTGGATATTAGATTGTTTCATAGTTAAACAAGTTTGACCTGAATAATATTCAGGCTTGACCTAATTGATCTACTGTATTTTTTTGTTGACAAAATTGAATATGCAGGCCTTTTCTTTTTTAGATATCTACATACAGGTTGGCGATCTGCACTGTCATCTAAGAAAAACTAAAGAACTACATGGTCTGGTAACATTTTTAAGGGTGAATTTAAAATTTTCCTTTTGGTTTTACATCTTCTGCAAAACATATTTGTCAATTGGGAAAGAGAAAAAAAAAGTACATAATAAAACTTTTCAGAGATAGGAGTGGTTCGTTGACACAAAGCTTTACAAAAGACTGTGGCCTGCGAGATGGAGCACCTCCCACAAGACACTTTGTGTGCAGACCCCTGTCTCCTGTCACACTCTTTAAATCACTGTGGTCGGTCTGCAGCCAGTCGACTCCAGAGATGACCTGCTCCATGGAGGTGGCAGCCCCGGCTCGGCCCCCTTCTTGCCCCACTGCATTAAACATTGATGGGGCTGTAAGAGAAGGCTGGAGCCTGTCTCCTACTGTGGTCTGGCCTTTGCCTATAGCAAGTCTCATCTCTGACTGCAACTTGTGTCCTTATGACTTCTCTTCCTCCGTTTGTGGATTTGATAAAATTTGCAACTTATGTGGTAATTTGAATGTGGTCAAATGGGGCTCTTTGCAGCAGGCGCTGCTCACTTCAAGGAGACACATCGAATCTCAAGAAATGTGAGTGATAAGAGTCTGCCGCTGGCTGGGCCCAGTTGCACAGCAGAGAGACATGACTTCCTGGAAATGACTCTGTGTGTGTATTTGATTCCTGTATTTGCATCATCGTCTATGTGAGGTGCATTTATGTTATTCTTTATGACTCTTACCACAGAGCACTGCTCTATGAACGGAAGTGGTAGGAGACACAAGACGGTGATAATTTCCTTCCTTCATCAGAGTGTGAGGGTGTACGTGCTCCAACACGGCTGCATAACAACAGAACATAATGTTAGGCCTGTTATTGCCTTATTTTCTCAAAATGTAAAAACATATTGGCTTAAATATCTGAGAAAGGGTTAGTAAAACAGTATCTATTTAAAAAATATAAAGACGGTCTTTTAATAAAGATAAGTGAAATCTAGAATAGAATAGAATAGAATGCCTTTATTGTCATTATACAACAGTACAACGAGATTAAGCCATCGCCAAACAGTGC
>JBAMHW010000001.1:21776932-21790292 GCA_037177495.1 Rhadinocentrus ornatus | reverse complement strand
ATAAGCAAAATAAAATAGAATAAAGGCACATACGAAATGGGAGATGGGGTGCGTGGTCCTGATAGAAAAAAAAAAAAAAAAAATAAATAAATAAAAATAAATATATATATATATATATGTATGTGTATTTACATTACATTTACTCATCTATAAGGCGAGCAGAGCAACATACAACCCAATCACCAGCACATCAAACATACCAGGGATATAGTTGTCGCCACCGTACCTCACTCATCTTTCTACCAGAGTCTTGCCTTGTGAGATCTGCCCCACAACCAACAAGTGGTAAAGTTCCGCAGCATACCAGACCTGATACTCAGCCGTGCTAAGACTGTAAATGTATTTATAGCATGCAATGTGAGCTGGGTTCGAGCATTAGACAGTGAGAGAATGAGATGTTGTAATCTATCATGTGTGAGAATAAATGTCAGGCATTTGTGCATGGGAAGTCTAGAAGAAAGCACGCACTAATTTATCTGTGTGTCTATACACATGTGGAAGCATGGTCTGATTATGTGGCCTCCAGGAAATTTGCAGACCATGGTGGTGATTTGTGTTGGGAGACTTTGTGTGCTGGGTACTGACGAAGTTTACCTGAAGATCTAAAGTGGCCCCTGTGCCAGTAACCTGCAACACAGCCCTCAGGCAAATGTCCAGTACAGTAGGGCTATTCTTTGTTCTGAATAACACAGAGCAGAGATATGATACATCCGGCAAGCACTGTGTGACACACTTTAGAAAATACATGATGATACAGTAAAAAAAGCAGAAAAGATTAAAAGGCTATAACTAATAAAATGTTTTCAGTGTTCTCAGCTGATGCAAGACGTCTACTCAGAAGAGTTGGATCATTTTTCATTTTTAAAATAATCAAATTGGCAAAAACTAACCTTTAGGATTCTTATTAATTTGTGGATCTCAGAAGACTTGTCTGCTTTAAGAAGAGAGAATCACAAGAGAATAATCCTAAGTGAAATAATCACTGCTCTGAGCAACAGAAAATGGGGATGAATAAATAAGGCTGACTAAATAAATGATCAGTGATTGTTTGGCTCTAAGTGCTGCTGCTGTAGCTCAACATCCTGATTTAGTCGAAGCCTTCAGCCATCCATCAGCGGAGCTATGGTCTTAGCGGAAGAGAAACGGCTAAAAAGCCCCATTCTTCTTCATACCTTCAATATTCAATGAGAGCGCTAATTGCAGCATGTTGAAAGAAAGAAAAAGGGGAGGGAGGCACAGTGGGGAGGTGGGAGGTATCTACTGGCTCAGGTCTGTAGGGGGAAAATAAAGAAGAGGAGAAAAAAGAGGGATTTAAAGTTAGACATATCCTCAGGAGGTTCCTTTCTCTGTGATTCTACCTGTGCATCTTTTAGCTATAATGCTAATGCTCATTAGTCAGTCTGTGTGATATCCGCCAGATCACGGCTATCGTTAGCGACCATCACCGGGAGCACTCTGGCAAAGCGAGTGCACTGACTGGTTATACTCTTCTGTTCTGCTGCCAGCCGGAATTTTACTTTTTTTTTTTTTATTCTTTCCTTTTTTGTTTTACCTCAAAAGTTAGTTGGATAGATATCCTGGAATATATTCACTCAAGATGCACACATTTGTGAAGAATTGGGGATGCATATGCATTAAAAAAGTCTTTCTGCGTGTGTGTAAAATGCCAGCACAGCACTTTAGCTTTCCTTCATCCTTCCAACGCTGTTTCTCCTTTTAATCTTTGGCTGAGTTATAATACAATAAGTCCCCATAATCATTGGATCTCCTTCTCTAGACTTACCTGGGATGAATGAATAAGCTGTGAGGAGTAAACAGAGGTAGATGAAAAAGGGGACAAAAAAAAAGAACTTTAAATTAATCCCGATAAATAAGCTGCATAAGAAAATATCATGATCTTTTTGAGTTTCACACTGGGATGTGTTACTTCTGACCACAAGGGACAGCGTGCACAGCTTGTCTGTCTTTGGATGCATGGCCTCTCCTCTTACAGTCAGCCCTTTTCACTGTCCCCTGGCATATGGCAACAGAAATACTGCTGAACAGAAGTTTTTCTCATAAATCATGCCATCCACCAAACAAAGCAATAAAGATGTTTGTTTGCATTATTGAAGGAATATTATTGCCTTAGGTCAGCTTTAACCAGCAGTGTGTGTGTACATGTGTGTGCATGCAATCTTAAAAATACATGTTCACCTGCTTGTACGTCTTTTGCTTGTACAAAAGTAATTTGCTTAAAAAATCACATTTTGTTGACTTCTCTTTTTTTTCTGCACACAAGTCAGTAAAAATGTTTCTGGCTGCTCATCTAATCAGACAGTAGCAGCATGTTCTTGTGTGTGTGTCTGACTGAGAAAGTGTTGGTGGAAAGGAGTTACTGTACACATGCACACTCTGAAAATACATCTTTGCCTGCATGCTTGTACTTGTGCATAAGAGTTGGTGCTTTTTTTATCTTCCAGTTTTGTCTTTGGGGATCATTTACAGCTCTTGACAATTTTATAACAACCCATTTGGTGCTATTTATATTGATCACACAGGCTGCCAAGCTCAGGCTCAGAAGAAAGGCTTTTCCTGAAATGTACTCTCCCTGGGCGTTCAGCTTTTTTTTTTTCTCTCTCTTCCTCTGTTACTCCTTCCCTTTGACTTGTTACTGCTCTTTTAATTGATCCAAACTCAAAACTTTCGGTGAAGTGTGTTAAGCTTTAGGCTGTGTCATGCTTACAATGACACCATGATGAGTTTACACCCTATTCAAAGACAACACTGACACATGGTGCATTTTTGTCTCACAGATATTTATCATATGTTGCTTCCATTCTGGTATTGAGAAAATAATGTGATTAAATGAGGTGGACTCACTGACCTTTATGTGACTCTCTGCCTTGTGTGTATTCATTGAGTTGTCTCTTCCTTTCTCTGGGGGAGTCACACAGATTAATACACAGAAGTGCATTATGTGGCAGTGTTTTTTAATAAGAAGAGATAGATGTCAAACTGAAAATTAAACTCTTTCTACAAGCATGTCTGGCTTAAGATGCTGATTTTACATTGTTGGTTTAACAACACGGTGAGAATTTGGGGCACACAGTGTACCTGTGTGAAAAGACTTTTGCCTGCTTGCTAATTAAAGAGCAACCCAACTCTGTCCCTATCAATAGGATCCCCGCCGCATTTGGTCATTCAACAGCATTCCAGGTTAAGCTTGAACCTGGTATACTCATTAAAACCAAACCAGCTTATTTGGTTTGTGGTCATAAGGCCTGCCTGTGATTCATCACTGCATGTGTATGTATGTGATGAAAGTTTTGAGGCCTGTTGCCAGTTTTGTTGTAACATAACCTGGTCTCTGGGAGTTTGTTCTGGGTTCTTGGCTCTGCCCTCTTGGCCCTTAAGTATTCAACACTTTATTTGAGCTTGTGACTTTCCATAGGTCAAACACTGCTTCCAAACTAAAACAGATTCTTAAAAAGACCAAAGAAAATATTTAAGACACAAACCAAGTTAGTCATCGTTTGCAGAAGGTGTGCACTGGAGCACTCTGAAAGACATTTTAGAGAGACATTATCTGCTTGCTGTCCGCCTACTTTAAAACTTTTTATGATGCTGTTTATTCTGCCTCCTCATCCTTCCCACTGCTCCCTGCCTTTCTGTCACACAATGACTGATAGTAAATGGCTTCCAAGAGGGTGCTGCAGAGTGAGGGGATGAGAAACTACCTGCTTTTGTTATCTTAACACCCTGCAGCATGCAAGAGACAACCATCAAACATCCTGCGCCACACTTGACATGAGCAGACTCTACTGATATGGAGGAATCTGGGAGTGACGTGGTTGGTGGAGTGTGCTGCATCCTGGGCCTGGCAGCTTTATGAGCCCAGGGGGACCTTAAAGACACATGCTTCCAGACCCTCAGCTGCTCTCAGTATTGGGGTTAGAAAAGCATGGGGGACAGGATGCCTGTTTTGTCAGAGTTGAATCTTATCTCAGTAAGTCTTCCCATTGATACAACCAGAATTGTAAGTTACTGTCTTTCATAATCTGCTAAAGTTTTTTAGCAGATTTGTAAAAGCAGATATGTGCATCAGCAGCCACTTGTACTCACACTATCACAGGTTTCCCTCAAAATGAAGAATGTGCTGGTCTGTAGGCAACTACATTTCATGCAAACACATGTGCACGCACACAAGAACACATTGGAAGATTATTTCCTGCTTTTCATATACCTGGCATGTCACTGACAGATGCATGGGTCAGTGTTTGTTTTGGCAGCCAACTCTTTAGATGGCAAAAGGAAGCTCTGGAAGAGCTCTATCAGTGTTTAGACAGATACTCCTGAGTTCGACAGACACACATGTTGCCCTGGGGCCTTCAGGATACTTCTCATGAAGCGACAGAATGGCAACTAATTATGACCATTAGCTCATTCATAACGTCAAGTGATTTGATGTGTCAAACACCATTAGGAAGAGTAATGCTGTAAAATGGGCCGCAGTAGTTTTTACAGTGCTTTGCTGCTGGAGGTATAAACATATATCAAGGGTGTAATAGTACATGTATCCTTATTCAGATTATTTGTTGGGAACATTCGGTTCGGAACAGTGGTGTTCCAAGTTCCCAGATGGAAGAATATCTACCTTGTACAGTCTCTGGCTAGTGAACTTTATGGCTAGTGACAGTTTTAAGGAGAAACCAGAGCTTGAAGATCCTTTTTTTGTGGTTAAAATCTCCTGTTTTGGAGCACTTTGGCCTTCCAGTAAAGGATGTAAATGGACAAAGACAAATGAATAAGATGAACGCAGTCTGCTGGAATTGTATCGTGCAGTGTTCGTCTGTCGAGATTCGTCCCTCCCTGCTGCCCCAGCCCCTCGAAACACAAAATTAAAAGGAAAAGCATAAAGGCCTTTTTTTTTTCTCGATGCGTTTAAATAGTTTCTATTTTAAAGAGCCATAAAGAACTTTCATATAGTTACCTTTTCTGACAACTTCTGTCTTTAATGATAATAAATAATATGAAATGTGTTAAATAATGTAAAGTAAAAAAAAACAAAAAACACGTTAAATTGTTGAGAGGTTTTTACTTTAAATACAGACTTTATCGGAAAATGTGTGCTCATTCAAACGACTTTTATTAACCAAACATGTCGTAGCCTTGCAACTTATCATATGTTACTTATCTTTTACAGCATACATGCAATTAAAGTTTTACTTTCAAAGAAAACATTCATTTCAGAATAAATTAACATTTGTACAGGTTTGTGTGAATTATCTTTATTTTTTCTTGAAGCATCCCTCCATGCCTTATAATGAATGTGTAGATACTGTCCATACTGAATGTGTCAAACTGTGATTTTGGCATACCGTAACAACCCTAATACATATATTGCCTTATTTCCACAAATGAGTGCAGGTCGGAACGGTTAGGGGGCAGATGTGGTTTGTAAACTGTAATCTTGTTGCCAGCTATAACCTTACCTGTGAGGCGGAGTATCACACTTGAAGTGACTTTTTTTCCTCAACCAAACAACAGATTGCAGTGTGTCAATCTCCACCATTTCGGCAAAGGCTGGTTAGTTTGTTACTCTAATAGAAGAGTCCCAACAAAATAGGATAGGTCAGATATTAGTCTAAAATAAAAAAAAATACGTCTGATTCTGTTTAGGGAACTGTTCCCATTTTTCAAGTGTGGAAACACAAAAAAATGTGTCCTGACTGTACTGATTGTAGTCCCCAGAAATGAAACGTAAGGCCTGTGGGTGATCTGTCTGCAGCCTGCTTGTGAGTGGAGTGGATATTACAAGCTGTATCAGCATTGGCTGATTGCGATAAAGCCCATTTATCTGGGGGTACATTGTTATTGCGATAAATGGTAAATTGTCTCTATTTATATAGTGCTTTTACCCAAAGCACTTTACAAAATACATCACATTCACCCACTGATGGCCGAAGCTGCCATGCAAGGCACTCATCCACGACCCATCAGGAGCAATTTGGGGTTTGATGTCTTGATCAGGGACACCTCGACATGATCTCGACAGGCAGAGGACTGAACCGGCAACCCTCTTTGCTCTTTGATAGTGATGTACCCAAAGTTACACCATTTATCATATCCATACACTGCTAACCTGCCACCTCTTCTCTTACCACTCTCCTGCATTCCGTCCACCCGTAGCAGCTTGAAGTCGTCCAATCCCAGGGTGAGTCTAGGAGTTCAGAGCAGTTTAGACATATTGAAAGCAAGTGAGCAGGTCTACATAGACATCTGTTTATAGTGATGGAGAGCAGAAACATCTAGGAACTAAGATTCACACAAATTCACATACAAGGTACATGCTGCAACCATGTGCATGTGTTATGTACAGTGTTTCAAGACATATTGTTTAAGGGATATTTTGGAGTCATGTTGAGCTAAAAACGTCTGGGCTGTATGTAAAGATCTATGGTAATGTGACTTAATTCAACTGGGCTGAAAATCTAAATCAATGTCAGCCACAATGGCACAATCTCATGCTGAGTGTTAGTGAGTTCTCCCTTGACATCTTCTGACAGTAAAGTGTGAATCATAAGTTTTTCATCATCATCACACTCCTCCCTAAGCAACACAGTAAAGGTGTTGTGATCGTGGCGGCCTTGTTTTCTAGTAACACGTGAGCTTTATACTCCCTACTTTCTGTTTCCTAAAATCACCTCAAGAGTTTTCTGTCTCTGGAATGCTCTGTCAGGAAGTAACTTCACCTAATGTCCACTGTGCAAAAGTGTTGGCCAGCAACAAACATGTTTGAGTTTGTAACATTTACACCAGGCTTTTCTTAAGGTTAGAATTCATAAAGATCATAAACAGAGAACCTTCTATTCAACAGCATCTCATTTAAAAGCCCATCTACTCAGATGGGTTATGGAGTGGAAATATTATTAATGACATAACAGTGTGAAGCAGTAATGCATGGTTTGAAACGGTATTCAAAACAAGAGAAACCGCAGCCCCTCTACCTGCTTCTAAAATCCCTTGTAGCTTGGAGAGTGTGTGTGTGTGTGTGTGTGTGTGTGTGTGTGTGTGGGGGGGGGGGGTCCTCAAAAAAAAACTGTGGCAAAGGTGGTCACAGTGAGGTTCACAGATGTGTATGTCTAAGCTCTATTATGTTAATGTCAACTTAGGTGTAGCTACAGGCGCAAACCAACACCCATATGGGGCTGAGGAAATGGAGAAAGAGAGACAAAGCGGTGAAGTTTCTGTTTCACAGATAGTGGATCATTTCTCACCACCTTAAAAGTCACCGAACGCAAGACTACTGCAGCTTCTGCCACTGCTGTGCACCCGAAAAAAGCACTAACAGACTCTGAACATCTAAAATGCCTGCTGACATGTTCTGCTGAGCGAGCTTACATAATGAATGTTGGTTTTCAGCAAACTGTCTTGACAATGAATTAACAGGATTTATTGCAATGCTGCACAGTGACCCAGGCTCTCTGCTGTTAGGAACAAAACACTAATGCCTCCAGTTATGTCATTGTGTGTGCTACATTTGTGTGTTTAGGGAAGGTGTTTAATTCACACTTTATATTGTTTGACATTTCTAAACAAAAATATAGAAAAGGAAAAAAAATGACATTATTTGCCTCAGAGACCGTTTTTGGCCCCATAAACAAATGTTGATACATGAAAATTAGGATGGAATGTAATATTTGTGGGCACAACATCAGCAGGCACTTTTGGCACCATGTATGTCAACGGTGTCCTGACGCTCCTTCTTCTGCCGTGTGCATATGAAAATGTCCACTTCATGTTAGCAACACTTGTAAATAAGTTGCAGTTTGCAGGGATGTGTATAAAGGTGTGTATGAAATGAGGCAGACTGAGAAGAGTGGCCAAATGACTGCAAAATCAAACATTAAACTGCAGGAAAAAATAAACAACCACTGCTTTTATCATCAGGATCAGAGATTAGAACTGTTTTTTTTTTTTCCTTCTTCTTCTTTTTTTTTTTTTTACATCGTTTACAGCAGATGGCCTACAATAACTAAAGTCTATGTCGCTGGAACTGATCTGTCACAGGTTGCAGATAAAAGGAAATCTGTTACCACTTTGAAAGGAAGTGTTTTCATATCCAATGCTTCTTTAAAGAAGAAGTTATTGTGAGTCAAGAATGTACCCTCAAATGTTTATTTTCTCGTGCATTGTGATTGTCCGATATGAAGGCACCTTTACAGCACAGATAAAAGACCGATGTCTATTTCTGCTCCTTCCTGCCACAGCTTAGAGCAGGCATCCATTTCTTGCCATAACCCCATTGCAGTTCTCTCTGGGCCGATATCTTTGAAATGCTACTTCCTGTATGGTTTGTCCAAGCAGCGCTCGTTCTGTCTTTCAAGCTGAAATAATGTTCCTGCCAATCTTTGACCCTACTTAACTGAAACCACTGTTCTTGGTTTATTTCAGTTACAGGAAGTCATACTCTGAACTAATGGTCACAGAGTTTAAAAGTCAGATTTAAAAATCAGGTTAAAACACAGTTTGTTTGTTTTTTTTGCAGTGCTTTTCTCATATAGCTTAAACAAACCTAGGTCAGTCTCCTGACCTAGGCATTCAAAGCTTAACTAACTGACAAAATATCTGCTAGGAATCTTTGATGAAGTTTTGTTAAAGAGTGATAGGAGGAGGAAGAAGAGTGGCAAGAACCTTCATCAGTGCATCTCAGTGGGAGCACATAAGTGACAGTTGAAACGATAAAGAGACTAAACATTTAAGGAAGGACATGCAGCATGGTAGACTGCTGCATGTCTAAAAAAGTAAATGCTGCACTCTTCATCAGCCTTAATAGAAACATGCACTAGCCCATTATGAATAGGTGTTTGAGAATAAATCATCTAAGAGGCCCCTTCTCAAAGCATTAGCCTGTCAAACTTAATCCAACCTACCTCTCTGTCTGCTGCCCCCCTTCCCTCCCTGCCCGACTCTCATCCTGCTCCACACTCCCTGTCCTCCATCCCTTAGTGAGCAAAGCCGTTTGCCGCCTCAGGCAAGGGCTGGGAACACATGAGCAAAGTCAGAGCAGAGTCGGATTCAAGTCACCACAGTGTCTCCTCTCAGACTGCATGCCTTGCATCACAGAAGTAGGCCCATATTGTGAGCTCAACACTTTGGGTTAACTCACCAAGATATGTTCGGTCACCCAATATTTAGGCTTCAAAATGAATTTGTTTGTGAATTAGTCAAGATTTTTAAAACAAGAATGTTAGAGCCTTTTGTTAAACCAAAGGAAAACAAGTTAATAGTCTTTGATGTGACCACTGCCTCAATGAACATGGATGAGAACTGCTTTTCTCATGTCTCCTCTGTGTCTGTCACCCAGTGTGGTTTTCACCACAAGACACATCCCCTATCCTTCTGGGAACCATAAGGAAAACCTCTGTGACAACACGGCAAAGCAACAAACAGACTAGCACAGACTCTGTCCGCCAGAAAAGTTTTTCAAGTAATATGGTGTTTAATAGGAAGGGACTCTGCATGCCTAGAAGCTTGTTTCCTCATCTTGACAGTTTTTTTTTAATCAGTTAAGTTTGAGAGATGTAAAGTTGCATTTGCTTATTTGTCTGCATTTTTAAAATTAACAATGTAATGACTTGGCTAGGCTTCTGATACATGAGAACTGTTCCGCACAGCTTTGCACTTCCGTTCTCACTTAAGGACAAGCCTCATTGATCGGTTGGGATATGGGGCAATAAGCCTTGTGTGTTTTTCCATGACTCCCTCCAGCACTGAAGGAGGCTGATGTTCACGGCTGCTATGACTGAGATGGCTCAGCCCATTGACTGACAGCACTGGATAAGGGATAGTATGTCTGCCCTCAGTGCCAGCGCAGCTAGAAGTGATAAACACCAGCAACTTGATCCAGAGACAAGAGACGCCTCTGCCTCCGACAGAGCTCAAACTTAATGCACTTCTCTTCTTCTTAGCCAAGTCCAGATCTGCTTGGCTCACTCCTGCTGAGCCTGACATATCTTGGCTGGGTGGAGGTCAGCGGGGGCTGTTCCAGTAGTTTTTGTCCACTTCTAAATTGATCCACCTTTTTGTAGCAATAAACCAGACCATCACAGTTTCTATCTGTATAGTTGGACCTTTGAGTCTCCATTATTCCAAAAGCTTGTCCCATTCAATATTCGAATTGCACCAACAGGACCTGAGCATTCTCTTTGGTCTGGAATATTTATGAAAAGTTTATTTTATCAGCTTTTTTTTTTTATTGCTACTCTTGTGCAAATAGGCCCCCATAGAGTCCCTGGTCCCTGCCCTTGCAGTAATGGCAATGTAAATATGGGAAAGTAATTTGAATTCTAACAAAGTGGAGATTAGCTGGTGACAGTTTGTGGCATGGGCGATTATTTCTAAAATAATCCTGTTTTGATATGCATCTGCGTCCCGGCAGGGATTTTCAATTTGTTTTCCCCATTGCTGCATGTAAACAAGCTCTAGTGTCTCCTTATCATGGCGTAGCACGGACAAGGAAAGAGCGTATCCCCCCTCCCTCCCTTTCCATCTTCCATCTCACCACACAACCTGTCTCCTCCAACCTTGCATCTGGTTAGAGTTGCTGAGCAGCCGCGCTTGTCTGAGTTTCAACAAGTCTCTTTATCGAGAGCAGGTAGGGGGTTTTATGTGTGTACCTGCAAGTCATTTGCAAACATGAAGTCCTCAAAACGCACCTCCTGAATATGTTCTGCTTCAGGGGTTCTGCCCATTCCCCGTCTGAATAGGCAAATATGCAGCATGGCAAAATGGCCTCCTGTCTGCCAAAAGAGCCATCTTTCCCCCAGGCCTGGGGGAAGTGATAAATGTTTACACTTTTGATTGTCAGCTGAGAGTTATGAAGGAAAAAAAGCCCATTTATCTGAATTACTTGCATAAAAAAAACCCACTTTAATTTAAAGTTCCCAACTTCATCCAAAATACTACTGAAAAAATGCAGTATTAGAAAAAAATATTGGCTCCATTGTTGAACGAGTGAGGGGGGATTTCACATGTGATCATTTTACATGGTAAAAGTACAGAAAGTCCCAGGCAGTGAGATATTAGCTGTTTACTTACCCTTCTTTTATGTTCATGGAAAGCCATGGGGCTATTTATTTCTCTCTGATTGATTGCTCCTGCTCGAAGCTAATCAGCATGTCGCTTGTTGTGTCTTAATGTTTATGGGGATTATAGGAGGATAAACATGGTAATCCCTGGTGTTGTGCAGGACTTCCAATTATCACGCTGCCACACCAAAAATAAGGTCACCATAGATTTAACCTATTAATACAATATAAGCCAGCCAATATCCCTCTGTTGTTAATTTTACCTAAGTCAAACCTGAATTGGGATCCAAACCCACAATAACCTGGCTAGAAGTTATAGGTGACTCATCTGCACAACAGCAAGTTGTGACTGTATCTGACTGGTGAGGTTAGGCTGTGGTCACTGACGTGGCTGAGGCAGGCTTCCTTACAGATAGAGATAACAGGCAGAGGTGAATGTCTAGTCCATGCTGACAGTCTGGATCGATTAGGGATGGATCACTTACACGCAGCGATCGTTACAACCCCACCCCAGCGCTCAGGTGGAGCCACAGAGTTACTCGCAATACTACAGAGAGGTGATGGTTCCTGGATTGTGTCCTTGCCCAAATGGCAGCTAATCATGCATTTTTCTTCTTTTTTACTGCATGCTGGTCTTTGGTGGAGTTGGCATTTATGTAGAGTTTCAATCAGGAGTTGTTTCCAACAATCATTGACTGACAAAGACTGCATGATTGATAGGCCTCCCTTTTTCATGCCATTAAGGTTATGTGAAAAGAGAGGATGCAGAGTGGCCTGGCTTTCAATGCAAGCCACCTCCATATCCTCCCCTCATTAATCTACTCTAATATATTCACTGCAAAGAGCTGCTTTCCTGGGAAAGAGCAAGCAGGCCTTAAATTACAATACAGAGGAGTGGAATCATTACTACCTTTAATGTTCCCAATCTAATTGAGGCATTAATTTAAGTAGGAGGATTATTCATAACTGCTTTTTAATTTAGAAGGGTGATCAGCAGAAATATTCCCAGATCAGAGGCAAAGTTCCTCCTTTGGTTTCCCCTTCCGCTATGTTTCGAGGGCTCCTGACATTCGCAGAGTGAAGCAAGAGGTTTAAAAAATAATGGGGGGGAGAACAAGATCATACTTTCTTGCCTAAAGTGAGTGTGTATGGCACACAGCCAGATGAAATATCACTGTAGGCTGACATTGACCCTGTGAAATACACTTACACTGATATGACTGGATGCCACCAGTCAACCAATAACAGATGTGGCTGGTGCTAAAGCTGAAAACAGGCATGTGTAAGAAAAATTATAGAGGTGCAAAATGAATATGTGATATGTACATTTCACAGGCCTTATTTTCTCCTTTAAAATCACTTAAACAATGACTCTCAGTGAAGAAGATTTTCAGTGATGGAACTCCATATTAAACCACAGCAGACAAATTTGTCCAAAGGAGAGAAATCACCAGGCCATGACACAAAATTGTTTTACTGTGAGACACGAAACCAAATAAGAGCACTTAAGGGACAAGCACACACACTTATGCAGGCATACCATAGCAAGCCCATGCATGCACATGCACAAAGACCATGCCCCAAGGCAGCTGAGTCCTACCGATATTGTCGCAGTCCCCCTGTGGCACAAGAACCAGGCATGGCATGCCATCTGGAGCTGGGAGGAGGGTTTGTTAAAAGGGGTGTTGAAACGGAGTGGTACATGCTTCGACCGTGCGGCTGACCATCTGGCTTGGCATACTGTGTATCAGTAACTTTGAGCAGTCCTGCACGAGAGAGGAGGAGGGGAGATGGATGGATATAGACAGAGGGGTAGATTGCTGTAGGGTTAAAAGCAGCTAGAGCACAGTGGCACCAATTTGATGGATGTGTCCTGCATCCTGCTGTATTTCTGACGCTCTCTGTCATTCTGTCTTTCTCTTTTGGTGTGTTGTGAAATAAAACTAATCAGTTTCATATGGATACTCAACAGTATTGAAATGGGAAGTTGTCGCTGGCCAAACAACTGGATAAAACACAATATGTGAGACACAATCTATGATTACAGTCCTTTTTTTCCTAATCATATTATGGTATTTAGAGTTAACAGATAACTATTAGCAATTCTAAAAAAGAAAAAAAAAAAGAAAATAAATCGATTAAAGTCACTCACTGTCTAATTCACGCTCCAAAACACACAGATGCACATGTTCGCTACATCGTACATCCTTGCATCCTTGTTTTTAAGAAAAGGTGGGAAACTAAATATAAAATGTAACACACACACACACACACACACATTATATGTA
>JBAMHW010000001.1:21752804-21776558 GCA_037177495.1 Rhadinocentrus ornatus | reverse complement strand
CTTCTCCTGACTGTCACGGAGATACAAGGGAAGGCCCTTCAATGCTGCAGTTTGTCGGTGTGCAGTAATGTCAGACGCCTGAAACAAAGAGTCGCGTAAAACATTACAAGATGTAATTGAGTAACAGCAGAGTAAACATGTAGGCAGCCGTCCGATTCCATATCCAGAAAATTTCTGTTGATTTCACATCTAAATTTTACTCATTTTAAAGGGTAATTTGGAATATTTTTAACTTGGACCCTATGCTCACAGTCAAGGTGTGTCCACAGAAAGTGCTTTTTGTGTTACTGACAGCCTAATATTATTATCAGTGTCTAACAACATTATGAGAAAGGATCCCTACAGTGCAAGATTTTTATATCACGGTAATTTTATGTCTTTGATCAACCACTACCCCAATTGGTTCGCATTTTTGTGCTATTGTGTCAGTCTCTGAGATAGCCATGCATTTATTTTAAGGGTTTGTCACTACAAGGCCCACTCAACATTGTAACAAATGCTACCAAGATTACCACAGCTTCTCATGAGGCAAAATTCCTTTTTATATCCATAATGTTTAGAGTTATGAAATTACTACATCTAGAATTACCTCTTGATCCAGGCTGTTAAGCAGCTGATCCATCTCAGAGGAAAAAGCTGTCTTCCTTGCCCGGTCGAGTCTTAGGAGCTTCGACGTGTGCTGCTGAAGGGCTGCTCTGAAGTTGTCCATTAGGTTCTTGTTTGTGATGCAATAAAACTCTTCCCTAATCTGTTGAAAACGTGAACAGGAAATATAGATGCTTAATACAAAGTCAAAAAAATTTAAACATCTGCATGTTAAAATAGGCATTGTAAGCACACATAACTCTTCTATGCTTTTAACCAAGACTAAATCATAAACACCACATAATATATCCTTACCTCCACCTGCTTACCTCTGCCTCGAAAAATAGAGCAGGCCAACGTTCCAGAACCTCGGACACCATAGGCTGCAGCTCCACGATCTCCTTGCGCCTCAAGGAGAAAGTCAGCTCCATCTTTTGTCTGATGAGTGCAACATTCTTATTCTTTTTCTTAAACTCCTCAATCAGAGCCAGCCTTTCATCCTCCAGTGAGTCATCATTTTGGTTTTCTGGATGGTCAGGGACATAATTAATCTCACCTCGCTTTGCTCTCTTAAGAGAAGGACTTGCACCATCATCTTCACACCTCTGTGCGCAGTATATGCCGATATTACAGCTGATTTATGCATTAGAGATCATTTAAACTGAGAGAAAAATAACTATAGCCTACCTTCACTCTTACACGCCGGTTATCTGAGTTCCTCCCCCCACGCAGATAATAATCAGGTTATAGTTTAACGGTAATTTATTAAATCCCCAATCTCAACACACAGTAATTTCACTGAGACCAACAGACGGTGGAGAACTTAGTGCAGAGACAGGTAGCAAACTTACCATACAGCGGATCGAGTCACAATCTGTGGCCTGCTCCGACCCGCTGCTATGAGGCAGAGACCCAGCATGAGTGTTCATACCACTGTGTAGTAACACCGCTAATACAAAGATGACATGAAATGTCAGCTAATGTTGCAACCACATTTTTTGAGCTACTCTTGTAGCTGTAACAAGTTAGCAAGCATAAATTAACACAATACTAACCAGTCAGAAGATAACCTGTATGTCCTGTTTGAACGGTATGCCCAGACAAGGTAGCAGCACTGCTAGCATTGGTTCGCTGCTAGCTTTTGCTAATGACTGAAAAGCTGTTTGGGTTTATATGTTTAAAATGTGTTGCATTATCCATTAATCTACAGCATACTTCACAACACTCTACAATTCACGGATAATTTTAACTTAATTTAATTAAATGCTGGTTAAAACTTACCTGTGTGGACTCCAGCTCGAGGCAGCACAGTGACAATGAGACTTCAAGTGAAAATTGCGAACTCCAAAAGTTAGCTTTCCCGCATTTCACAACAAAGAAATAAGAGTTAGCAGAACTTTTGTCCATTGTACTGAACCCCAACTTAAACATATAAGTATTAACAACTCACCTAATTGTTTTGGAGCACACAACTTGCTTATTTTGTTGTCCTAACTAACATAATTGGCATAAATGTCAATTATTTATATTTTCCAGTTTTACCTACTTAAATGACTGCTTAAAAAATGCAAGTTGTTTTTTTTTTGCAATGCAGACTTCTGAGTCTGTCTAATAAAATCTGGTGATCTACTGTATCAAAGGCGGCGCTTAGATCCAATAGAACAAGAACTGAAAGTTTCTGTGAGTCAAAATTACACCTGACATCATAAACAACCTTTAAACTTCTTTTTAAATAGAGGTTGGGAATAAAGACATACTCACAAGCTTTTTCTTTTTTTTTTCTAGATTTTTACATACTGAAAGTTTAAAGATTACAAGACAAATCATTATTTGCTTGTGCTACGGTGTAGACAAATAACTGTAAGTTGTGCTGAAGTTTATGGAGAGGAGTGACAGAAGAACTTGAACCAATCCCTGCAGAAAGGCTACCAATGAAACAAAAAAAGCCACTGGAAGTCTATGTAGCTCAAAGATCCATGACACTTATCTTAAGGAGGCAACGAAAGTAAAAAAGAAGACTTACGAGCTTGTGTGTGGCCTGACTCGTGTCCGCATTAAGCCAAGTGAGGTATCCACTTCCCCTTAATATTTTATGGTTTCCTTCAGAGGCTCTGCTGCCTGTGCTAAATTCTCTGTATGGGTTCAGAGAAATAATTCAGACTTCCTACTTGTTATCCTGGATCAGTATAGAGTTACCTTCTCTTCTTTACTGATCTCCTTCCTCACACCCTTTACTGCATTTCTTCACAAACAGTGACTGTGCATTTCACCTGAACCAATAAGGAGAAATACCCCAATAGATTTTAAATGGATACAAGACCTAGGTTAGATAAAGAAACATAAAGAAAAAATGATGTTAAGAAATGTGTTAGGCAAACTGACATGATCAAACAAACACGCAGTGTAACAGATTTCTCACAGGAAAAGTGGACTTATAATATCATTTCTACTTGTGGTCTAAACTTGTGAAGAAAAACAGTGAGAAAAAAAAATTACTATAGACTATGTATTTACATTGGTGCCGAATTATTGACCGGCCGAATGGACTGAAGGTTTCTGAGAAACGGATGAGATCTGGTACTGCTTAAACTTCAAAGCCCGGAAAGAGTATAGAGTTCCTAAACACATCATGAATATTGCAATATTGTAAAGTCACTCGTTCTGATCTGAATGAGAAACGTTTGAAGAATACCACTACGCCTCCTTCAAAACCCCCAACTTACAGTAGCCAAGTGGATGGCCAGTCCATTAACTATTTAAATGCACACTGGGATGTGAAAAGTAGTGGCCAGCATTTTGATGAAAAACAGAGAGTGGATTGGCTCCTGGCGGGACCACTCTGTTTCTGATTACCATTACTACAGATCAGGGTTACATTTATGGGTCTGGATGTGATTAAAGTAGCATTTCTATTTTCTTTTCGTCTTTCACACACATTTTTTTCCTTAACCAAATGTTTGGTACAGAGCCTTCTTGTTACCTCCATTTTAACATCTGCAAGTCAAGATAGTGAAAAAGTGCGACTAAATCAAAATAGGTCTAAGTAAAACTCAAAGCGTCATCTATCCTCTTTCCCAGAAGGGGGGTTTTCTCCAGTCCAGCTTTCCTGGTCCTATCTTTTGCTTGATGCTAATAAGGAACACCCTGTGTTAAATCTGGGTAAGGCCCAGCTAAGGATTCTAGTTCAAGGCTATCAGGGGCTTCACGGGAGCACTGCCAGATTTAGATAAGATATCAGGTCAAGAATAAATCAGAGCAACTGCTGCTACACATAATCAGGCAGAGGACTATGCAGAAAAAGGTAAAGATTGCTTATTGTGCAGTGGATTAATCTCAAACCTGGCTCCAACGAATACATCTGTGTATAATTAGACAAATACATTTGGGTTAAAAACAGTGTGTGACATCCTTGTTTTGTGGAGATTTGGGTGGATTTGGGTCTTTTACAGACAATTCTTTGACCATTTTTATAACATTTAAGTCCTGAGCATGGAGACATTTTTACACAATAGTTTTTGTGGCGCTACATAGCACTGTCACTTTTGAATCAAAGATTTAACATTTGTTCAAACAAGAAAAAATTGTATTGTATAAAAAATTACTTCAACCATTTTAACTCAGTTTTTACTGTAAGTAATGAATTAATCATTTTTATATCTTTCCACAACACAAATAGACAATATTGCACCTCCTCAGTAAGAGGGCATATTACAACTTATCACATTCTCCCCTACAAAATAAATGTCCTCCCGACATTCACCAATAAAATGATCAAAACAACATTAAAGATTACCTGTACAGAGATGTTCAAACGATAGATGTTGCAACACAGTTATAAGTGACTGTTCACTGTAAACAACCTAAGCATCTGTTTGTAAACAGTTTCCCAATAATCATCAGCATTTCACACTTTGAGTTTGTTTTCTGCTATAGAAACTGTTTTAACATAAATGATCATTAATAGTCCATTTCAGTGCATGACAAGCCTGTAACACAGGTAATACATTGTTCATGGCATCAACCTTGTAAAAGTCAGTGACTCATACTCGCAGGAGTCCATACATTAAAGGGGGCTGATAATAGTATGACTTTAAAGGTGACAGCTATGGAACCTGTCCTGGTAGTTAATAGACAGGTGGTACTTGAGACTTGTCCCTGGTCCCAGCAGGTTCAACAGTAGAACTCGATGACGGGGCATGTGGGGAATGCTGAACAGGAATGTCTGATCCAGGTAGGTTTACTCTTTCCTTATTCGAGCTGAATTATTCCTGCTGACCTCCGACGCACAACTGTGATGTGGATTCAGAGGGCAGAACACCAACATTATCTTCTGCCACCGGGTGCCTTTGTCCAACTCCTTTATCCGACTCATCTAATACTACATTCGTTGGAACAATATAAAGTCTCTATGCAGGATGAGCACTGTTTCAGTTTATTCAGCGAGCTTACACAGTCACGGCTTGCACATTTTTGGGACTTGCTATTGCTGATGGTTAGCACCTGTCCCGTGGTGGTAACCACTCCTTGTTTAAAGGAGCATCTCTGGATTGTCGACTAACCCTGGTTTTGCACCCAGCTTGGAAGTGTTCTCCACTACCACACCAATAACAGTGTCTACAGCATGTATTAGTGCCTGTCTGCTAGCAGACAAAACATCTCTGTGGAGCTCGGCCAAAGTGGTTAGCTTGTTGGCTAAATCCATGACGAGGGGGCAGGTGCTTGGGGATGATTTTGCCTGCTATAGAACTGCTGTGGTGGGGTGGATGACTGGGGGTTCCTATCTGGAATAACTGCGGGCGGGGTGTGAAAATATGGCTGCTGCTGCAATGTTTCTTTGTTATTTGGGCTTTTACTGTGCTCAAACATTTCAGTGTAGCTACACCTGCCTTTAGTTCTTGTATTTCTGTCATGAGTTCAGGTGACAACTTTGTTTTGGTCTCTTTCACTGCACATTTGGTGGCTAGAATGTCTTCTGACTGCACAACATTCACACTTGTTGCTGATTGTGAAGTGCTATACTTCCTCTTATTTTTCCGTTTGGTCTCAGTAGCACGGGCAATATTTAACCTCTCTAGCAGGGCCTCATTGGAGGTCTCTGGATCCAGCAGGAGAGGCTGCATGTTTTTCCTTAGACTGTCATATTGGAAACCGGTAAGTAAAGTGTGCAGACTCATGCACTCTACTAAAGCTGGATTGTACTTAAGTCCTGATTCTGACTCCTGGGAGGCAAATAATACTTTCTGCCTTAGATCGAGGACTTGCATGAGGAAAAGCGCAGTATATGGCTGACTGTGGGGAGAGTTAAGTGAGGCTTCCCTTCCAAATAACTGCTGTGAGCCTGGTGAAATAGCTCTGATTATTGGATAACCACGACTTAGTCCATTTTCTATCTGGTGAGCAAGGCTGGAGAAGGTCAACTTATCTTTTTGGCCTGGCTTGCCTATCTGTCCAGAAATTTTAAGGTCTTTACGCCAGAATGGACTTGACTGCTGCTGCTGCTGCTGCTGAACACTAGCAGTGAGCTGCAAGCTTGTGGAGCCCACCGCGGTTATCTGGAGCTGGTGCTGTGAATCATGAATTCTGTTATTCACTGCAGTTGCCTGCTCAGTCTCTGATACTTTACTTTCTTTCACAGTTCATCAGTCCCTCTTGGCACACCTGTGTTTTCCGTATTATCTGTTTGTACTGCTTCATCCTCTCGTTTGGCAGTCAAATCTGCAGTGACAGTAACTCGAACATGCCATGATCTTCTAGCTTGGTCACTTCTTCTCTTTCGAAGTGTTTCTTTACATGAGTGTTGGGACATTTTTATATCTTTCTCCAACACAAATAAACAATATTCCACCTCCTTAGTTTAGAGGGCATATTACAACTTATAACAATTGCCATTTGTTAACTTCGTCCATTGCAGCTGTCTTACTCTGCAATTAATAACAAATCGTTAAACTCACTTTCTAGCCTGCTTGAATATGGTGGTGCAAGGGCACCACATATAAGCATGCTATCAAGGCTAAATCTGTTACAGTCATCCACAGCAGGTCATCTGATAATCAATGATGATTCAAATTAAAGAATTATCTATTTCACATTTGTTTAAACCAGTACTTTTTTTTTTAAGTGTTGGCCCAAGTGACACATTAGTGTATACTTGAATGTGACTACATCGCTACATCATTTTATAAAGATGCTGCATTATTGTATTCTATTACATCAACAAATGTTTCTTTGACTTTTAAAAGCATTTATTTTTTACATTTGAGTAGCAACACATTCATACATTCATGAATAAACATTAATAGAAATGAAATAATAATTAATTTGAGAATTACAGTTTTCTTATAACCCTGCAAAACTAGTTGTTTTGTCTGCTACTTTTTTTTATTCTCTTACAGTGTGGTCTTTATTTCCACTGCACTTTCACACAATCTCATTAGGCTTTATCATTACATAAACTTTTACACCTCAGTTGAGATTCTTTACCATAGATGAATGGAGACTTTTACAGACCAAAGATTTTAGCGATGAAAATAAAATTCCACTCAGCGTTTCCATTCTTACAAACACACTGCATGTGCTAAAGTAAATCTTTTAGAGTTTGGCAAGCAAATCTGCATATAAAGCAAAGATAGGTGGTATCTGAGATTTATTGTGAAGCCTGAGTTACTTTCATGTTTCTAACTCTAAAGTGTGACTGGAAAAGAGGCACAGAGAAGAATTATGCTTGGTCTTTGGAATCAGTGTTTGGGTATCTTCTAAGCAGTTCTTACAGTTGCCTTTCATCTTTTCATGTGAGAATAAAGACTCAACAAGTCTTAACCTCTATGAATGTGTCTACAAATAGAGAGTGAAAAAAATATTAATGAAGCACTACTGCAATAACTTAGGATTTTCTTTTTTGATATAAGAATACAGATTCAGATAAAGAAAAAAAAATCTTTTCTTCATTTTAAAAGCCTCTGACTCCTTCATATTTTTACCCCTGAGATGTTATAACAACAGCCACTTGAGCTCCCTTGGGCACAGTGTTAAGTGGCTGAGAGGACTTGGAGAGACTTGAAGACTAAAGATATTCCTTTGTAGATGTAGAGCAGTGCATCTTTGCACTGCTCTCACTTCACACACAAGTTCTTCCCATCAGAGTCGATAAACTGCTTGTTTCTCTTACTTTCATTCACCCTGTGTATCACTTGCATAGCCCTGTGTTTATGATATGAAATGCCTCTCTTTCTGTCTCTCTCTCTCTCTCTCTCTCTAACTTTCCATTCTCTGAAGCAGTGCTCGATCTTGCGCTGCAGCGCAACAGGAAGCCGTTTAAAGTCCCCACCATTGTTCCAGTTTGTTTCTTTTTTTTAAAATGCTTTTATAGCTTCTACTAAGCACTCTGCCAGGGGCAGAATCAAAGATTTGTTGTTAGTTTTGGGTTGCTTTAGCTGAAATTGCACCCTGGAGGTCTGCACACTTAACAATATAATAAATCAAGATCAACGAGATGCAAACTTTTGTGAGGATGTTACTTTGAGTGATGACAGCACAGCCGTGGCAGGGACACTGCAGTTTCCTCTTGTTATCTCAGAGACCTTATTCAAGCTTTCCTGTTGCTCTCAACCTTCTTCCTTCTTGTTTCTTCACCCTGGAAACAACTGTGCCTCTTCTTTCTAATTACAGAGGGAAAATAGATGCATTGTTCGGGTGAAGGTTATTATGTTCATTCTTGAAGTTCTACTACATTGCAGTGTTATCATAGGTAACATTACAGCATTTGAGGTTTATTTAATGTTTATTTTCAAAGAAGGGCCATAAAACTAATGTGAAACACGGTTTTCATGCTAAGTAAGATTTTGCATGAAACTTTGCATACTCAATTCTTTCATTACATTCATACTCGTGATCAGTAAGAACACCATTTTAGGACGGTGATTACTCAAAGTAAAGTGGACCTTGTATTATCATTTTTACTTCATTTTCATTTAATCTTGTGTGCATTGAGATTAGCTTAGCACCCATCATAAATCCAAACAGGTTGAAATGATTTGAGAATGAATGACAACTTATCTTCTCCTCTCTGTCTCATTTAAAAATGAGAGTATTTGACGAGGTTTCCCCTGATTGGTCAATTTGCCAAGTAGAGCAGCCACAAGGGTGATGGTGACTCATGAACATGCACTGCTGGTGTTTAAAATTACTGGAGATTGTAAACAAACAGAATACTTTTGACAAAAGTGCTGTTTTTAGCATGACATTAGCTCATATCAAGCCATTTATGTTGAATCGGATCCACATACTGAACGTGAACTACATGACAAACTGAAAAAAATAAAAATGCATCAAAACGTCGCTGTGTGAATAAGTCTGAGGTGGCCAACGTCGGTCATCGAGAGCCACAATCCTGCAAGTTTTCCAAGTTTCCCTGCTCCAGCACACTCTCTTGAGGACCGGCATTGGCCACCCCTGGAATAAGTCCATGTTTCTGAGTGGCCAAAGAAGGGAAAAATTAATATCTCCTGTTGCCCAGATGTATCCCAAAATACATCAACAAAAATATAGCATCTTAATAAACCTAATAGTTCTATTTGGTATAATTTATCAAAAAATACTTTCCCAGTGACTTTTTAGCAATTTCATGTATTTTATTTCTATTAATTGATTGTTTGTTTGTTTATTATTTTTCTGTGAAAGTGGATTTCTACTTTCACACTGCATCATTGCATTTCAGTGTTCTCCTGATGATGGTCATTTGTCGGCTCACAGCTGATTTCAGACCTTGCTTATGAAGTAATTGATATTTGTCAAATGCTCCTTAGTAGGGAAGCAGTGGTCTTCAAGTTCACAATCTGTTTGAAAGATTTTTCTTCCTGATGAGAAACAACAGCTTCTTTTCTGAGATCCTCAGAAATTTCTTTTGTGTATTCCTTGATACACTTAACAGAAATATTGTGGAATTCAAATATTTAATAAATTCTTGTTCTTTAAATAAAACTTACTGTAACCTAAATCTGACATGAAATACACGTAAATCTTTTTATTTATACATTTATTTATTTTGTTTTTTTGTTTTGTTTATTAAATTACTTATTTATGCTGTTGTCATTTGCTTACATGGCTTCTCTATCTATTTTTAGTATTTGTGAAAATAAAGTCAAAGGTCACCCTCATGCAGAACAATTATAAATTCTAACTTTCAAGAGACTAATATGAACAATGGAGACTCAATCACCGAAGGTTTTGATGAGTGTTGCTGCCCCTCTTTCCAGAGTAGTATGGTGTTAAGAGTCTGTTCCCTGACCCTTGATACAGTAAGCTACTTTTGGATAATCAATGAACATAGTTAATAGAACAAGTTAATTGCTATGTCACAATGTCACAGATACCCAAGACTCCCCATTGAGGACTACGGTTTGGGGTGGGGTGGGTGGGGGTTGTAAGAGGATTACAAGGACCAGATGTCTGTCTGTTTAGTTGTGGCTTTAGCCCAGACAGGTTCAGGTCAGACTGACCGCTGAATTGATTTCCAGGAAAGAAAAAAAATAGATGATGCTGAAAATTACGCTTTGTCTTTCATAAGAAGTCATGTCACCTGTTTCCAGGTACTAAAAATTCCGGTAATGAAAACCATTACTAAGCAATATCTTCCAGTAACTTCAGCAGATTGTTATTATAAAAAGGCAAGCTTTTGTTTGATTTCTTTATCTTTTTTTAAGTTTTTCTCTGGTGTCACTACATTAATTTCTTGAGTGTGCAGCTCGTTATCACGTATAAAATGCTGCTTAATCTGTAGTTACTGGTAATGAGGTTTATGTCTAGATGAGAAGCCTCCTTAGGTTTTTGTCAGAAAAAAGCTGCTCAGATTGAGCTTTATTTGCTCAAAGAGCAGAATGTGGGCCGGAAGCTGCTTTTCTGCTGGCTGGAAAATTTCAAATGTGTACTTTAGCAGCTAAGAGACCACAAAGGACATTACAGATGGGTTTCATTTTTAAACCCCTTGACCACCTGCTGTTAACTTTGCAGCATCCATCTTTAAGTTCTCCTAAAATGATATGAAAGTTCACCTGTGAATACCGTGAAGGATTTGGGACTGGAGCAACCCCTGGGCTTGTACCTGAGACCGAGAACACCTATTTGTAGCAAGCCTTTGTCACCCTTTCACCATCTCTTTTCGCTGTGACTTATGCCCCCTAAGGCATCTCTGGCGCTCCATTATTTCTATGTGTATTGTGGGAATGTCAGGACTTCCCTGGGTGGATAGTGTTCATGCCAGATTGATATGCAGAGGCCTAATAGTGACCTGTCTGACTTTCACTCTCAGCACACGGACAGATTTGCATGGCACATAGTGTGAATAGAAGCACAGAGCCCTTGCATTTAATATAAGACAAAAAAGGAGGGCTAAGATGACTGTTTTTACAAGTATTTTTTGGTGAAAACTTAAATGAAATAGCATATTAATGCAAAGTTATTGAACTTTAAGTTTAGTCAAACTATTGTGATATTAACAAAAAATATTACACATTTGTGGTCTGTTGCCATTTTTCATAAAGGCTATTTTAAATGTAGCATGCTCATTAAATTCACAATTGCTTGTTTTCATGTAAACAAACCTTTTTAAATAGAAGGATTCTTTCCATTTCCACTCAGCTCCTGAACTCATGCAGTTGTCAGTTCATCGTGTTGAGTAAAGCAATGTTTTGTTTTGTTTTGTTTTTTTCCTCAAGAGAAGCAGTACAGGGCCCTAGGAAGAGAGCTGAGGCTTCATAATCACTGTCCTGCCTCTGCCTCCGCATTTCTTTGTCTGTGTTTTTGTTAGTATTGGAGCTGACAGCCTCTCAGTGGAGGAAGGGGCTTTGAACTTGAGGGCTGTTCTTTGTACCAGAGGCTAATCGCTACTTCAGAATGGGGGACTGCTCCTAAAAAAATAAAAACATTTACTGCTGTAAGGAGAGGATTGGCCTCTAACCATGTAGGTCAGCAGGGAGTTTTACAGCATGGGCCTTTATGAGGATAGATGCCAGAGATGGACAAATAGCAGGACATTAGCTGTCAGCAGCACCGTAGGGAGCCAGATCTGGATGCACTTTAATAGCTGTTTGTTGGTGGAGGGGAAGAGGCTCATAAAAGAGGAGACTCGTTTCTTCTGTGGACCCTGTGTGTTTGTGTCACATCCAAGACTGACCACTATGAAACATTGCCAGACCAGTCTGGGCCGGAGATAGACTGCACTCCATCTGATAATTGCAGTGCATCATCTTAGCTACAAAGACCAAAGAGGAGAATTTTTATACCATAATGCCACATGTGTCTAGATGTTTTCATAGCACACACACACACATGGCACACATGTGGTTTGTCAACACAGTAAATTATTGTTTGAGGTAAGGCGCATGTAGTACAAGATATTCCTTTTGGACAGCATAATCAGTTCATACAACAAGGTTTTATGTGGTGACAGAGCAGAGGGTCTTTCTCTGCCTGGAGAGGTTCGCTCTCCCTCTCCACATACTCACACCTTTAACGACTTCTTAAATGTCACAGAATGTCAGGCAGAGGGATAAAAGCAGAGGATCTCCTCCTGTTCGCTAGTGATCCTTGTCAGTTTTTACTGTGTTACAGTGCTGCCAGGCAGGACATATGCACTCAGGTGTGGCCCAGATTTCACCAGACCGGCTGGTGACATGATTTAATGCACTCACTAGTAAGGAGCCAAGTGAGAAGAGATCCTTGTCAGTAGAGAAACACTGATTGAGCACAGCATGCTCTTAAAAAATGTATCCTTTGCGCATGCTACTTAGGTAATAACCATTAATCACAAGCACTTTCATACAGAATTACATTTTAGACTACAAAGTTTTTTTCTGTCGTGGACCAACCAGAACCCTCACAAAATCCCACATTCATTTTCTTTGTTTCAGAGCGATTTAAAATCTTTGTAAGTTGACTGTGTATTCCCTGAGGAACAGACTACTGCTGGGATGAAATAAGCATCAACGCTGCTCAATTTTCCATTGAGCTAACCAGGCAGCTCATCTCCATTAGTGTTAGTCTAACCAGCTTCACTCTGGATCTCTTTAGCTGTGATCTTCCCTGAAGCCAGCTGGGTGTTATGTGTGTGTGTGATTTTGTGAGAGCTCAGTGCTCTGAGCCCTACAGCTGTGAGAGATCTGAGCGTAAGGCCATGATGGGGCTCAGTTAAGCTCAACAGCGTGAGCCTGTATCAATTACGCTGCAACAGCGATATGGACACAGCGTGCAGTCTTCAAAGACAAAGACTTATGACCGCCCAGCATCTCACTTCCTCTGGCCATAACCTTCAGCCAGAATACACTAACTACAGTTTTTTTTTCTCTTTATTTTTTTTATTTTTTTTTGGGGGGGGGGGGGACCACAGAGAGCCATATTTTAAGTTTTAAGCTTTGTCAAAAGAATCCCATCTTAGATAGAGTTTTAAATAGAGTTTTTTTTTCTTTGTACTAATACAAACATGCCTAAATGAATGTAAGAATTTAACATTTTGTTGTATGTCTCTTCCATGGGGAGTTTTGATTTGAATGCCGTGAAGCGTGGGAGCTAAGGAACAAATTGTGTGTTTTGTCTTATTAACACTACTATTTTTGTATCTAATTTTGTTAATAAATTATACGTATTGAAAAACAGAAACTGGGAGTGTTGTCTCCAAGACATTGTGACCTGGACCACCTCTCTGCAGAAAATATCTTTAGTCCAGTGCTCCTTTGAACATCATATGGATCTAGTTCTTGGGCAGGAGACTGGTGGTATAGATGTATAGATGAGCTATAATCCATGTAGTTCCACCTCTACCTAAACTCTCCTATCCAATACCTTTGTACCTCTACATTCAATACCTTTCAAAAGGCAAGCTGAAGCCTTTGAGGGCTCCACAAAGTCCGAGAGATTCTTGAAGCAAAACTGTCATGCATAATTTGTGTATTTTCCTTCTGTAGACTCCCGGTTAAAGAAATGACTGCCATATCAGCCAGTCAGCTGTGGTCTGCAGGGGGATGTGTAGATGTGGATGTGTGTGGCGTGGTAATGAATGAAGGTAAATGGCAGGGTATGAAGTACTTCCTATCGTAATTTCACACTTGTCAGCTCTCCTGAAGAAACTTCACCTTTACACAAGGATAGAAGAACAGGCCAGACCATAGAAAACACAGAGAATGTGAACTGGTCTTGTAGAAGAAATTCTTTATGCAAAAAATTTCCCTTGCAAATCTCTTGTGTTTGCATTTGCACTCAAAGAATGCAGAATTTTGTCCAAAATCTGTAGTTTAACCAGCCTTAGCTGCCATTTAAAATAACAAAAACAAATATTTGAATGAATAAGTAACATACATTACATAGATAATTATTAAATATGATTATTAGAATACAAAAAAAATCTTTTTGATAAACTAATTAAGAAGTTGGTTTGCATATATGCAATTTAGTGTGCACCCCCCCCCCCAAAAAAAAATCGCTTTACATTACATGCACACACACAAACACACATGCATGCTCACGTCTCCAACAATGAGCTAGATGGTACCCAATTAAACTGTGGAGTGGGGGGAAAAAAACACTGCAAAATTGTATTCATTCATCCTGATTCTTAAAAATCACCTTTAGCATGTTGATGTGATTCATAATGCCGGGCTGTGAGCTATTTTTTAGCAATAATACTTGTACATTTATATGAACTGTGAGGAAAAAAGGCAGTTTTCATACACAAGTGCCGGGAAGACACATTTAAAGTTCATCAGTGAAATGTTTCTGCATGCGATTTTGCAGTTGGGTGCAATCAATAACAGGAACCAGAACAGTTATTTGTCTTCACATTGCATTTATGGTAAAGAAACACCTGTTGAGAATAATTCACTTAGAAAAAAAAAAAAGGTTTCTGCATTGTTTTATGTTTAATATGCCAACATAAACCTGTATCTTCAGCATAAATTTTAGCTGCAGTCTGTTCAAATGTTAACTCGTACTTGGATTTCTTATTTTCACAAACACACAGTGCTTACTCCTGGTTTTCTATTAGTGCCTAGACAGTTGCTTTTTGAGGATGGACCATCTGTAAGCAAACTATTTGAAAAAACAAAGCCTTAGCTTCCTCATTTTTGCTGCTTTATTTCCAAAGATAAAAGCTAATCATAGAACAATCCTAAAACTGGAAACCATGATCAACTGCGTCTTGTTTTATTTAATTTTTTTCTTTTCAAGTTCAAGTAAATGCAGTTTAGTGAGTGTAGTAGTGACACTGAGTGTTTGTGTCTGTGAGAGAGACAGAGTAGAGAAAAGGAAGAGGTGAATAGAGAAAGGATATGGGAGCCTTCTCAGGGGACTTTAAACAAACTGACTAAAGTGGTCCTGTTTTCTGATCAGGCACAGAGAGGAGAACACTTAGCACTGCTGGAGACACTTTAAACACCCACTGAGGAATTAGCCTGTTACTGGGAAACTTCACAGCTTTTGTACTGGGCCACGTACTTGACTAAGTTATCCAGAAAATAGAGCAGACCATACGCAAGCAGGCTCAGGCTCCACTATCCTCCACCCACACTCACTCGCAGGTGCAGGAAGACGTGCTGTACTGGATGTACACCAATAAGTGCAGCGCTCTGGATAGCTGTCTTAAACCGGCACAGATAAACACGCAGAACTAGAGATACCAGATGCGTTACAGTCTCTCTGAGGAAAACAGTAGATAATGAATGGGCCCCTCACACATTCCAGAAAAGTGTCGCATGTGACTTGAAGGAAAATATGTTTCCACTGAGGAAAAGCGATGACCTTATTCCTTCTCCTGTGTTCATATACAGTTTGCCTACATCACCAGGTTTGGCCAAACAAAGAAGAGATTAAATTTAGGCGCTGTGATGTCAACACAAAAACAGACTAGAAAGTTCATCTCTAATTAGGTGTCCCCCCTTTTTTCTAAAGTTCATTTCAATTAGTCCCACCTCGGCCCCACTTTCAGGTCTCTGTGATTTGTCAATGACTCAACTTCTATGTGGTGCAGTGTGGTCACAATGCAGTATGTGAATAGGTGTGTGTGTGTGTTTTTGCATACGTGCCACTGTTTACACTGTGTGTGTGACCTCGAAAAAAAAAAAAAAAAAGGAATCTCGTGCCCTTGACATTTCCTACTTGTTCTTATGATGAATTGCAGGGGTTATTTACTAGTTCATAGGAGAGAAGCACGCATCCCTGCTTTGTTCCCAAACAATCACAAAGAATGCAGAGACATCCATATAAATAACTGCTGGAACTTTCCTAATTGGAAAAGTATGCTTTTATTTTTATTTAATTAACTAAAATGTTACTGATGAATGATATATAGTTAGGCTTCTTTATTTGGCAAACTTATAAATAATATTTTTAGATTTAAAGAAAAACAGTGGTAATAATTGCTTCTGATTCTGTTTTTTTTATTTTCTTCTTGTAATGATCTTAAGACATTATCTGATTTTAAAAGAACTAAAGGAGGTGTTGGCATTGAAATTAGGCACATGCAAGTTATTGGATTTTGTACAAGTGTTTTATTTATTGTATGTTTTTTTTTCTCTCTTCTTGTAATGAACATTTAAATTCTTATAAAACTTAATTGTGTTAAGTAGTTACTTCCTTGTAAGCAATTTTTAAACTAATATTTACATTTTAAGATAAGACACTTTTAACCTATAAAATGTCTGATATTAGACCTTTCATTCCCATGATTTACTGTGTATCATTGGCTTATAGGTTCCAATGTTATATGGCCTATGTGTCCTATGTTGGTTCCTGAAGGTGTACTATGTCTTCTTTGTCCATTTTGTGACACCATCACATAAGCCGATCAATCAAATGTAATGAAACCCATCAGGTCACCTTTGAAATTTATAATTTTTTGTGTGCGTAAAATGAAACGCCCCTTGATGGTATGGAGGCTAAATTTAGATTACCTATATGCTAACATATCTGCACTCCTCCTAACCTTCATAAACAAGGTTTTTGAATTATGCCAAGATGCAGAGACCATACAATATTGTACTTGTGGTTAAAAAAAGGGCTGACATCAGAGATTTGACTTCCTTTTATTTTCAGTCACGTTTGCAGCCATGAATCAAACATTTTTGGGTAAAATCATGAACATTTATTTAAAAGCAGATGCACAGAAACAGAAAGTTAAACATGAAACTGATTTGTTTCTCATCAGCATGGAAAGAAAAAACATAACAAAACGACAATCAGTTGAGTGTTTGACTTATCTCTTTCACCCTGTGGTGTGTTTTCCTCTCTGTGTTTCTTGCTGAGGTTTGCGGTGCTAAGGATCTCTTGTTTGCACACAATCCCTCTGTGATTATTGCCCGCTTCAGTCTGCACGCACAGGGATGCGTCTTTTCACAAAGCAGCTTCATTTGCATAGATTTTGCCAAGAACCTCGCAAATCTTTTGGAGTGCGGTGGAAGTCGCAATAAGATGAGCACGCATGACAGCAGATCACCTAGTTTAGGTTAAATGAAGGCAATATACGTATCAGCTGAGGTGCGTGCAGTAAATTCACTTTCAAGTCAGGGGAGCAAAAACAAGTCTTCATAAATTTGTTTTTCAAGTATTTATTAAGTTTTTCAATAACAGAATTTTTGTTTTCTACAACAGCAAGGCTAAACATAGCTAAGGAAAATTAACTATAAGGTTCATTTTCTGCATATGGCACACACACACATAAAAAAAGAAAAAAGAAATGCATTTGCTAAGAAATTAGCTTTTCTAATGTGTTTGTTGATTTCTTTATTTTGTCGCTGTCATTTTTTTTCCTGCTGAACGCAGCTGCTTGGGCCCTGCCATGCAGAAAGGCCCAATATGGCTCTGTCTGTAAATCGGAGTCCGGGGGCCACAAGACAGAAAACAAGGGAGAACCACCCGGCAAAATTTAGCGCATGATGGCTCCCAGCGGGCATCATTTGGGGACCAGAGTTTTTTTTTTCCTCATTCTCTCTTTCCTTTTTCCTGCATGGTGAGCAGGTTGGAAAGCACAGCCTGAACATTGCTGCTGACACAACCACTCAGGGACGGTTGTAACAGCTCTCTCAATGTGGCACCTGTTATTGAGCCGTCAGAGAAAGAAAGAATTTTGGGAAGGTAGAACAAGCAAGGTGTGATGTGGGAAAGAGCGAATCTCAATTGTAATTCCAAGGCTGTCACAGTTCTGGGAGCCCATAATTCTGATGCTGTACCTGCGAGCTTGTGTATGAAACTGTTTTTTTCCATCTTGAAATTAATATCTGCTCTCATGGTGCAGCCCAAATTTTTATTAATCTCAAATCAAGTAAACAACCAGTTTTTAATTAGATTCACATCAGGCTACTTTGCAACCAGAGAACAGTGTTTGTTTTTGTATAGTGGTCACAATCCCACTCCTCCTGTTTGGTTTAACACATTTTCTTCCCACTGTCTCTTTTCCAGTTCAGTGCATCTAAAATTACTCCTCAATCCAGTATGCCTTTTATGCAACTCTTTTTCATTTGTCTTCATTCCCCGAATACAATTGCTTTTTGGATTGAAGTGATTCATAATTCTTTCATCAAACTAGTAATGATCCTAAACACTCCCTACATCTTAAGTCTAGCCAAGATAAATGACCTGAAGTACAGTAAAAGAAAAAGTAATAGCAGATAATGCTCTGTGTTTTCATTCTTCATTTATGTCCTTTTAGTTGATTCCAATATAAAGGGCAAATATATTACAGGGATTTTCATTTTGGGTTAACATAACAAAAACAAATGCCACATGAAGGAACAAACGAGAGAAGAAAAAACCCTTCTGTTTTGTTTTTTTTCTCTCCCTCAGCTAATCATCAGAGGTTCCCAGCAAGTTGTTGTCCATTCAACCAGAGCAGTTGTATTCCTTTGCAGAGCAATCAAAATGGATTAAACCGACCACGCTTCAGCTGCCTCCACGCAAATCAGATATGCCTGTGATGATGATAATCAATCCATAATAAAATAACACAACATAAATCTGATAGTGTTGTTCCAACAATTTTAATAACATAGATTTAAATATTGCCATGTGCACTGGAGTGATTTACTGAGGAAAAAGTGCTATCAAGCTTATATACACCCTGTTTCTGGTGGCCCGCCAATAATACCATTAACTGCATTGTTCAAACTCATTATGTGATGAGAAACACAATAATAATCGCAGGACTACAAACACACAATTTCTCCTATTGAGCTAATCACTTTTGCCAGCATTATTAGTCTCTCTTCCTTTCCCTCTCTGCCTCACGCTCTTTCGTCGTAAATCCTTGGAGAGGCTGGTGTATAAATCCTTTGTGCTAAATTAGTATTGTAATTTCTGATATCCATGCGTGCTCTACCAGCACAGAGCTTGAAGTTAGTAACCAGAAGGGAGGAGGTAGTGGTGGTGGTGGTGTTGGGGGTGTTGGGGGGCATTGGCCTGGATTCTGAGCCGACCCCTCCTGTGCCAAAGCCCTCTGTGCATGTGGTTTGAATTGCAACGTATGAACTCAAGTCCAGTTTGCATAACATTAAAAAGGAGGGACCACGTGGTGGTGTGGTGGTTAGCACCGCAGCCTCCCAACAAGAAGGTCACTGCTTCGAGCCTCAGAAGGTTGTAGGTTCTCTCTGGGTACTCCAGCTTCCTCCCACCATCCAAAGACATGCATGTTAGGTTAACTGGTCACTCTAAATTCTCCTTGTGAGTGATTGTCTTTCTGTGTTGGCCCATGCAATAGACTGGCAGCTTCAGCTTCCCCACAACCCTTAAGGCAGATTTCCTCTCATGCAGCATCAAGTTAATGAGAGGCTGATTGAATTTTTTTTTCATTTTCTTCTACAAGTTAATATAGACACTGAACCACACTGGACGCCATTGTTGTTTCAAAACAGTAAATACCTACCGAACTGAAGGGAACCATCAAAACAACTCAGATTTAGTGAGCCAAGACCACCCCTGCTGCCACCTTCAGATTAGGAGAAGAAACTGCAACACGACACTAAAACTACGAGCGGGTGCAAGAGCAAATTCACCAGCGTCAGCACGCTGTAACCGACCGCACGCAGACGCCGCCTTTAACTGAACTAAGCAGTACAGAAAATCGATGAATAAAAAGGACTTCAATTCAAACTACATTTGAAATGTTGGGATAACATTTCAGTAAGGATAGCATCTCAAAACTAACCGAACCTATTTTCCAACCTTTTTCCTAAAAAATAAGTTGGGATGTTGTGTAAAATATAAATTGAAACAGTATGTGACGATTTGCAAAGCACAGCACTCCCTTTCTATTAACAGTTTACATATTTTCTGTTTCTATAGTTTTTTTTTTTAAATGGTACAAAGGTAACATGTGACTGAAATTAAGAAATGCTTGATGTGTGCAGTTTTTAATGTGATGCCAGATGGAGGTATAAAAAGAAGAAAAAAGAGATAAATTTGTATAACTATCGGTGTAAAGCTTAAAATGAAGCATTATTCAACATAGTTTGAAAAACTTGCTTTAAAGACACCATTAAATATAAGATATATTTTACAGCTAGTTGTATGCCAGCCATATAACATTGGTTTCTTTTAAAAGTTTGGCTTATATAAGTCAGACTATGTTTTAAAGACCCACTCTGTAACTTTTGACCTTAAAACTTTGCATCCAGACTTTGTTGATAGCACAGTGATATATTATGTGCATGTCTGCCCAGCAGAGTCCCGTGACTGAGAAACTGTACTATGCAACTATTTCATCTGGGATGCTGCGTGACTTTGCGGCTGAGTTTCACTTTGCACACATGTCACACGCTAGCAAGCAGATGTAAACAAACCAGCTGTTTGAATGCGGACTGTGGCTGATTCAGAAAAGAAATGCTAGAAGACATTATCAAAGGGAGAGAAAAAACAAGAGAGCCAGAGACAGTGCAAGAGAAAATACACGAGTCAACATAAGACTGTTTTTTTACTGTCTGAAGAGAGCTCACCAGTGCTGGTCGAAGGTAATGTGGAGCCCTAGGCGAACCTCAGATGTTGCGCTCCTAAAAACAAACATTTAAAAAATGCACATATTGTAGTTTTTCACATGAAATTCTGGCAGCAACAACTTATGACTCTGTGTTTGGCCTTTCATCAGGCTTTTGCATTGAACCGACATACTTTTAAAGTGCATTTAAAATATGAAACAAAATGTCTCGAAATGTTCTCACAGTTTAGTTTTATCATATGAACTACTAATTAGTTAAAGTAAAGCACAATGCTGATATTTTACTGGATTATAATACTACTGACATCAGCACACACATCAAAATCAATAAATCTTTGCAGTTTAGTAATTATTTAAAACTTCATGATGAAAAAAATTACATTATCATTAATTTAATATGGTCCACATTCAAATCCTCTAGGACTAATCACCTTGTCTAGGGAAGGGTTTTTTAACCTTTTTTACACTTGGGCCTAACTTTTGAAGTACTAGTTCTTGTAGTCTAACAACCTTGTGAAATATGACATGTTGAAAAAAATACACGATACAATAAGATCATCATCATCATTTATATATCACATGTACATGAAACTGGATGCTGGCTGGTGTGGTGGTTGGCACCACACCAGCACCAACAAGAAAGTCACTGGTTTGAGCTTTGGCTGGGGGGAGGTTGGAACAGGTGGAGTTTGCATTTTCTCCCCATGTACGCATGGGTTCTCTCCGGGTACTCCGGCTCCCTCCCACCGTCCAAAGACATGCATGTTGAGTTAACTGATCACTCTAAATGGGGTTTGCCATCATTACTGGCTTTCTTTTTTTGTTTTAAATACTTCTTTATAAAATTCGCTACAGGCTAGCAGCTAACTGACACTTCTGCTTATTAGTGTTTTTTTTTAAAACAACTAACCGACACATTACCACCACCCACAAGTAGCAGGAAGCTGCTTTGCAACTGAGCTTCTCATGATAATGGTAAAACATCTTTTGTGTTGATGAGGAGGTACTAACGGTTTTATGCCTCTTCATTTTGATACCTATTAACTACATCAATTGGGCAAAGCATGAATGCAACCTGCAGTGAACGTAGCCATGTGTTCTGCTGGTAGATTTGTAATAGTAATAGTGGTGGATACTACCAGTTCCATATGACTAAATTGATAAAGGTAGCCTGTTTTTTTTTTTTTTTTTATGAATTTCTCAATAATTCCCTACATGAATTTGGCACTAAGTGGTGAGCAACAATCTATTTTTTTCTTTGCAATGACTAAGCCTTTGGTTAAAGGATCCTTTTATACCCGATCCTGACACTCTTACCTATCCACTGATTGTGAAATCCTCCAGAATAGTGGGGCTTACAGAAGAAAGGCCATTTTTATCATCACTCGGTTTCTTTGCTGAGTTGCTTTTAAGTTCCACAATGTGTGATATTGTGTGGTTTACCCCCTTTCTGATAGAAAAAATGTCACACTGCACATATGGCCCACTGAAAAACATGACAGATGAAACACTTTGGTCTGCTTTGTTTAGAGACAGGCTCCTTGCTTAATACAAGCCTTTTAAGTGATCAAAAAAAGTTGGTGATATTTGATGTTGGCTGCCGAGAGAAGGGGGAGGCAACGGTGTCATCCAGTGATATACAGCTCGAGTCCACTGTCACACAGCGCAGTGTCTGCTGGGAAAAAAATCTGACATCCTGTGTTAAACACATCTAAGCAAGGGGCAGGAAGGATGGTGAAAAAGGGAAGCAGCAGAAGGCAGTGAGCTGGGACAAAGAGGCAAGGGGGAGAGTGGAAGAAAAGGGAGGACACAATCAATTCACCAGCCCCATCTCCATCATGTCATCGCCTGTCAGCATAGATTTAAGAATAAAGCTTTTGAAAGAGCTACGATCTGATCAATGTCAAGGCAGTGTTGGCCCAGATGTCAGTGACACAGATCACATGGTCTCTCAAAACATAATCGACCCGTCCATGACCATATCACTGGAAACTACCTGACCCCACTACCCCTCTATCCCTTCTGAGCAGGTAGTGGGATGTAGCATTCATTCCGCTTATGCTGTATTTGTCCAGCATAGTTATGCACCTTACTGAGTAAAAGTAGAGGCCACAGCTACTCCAGTTTGGGGGATTGGAGGAGGGGCAGAGGATTAAGGAATATAAAGGTAGGTAAATTAGATCACTGAAATGTGTAAAATAAATACATAAATAAATATGTAAATTAATCAAAAACTAAACAAGTATAGGAGCTGCATTATTTTTCCAGGAGTCAGGTGGGTAGAAAGAGGAAGCACTGTTTAGAGTTCTGATCAAAGCTGTGGAACACAGAGTAAAAACAAGTCAGTAGAGCAGCACTGATAAAATATATCTGTGTATTGAAGCAGCCTTTCAAAACCTTGAACAATTCTCACAATGTGTCTTAAGGTAAGGCCTATAAACATCGCAATACTGTAGGTATGTTTTATAAAATGTAAAATGGCATGTCGGCAACGTTAATATGTTGCTGGTACAATACCTGCTGTTTCACAAACCACAGAATAGATGTAAGATGTTAACCTTTCACCCATAACCTCAATATACCAGTGGGGACAGAAAACTGGAATCACATATGGACAAAATCATTATGAAAGATAGAAAGAGATAGTGACTGAGTGAATAAATCGAGTCATTAAGCATGTGTTTGTGGGAGCCTGGCTCCCATATGACAGTGCGGAGTGGAAAAGATACTTCTGCTCCCTTTCCCCATAAACAGACAAACAGATTGGCTCAATTGCCTCTATCCTCTGGGCAGCTCTTGCATCCTATTTGCTGGGGAACACTTTCCCTCCCTTGGGCTCCCAGACAGACAACCACTTGTGCTGTGTTTCAAATTTCAGCATTCCCTTAATTAATCAAGACCTTTGTCAAAAGTCAGACGTGTTTAAAAGCTAATCTCAAACTATTCAAGTCTTTAAATTAAGCTGAATGATTATGAATTTCACTGATATCATTTCCTATTAAATAAAACTGTATGGTGAAAAACCTAAATGTTGCTCCTTTCTAATGCTTTTTGTCACATTGAGCAAAACACACATTACATTATCTTTAAAACTTCAGGCTCCAAGATGCACTTGTATGTTGCTGAGTCTAATAATAATAATAATAATAATAATAATAATAATAATAATAATAATAATAATAATAATAATAAAAATAATAATAATA
>JBAMHW010000001.1:21701163-21750665 GCA_037177495.1 Rhadinocentrus ornatus | reverse complement strand
ATAAATAGATGTGTGTGTGTTTGCGTTAGATATTTTATTTATGTATATTATATATATATCCTTATGTGTTTTATGCTGTTTCATGATGTTTTTTTAAAGCTTGTGCTGCACATCCATAGGCCCCTGTGAGTGGGCTGGAGAGACAGGCATGCATTTCTGAATAGTAGACGCGGTTGTTTGACTCAAACATCGACCACAACAAGCTCTTCCCTGTAGCTGCTCAGTGAATCATGCGGGGAGACGTTTGATTGTAACTGGCCTAAACAAGACTGTGGGCTCAGGTCAGTTGCCGTGTGAGAAATATCACAGGCAGTTGCTTTTAAGCTCAGTTTCACTTCTATGTTTTTTTGATCTTTTGATCTCCTATCAACTTTCCTCACACTATGTCTGAAAATGGTTACAAATGATTCATTGAGCTTTTTTTTTTACACTTGCTGAAAATGTCAGCAACTTAAGAAGAGACTTAGTTAAAAATTCTAAATTACCTTTAAGAGAATTTTTTTTCTATATTTTTATGTGAGGCCACATGTGCACAAAAATTAATAGACAGAAAAAACTGAAAAGCTCATACCCTTAATATACTGTTGAAAAATACATTAAATGTAAAAACAAAACAAAGAAAGCAGAAAAAAGTAAAACTTTTCTAATTTCTAATTTCTAATATTTTTCTCAGTTACGTTTTACAGGATTTTTTGACAGTAAATTAATATATTAAAACTCAACTGAAAGGACAAAGAGAAGATTTGTTAAAATGTTTTTTGACTAATTTTTCAATTTACGATCTTTAATGAAGCATAGATTTTGTTTGCTTCAGATTGCCTAAACAAGAAAAAGAAGAAGAAGAAAAAAAAAATAGAACACAACCAAAAGAAACAAAACGGACAATGACAGGAAAAAAAAGGTCTGCTTTGAGTTCTTCAGCAAGTTCACTGCAGACGTTGCCAAGCGGCCACAGATTGTGAAACACTAAATGTGTGGTATTGCTCTCATTTTGGCTTTTCCTATAAGCACATAGCCTGATTGGGTAATCTCTATCTGCACTCAACTGACTTCAACACTAAATTTACTCCTGATGAGCTGCAGAGCGCTTGTTAGACTAATGCTCAAAACACCACTAGATAAGAGCGGATCTCCTTGACTCATTATTAATATTAATAGGGAACTTCCAAGCTAAAGTCCATCATGATAAGTAATTATAATCAGCTCTGATTAGTTGTAGGTGTGCCTGATTAGAGTTTCTCTGACAATGTGTTTCAGTGTGATGTAAAAGAGGGATGGCGGCATGGCTGTCAGGCTCTGCTCACCACAGAGTTTTAAAGTGACCCCATGGACTGCAAACTGTGCTGTCTGACCTCAAGAGCACTTCATTTTCCTGAATGTTAAACCACATCATACAGCAGACTATATTCTATTTCAACAATAAAAATATTTATTTGCACAAAGAACTTTTTAAAAAGCAGTAGAACAGGAAGAAAATGTGTGTTTCATCTCTATGTTAGAAAGGAAATTAAAAAATGAAGAATGCACACTGATGCAAACAGATGTATCTTTCATTTAGTGAGAGCATCAGTGGAAGTAAAGTTGTGAATTTAGCCATTTATTTATGAATTGAAATTGATTTAATTTTAATTATCTATGCTATTCTATTCATTGTGGTCTTTCTATTTTTCCTTCATCATGTTTGCTGATACTGATAAAAACAGACTCAAAATTTGCAAACATATAGAATTAATGAGGACGCGTTTCTTTTTTTTCCCTCTTCTTGTTCTTATATGTGTGTGTGTATTTGTGTGTGCGTGTTAGCACACTTTACTGACTCAGTGAGACAAATAGGATAGAGAAAGGCTATCGACAGATGAACCACAAGCATTTGCATTTCAGGATATGTGTCAGCCCTATAGGGGACAGTCCCCAGAACTCAAGTTTTACAACTTTTTGGTCCTGTTTTACACAGTCACATTGCATGGCCATACCGTTGAGAAATGATGACATTTATTTGATACCTTTGTCGCAAGAGTAATGAAGTGGTTTGCCTAAAAACGTAAAAACTACAATGTCAAGTCTCAAAGCTGCATTTTGTTATTTGCATTTTTTCCAACATGTTACTCAATGTTATCTGTTTCCTCCTTCCAGTAATATTGCATCAGATTTCCAATATTCATGGTGTGTTTTTCCATCTTTCACAGATCAAGACTTCATGGGCTTTTTAGATGAAAAATTATCAATACAAGATGAAGCATCAGCAAAAAAGCCGTGACACTTTGCCAACACACTCTTGTTCCCGGTGCCAGCATCAATAATTCAGCCACTAGCTCATAACTTTATTTTCAATGCATAATTGAGGCCAACCAATGATGGCTGCTCTTTCTTCAGCCATTTATATGCTGAGCAATTTTTAAACAATAAGCAGAGCAGTCCATTAAGCTTTTAACATCTTTTCTTGCTCCCAATCCAGAAGATATAGGAAAGTATGGCCTGTAGCCTTTTTTACTCTCCCTGCTTTTTGCACAGTGATATGAGCGGTGGGTGATTTCAGGTAAAGTTTTCTTTGAAGTTGAAGCTATTGTGAACATTATTAAAATTGTGGGAAAGCTGTGGTAAACAAAGGAAGGAGTAAAAGATGTTTGTAAAGGATGGGGTCTTGGCTGAGGTGAGAATTTGCTTTCCAAAATGCACTTACGAGTGTGTACTGTATGCATATCTGTTTCACAATTGGCCATATTTTTAATTAATAATTCAATTTAATTTAATTTAATTTAATTTAATTTAAAATTATGCATATATATCTTTGCATTGCAGAAATTTACTTTAAAGAGCACTTCATCTGTTCAGTGACACATTATATGACCCGTACATCTCTCATTTGTTTGCACCATTACTAAATAAATATTGATTTACTATTTTAATTACATGTTAATCTCAAAACACAGAGGTGCCAGTGTGTGACTCTCTCAAGTCATTCTGCTAATTTCCTGTTTGCAAATATTTATTGAGGATGGCATCCTGAGAGGGCTATAAAAGTGAATAGCAATCATTAAACAGAAAATAGCTGTCTACAATATCTGCACAAGTGTCAATATCTGAAAACACTGGCTGAAGCAGCTTCCAATCAATTACAGGTCCTTTCTATCCCCTTTCTTTTTAAAAACAAACAAACAAACAAACAAACAAAAAATACACACAGAGATTAAAAACAAATTCTTTTTTCTTTTTTTGAGGGGCGGTACTTTCAATATTTTTCTTATTAAAATATACAATACCTATCCCATACATCTTTTGTTTGGTCTTTTATCTCAACAAAACAACACATTTTTTATTTTGATTAACAGTTGAACTTTCCTGATTGACTTAATTACCTCAATTTATGTAGTCTTTCTTGCAAACTTGGGCAATCTGAGGCCAGCATGTCTTGTATGAAAGTGACCTGACTGCTTTAAAGTAGCACTATTGAACTTTGGCTGACTGTGACGCTGCCAAACAAAGGCTAATTCTGCATCCTTCTTTCATCCTGTCTCTTCCCTGAGCTCTCTCTATCCAGTTAAAGTCAGTATAATGTTAAAGTGCATTTCTGAGCTGAATTGGCCAATTTGCTCGTCCAAAACAGCGAATGCGTTGATGTCCAGTTGCTGGTGTGTGACATAGTGCCATTAAGCAAATTACAGCTGTCACGTGATGCTCTGATGAACATCTGTTGGCTATTCTCTATCAGTATAAATTTCCACAACAAATAAGAAGGAATTTATTAGATTTTACAGGAAATTAAATTAATGATCTTTGATCTTTGTTTTTGTCTCTGTGCTGTCTTAACTTGTACAAGTTTTAAATCTTTAAACAAAAACAATATATGGAATAATACTACAAACTTTTCTTTTCTTTTTCTTTTTTTTTTTCTTTTTTTCATGCACATAGGGCTACACACGAAATGTGCACATACATACACACTACTAGCAGGGCTAGATTTACACCAGAGCTTTCAGGGGAGACTTATTATGGGGTGCACCGAAACACGTACATGTGCACACATATAAATATATATATATATATATGTTGTATGGACGCTCACAGCACACAACAAACAAACAAAAGAGGAGCTCCTCTGCCTTTCAAGGGAGCTTAGCTCCCCCATAATTCGAACCGTAAAAAGCTTGGGCAAAGAAACTCTACTATTTAGCTGTTTTAAAGAAAGTGATACGAGTCTGCACCAATAGTTCTTCAACCATTTTGATAGAATAGTTAATTATTGCAGTAAAATCTTTGCAGTGTTTTATCTCCACATGAGAATCATATCAGAGTAAATACTATCAATTATAAATATGTACATAATACATACATACATATTTATTTATTAATTTGAATTCATTTTTAATACTTGAATGTAACTTTAAATTCTAATTTTGAAGGAAACTGCAGATATATTAGCCATCCATACCCATTCAACTTCAGTAAGGATCCAATACAGCAATGAAACATAAAGGCTTTTATGCATTCTTCTCTTTTAGTTTTGCTCCCTCTTTCATTCTTGTTTTTTTTTTACTTTGATTCCAGATCTATCCATCACAAAGATATATGGAAACTCAGAGTGCATTAGGGTGATTGGATGGCTGAAAAAATACATGGAAACAATAGAATTTTTAGTAGGAAAAAAGCTATAAATTAGAATCAGTAAGGAACATAATTTTGATCCCATTTAACTTAAATAAAATAGACCACCTGAGAAAATATTTACTTTTAATAAGAAGGTGCAAGAGTGTGTGTTGAAGAATAATCTATGCACAATGTAGTGTTTGCTTGTTTTTTTCCTGAGATCAAGGTGGCTGGTTTAATTGAGCCTGTACTGGACCCAGGGCTGGGAGAGCAAGCAGGGGAGCATTGATAAACTATGAAATGGTTCCAATATGAGCAGTCGATGAAGCTTTGTGAGCAGCTCTCTTGGGGTTTTGATTTTCTACTCAAACAACGATCCAGGATCTTTGCTCTTCAAAGGCAAACTCCATCTTTGCTGTTATTGTTGTTGCTTTCCCCATGTTTGAGTGATGTCACTGAGGTCAATTTCATCCATGTCCATAAAGGCTCTCCCACACTTGAATCACCTGGGAGACAGCTTCTGTTGGTCTCTGCAATGGTAGCAACAACCAATAAAGGTCAATCTCCCATGGTAATGGCCAATTGGGTTTGTTCCCATTATTGGCCCTCTGAGTTGTGGTCAAAAGATGGAGAGCTGGCATCACTGAACCAAGTTACAAACCAATCTTAAGAAGACTAAACTCTGTTTCCAAGCACTGCTTTGTGACTCCATTCTTTCTCTCCCTCAGCTTGCGGTGGCCCGCTCATCACTCCATCATGCATAGTTCCTGTATAGGGAGAAGCATCACAGTAAAGTCACAGAGTGCTGCCAGTGAGGGCTAACCGTCTAACCATTTCAGCTAATTGCCTCATTAATGATTCACTGGTATTAGGCTGCTCTAGCACTTCGCTGTGGGGAGCAAATTGTTCTGATTGGTTTGCCTCTGTCAATTATTGATGAGGCAGTGAGCTGAAGTGCTAACACCTGGCTTTGGAAGTCCAAATGGCCCTGCATTCCCATCACACACTCGGTTATCACACACCCTGGGATCACATTCTGTCGTGAAGGTCTGGAGTCTTGGCGGTTGTAGTTCTCTGAGAGTGGATGTAATATGCCTTAGGGTGATGACTGTTATCCCAGTTGTGAAGATGTTAACTAACAGAACATTCCACAATGGTGTGTAAAAAGGAAGACTAAGAAATAAAATACATTAGTGTGCAACGTGGAGTGATTTGTGGAAAAGCAGTGGACAGCCAACATGTCAGATCACAGACTACATGTATAGATAGTAATGGGTGATATGTAAATTGTCATCAATCAGCCATCTTCAGTCCAACAACTGGCTATTTGTGATATATTTGAGATGGTCAACCAGTCAACCAAAAGAAATAACAAAAGAAATCACCTAGCTCATACTTGTAACTAGTAAGTGTCTGATTGCATCTGGTGAGGGTTTCCTTTACCCACAGCTTCTACAAACAAGTACAGTTACTTTTTGCTACTGGACTGTCATCTCTATGCTAGTATAGTCTCACCAGAAATCATGTAGGACAAGCATTTGTCCATTGTCCAAATTGTAGTACCATCAAAAACAGAGATCACAAAACATTACAGAAATTGCAAGGTACTAATTAACATGTGTAAAATGTAACCAATGGATATTTTTGTAACTGCCTAACCATACACTTTATAGACATAGCCATTCACATTAATTCTGTCCAATTTTCCAATCTATTGGAGATTAAGAGCACAGCATAAGAATTTCACATTGGTTCATGGATCAGAAATTATGATACATAATATGTGTAGCTAAGATTAAGGCTGTCATTGTACAAGGTCTTAGTTTTTAGCCTTTACTATGGACCAATGTAGCTATTTTTTCAGCATTTTATAAGAACACTTAGTTGCTCTTGCGCTGAATGTGAGACTCAATTAATTGAAGATTTACTTTTTTTTGTCCCATTCTCATGTAAGTGATAAATTGATTCGTAACTAATAAAATCTTGATGCAGCAAGTGATTCTACTCCTTTTACAAAACAGTTACAAAACAGTTTGAACTGTGCAGCTGAGTCATTGACAAGTTTAATTCTTACCAATTCATTTTTTGTACTGCTTCGTCCAATTGAGGGTAGTGGGGAAGCTGGAATGGAAACTGCGATTAAAGGCGTTCAATTTTTTAATGTGTCAATCTTTTTTGTAATTAATTAATTGTAAACACTATCAAAGCTAAGCAGTTCTAACCGAGCTAAAACAACATTTAAACAAAGCAACAACATTCAAATATTTGAATGAATCCATGTCATAATAATTGTTTTCATGTAAAGCCAATTCATAAAAAAATAAAAAAATAAATAAATAAATAAAAAACCAACAGATTGCATCAAATTTTCTTTTTAATTAAGTCCAGTCTCCTAATCTTGCATGGAATAGTGGATGACAGTGGAGAGGAAAAACTTATTTTTAACAGGAAAAAGAAAACCTTCATTGCCACTTGCACATGCATAGGTGTAATGTCCATATAGAAAGGCTCCATTTGAGATTTGAACCAAGACCCTTTTTGCTGTGAGGCCAGAGTGCATACCACCTATCCATTGCAAAGATTTAATAAACAATCACAAATGAACAAAATTACATCATGTCCAAGTAAATTGAGTGTGTACAACTTGGATAACAAGTTTATAACTTCATATATTGCAGGCATGTGAGGTGCTGCAACAGTATTGCGATGTCAATAGTTCCTTTGTTTATGGTGATTTATAATGGGTGCAGGCAGCACCTTTACAGTGGGGTCATGTAATTGGATCTCCAGTAGATAGTAGCTGAATTCTTCTGTAGTCTTTGTGTCTAATGGCCCACCCACAAAGCGCTCTTTCTGGCAACATGAATCATCCTCACAGTGCACAGGACACTGGAGGGACTCACCAAACTTGTGCAGTTATATACACCAACAAGAAGAAAAAGCAGTGTTTTTGTGTTATCCTGGAACAAACAACAAATATAAACATCACTGAACAGACATTAATAAAACCCACTGTGAATGTTTTCATCTCTCCTTGGCCTTAATTGAAGCTGATTATGGAGTCACCCCCCATGCTGATGCCACTGTCACTCTTAATATCAGCCAAGTGGGCTTGTCGTGTACACTCACCGGGTGGTCACTCTGTCTTTGTTTTTAAACTGGCACCAGTGACAGCTGAGCCCACCCCACTCTCCAAATACCGTGATTGTGACTCACTGTGTGTCACCATAAACTCTGGACAAGGAGACTAAGTTTAGACAAGGTTCCACATAGTCTGAAATGTGAAGTTCACTCAGTCTTGCGGAGCATAGCTGGTACAAACTTTAGTGCTTGAGAAAACTGTGGTCACATTTTATTGACTTTTTTTCTTTTCTTGTCCTTTCCCATCCCTCCCCTTCCTCTTTCTGTTAACAGATAACCCAACGACTGAGCAGCAACAATATCAGAGTGGCTGACCAATCGCACGAAGACACCTACAAAGCACAACATTCAAAATGAAGAACAAGAGACAAGATCTGCTAGAATCACTCAAAATCCCCACAGTGAAATTGTTGAAAGCCTCTTATTACTCAAGTTTCCTTCCTTGGTATTTTACCTCCAGCTTTTTTCTACAAAACACGAGGAAAGAAAAAAAAAAACGACAAAGTAAAACCCAAGACTCATAATCATGAGATGATTGAACATGCCTGATAAATACACTGAAAAGACAATTTTGTCTTTAATGGGAAGAACAATTATGCATGCTTCTGTAAATAGCTCACTAGAAAACCCTATAATTCCTAACATAGGAAACATACCAAGTTGCTGTCACCAAATTCATAAATCATTACTGTGGGTAGAGAACTTTGGTTTGATATTTTCCATTTGAAATTAATATTCTTCTTAACAGTTCAGGGTCCATGAAATTATCTGTTCACACATCATTTCTGTAGTCTTTTGAGTTATTTGAACTGTAAAAATTTTACTCCTTACTCTTCTCTTTATGTAACAGTCTAGTCTTCCTCTCCAATATCCACACTAGTTCATGTAAATAGATGTGAATGAAGACAACAGCATGGACCAGACAATAGTGTATATTTACCATCTTGTTAGACCACCAAAATCAGTATGTGGATATTCCAGACAAACTTTTAAAAAGTTTAATATACAACTTTTTTTCTGATAGCTAAAGATATTGTTCCAGGTATCTGGACACTCTTCCTGTATATTTGAATAGATGCATAAAGGCATTAGCAATAGGTATTGGTATTATTTGAGCACCCTACAAGGATTATAAAGCAGCAATTCCTCTGGTTTCATTACTCCACTGGGAAAAAATTATACTGAATAGGAAAAGCAGGCATGTCATGAGCCTGGCGTAGCACTTTTAAGATTTGCTTTTACATATATTATTTTATTTTACTATTAGAAATTGTCTCCCAAATACAAGTGTTTCCCATTGCAATAACTGCCCCCACCCCTCTCAGTGCTGATGTATTAACTGATGTAGTAAAGCTGCTGTCGGTCTAAAAGGGATATGTTTTTTTCTTTGCATGGTTTGAAACTGTGCTCCAGTCCTGAGCCTACACATGGGGGAAAAAATGTACCTCATTGACTGTGATGTAGACATGAGGACTCTGACCTTCGTCTTCCATGGAGATAACCAAATGGACTGACAGATAAGACGCCAAGCCAATGAACGGACAACTTCAAAGATTAGATCCTCACTGGTGAATACAGTCAACCTTTGCATGGACAACAGGGAAAATACTAGCTTGTTGAACACCTCATCTCCACCATCATGCATCCTCTACCTCTCAACACTTGCTGTGTATCAAGAAGTCAGTGTCTTATCAGTGAGTCACTCTGTTATCCCCACAGTCCACTTTTCTGCTGCATGTCCTCTCAGAGCCTCATCAGGAGAGTTCAGTGTTGAATACTACATGGCAATGGCGAAAACATAACAACTGCTCACTTTGAAACAAATACATTCGTTGCTTGTTGCTGTATATATATGTACAGTATGACCAGTATGCATAGTCTCAGATGCTGTACTCTGCATGTTAACTTGTAGATGGAAAATGGAAAGTATTCACATATAAAGACATGCAGGTATTCATTCAGTTGACTCTAAACTAAAGCAAATTCTTGTCAGCTTCACATCAGCTTACTTTGATTTCTGAAAAAATGTACAGTAGCATTATAGAAACAGATTTATGTCTCTCGTTGCTATTGTGAAAGTCCTTCAGCCAAATGGCAGAGCTGTTAAAGTTAAACACTTTGAAGGGACCCATACCCTTCCTTCTGATGTCAGACTGAACCTGGCCACAGCAAGCATGGGGATAAGGAGAGAAGAGGAAAGGCAAGCTGGGGTGCTCCAATTAAGTGGCCGCGCACAAAGTGGCATGGGGCGTCCCGCCAGCAACTGTCTATTCATCCTGTGTCAAAGGGATTTGCACATCTCAATGGATCTACGCACTGACATAGAAGTCCAAGAACAGAGCAAAGAAGAGCAGAAGCGGAATGGATAGAGAGAGAAAAAAAGAAGGTATTTTTCAGAAAAAATTACTGAGCCAATGTTGGAAGTATTTCAGTGGTCTGACCAGCTAAAGTACATGATATTTTCTTTTCTGCCCTCCTTGGAGAGCTCAATAACCCATCGACCTCAAACTGTTACACCCTCATGCAGCTCTCAGGGCTGTCATGACCTCACGTCCTGTCTGAGGTTAACTTTGTGCTAATGAGCAGGGCCCTCAGTTTGACCAGATGTTCAGCCTTGTAGTTTAATACCTGTTACCCTCTGTGATTATTTAATGCCTGCCCACTTCATCTGCACTCTTTCTGGACACAGCTACAGAATAACTTCAAGTTTAAAATTCTGTTAAGTGGAGAAAGAAAATCCACTATACACTATGAAGCAAGTGTTTTTTCTGTGCAAAATGACAACAGCCTAAGAAAAAAAACAACTAGTTAGTACATTCAGGTACACACAATAAGTTTTTTTTGTGGTATACGTCTGGTTACCTGCTTTAGATGCCCAACTGTGCAGCTTTTTAAAAAAAAATCTTCTTAAATCAAATTTTGCACACTAAATTACAAGCGGGTATTCACATTCAACACATAAACAAACTTGAAATCACGACTTATGACTTAACAGTGATTATTTAAAGAAGATTTAAAATACAGAAAGGATGAAGATGTCACTCAAATATGACACCAGGCGAATGCATCTTTGAGACTCAAGCCTTTTTACTCTTTTAGAAGTGAAACAAAACCCCATATCTGTACAGATTATGCAGTGTGTGACAGGCTGATTTGCTTTCCTATGTGTTTGAGTGCAGTCCTGAAGTACAGCTTGATGTACTCTGTTGCTCAGCTTTGACAGTCATACAGAAAGCAAACGTTTTATCTGGCAATAATCCTGACTGGGATCAGAATATGTGTGGCTGTTCACCTTTTTGACATGCAGAATAAGTGTGGGTACATAGAAGCCCGTCCCTCATATTTTCCTCTGACACACACATACACACAGCACACCACACTAATCTAAACAGCAAGGCTGTATGTAAACAGATTGCCAACATAATGGGATTGTTCGGTGAGCAAACAATAAGCTGTTAGCGTAATCACAGGTCAAAGATATATTACCCAGAGGCCCACACTGTATGTATATTTACATGATGGATATGTGGGAGGCAGGAGAGGGGCAGGGATACAAGGGATATAGAGCACTACTGATTCAGACTTACCCCCTGTTGGGCCTCACTGCTGCCTTTCTCTCCTCCCTCCCTACTTTTGCCTTACTTAATCAGCCTTCCATTTTCTCCACTTGCTTCTTCCCCAATTTATCCAGCTCTTAAACACTAGGTTCCTCGTTTTCTTTACCTCGTTTTTTTTCTACCACCACATTCATGTCTTTACCTGCGGTTTCTTCATTTCCTTCATCCCTCACCCATCTTATTTTGTTCTGGGCAGATATAATCTCCTTCAGCAAATCCACCAATCCATCTCTGTAGTCAGTGGGGTACCAGGATAAAGTAGCTCCACAATCCTGTTTTTGGATTAAGCAAAGAGAGGGATAAGTGATATTGGGCTATTTGAATTACTTCATTCATGTCTAATACATAAACGAGAGCACAAAAAGAGAAAGGCAGAGACAAGAAGAAAGTATTTTGCGGTGCCATGTTAGAGAAATCGCTTATATTTATATAAACATGGCAGTTTTGTTGTTAATAAAGACAGACCTTCACTTTAACATGTTCGAAATACTTTGCTTATGTGTCTTGGTGACCAGCAACAAACAACTACAGTGTCTGTCGGGATAAATTGTACATAGCTTACTCTATAAGCTCACAGCTTATTAACTTATCTCCACTTTATTTGATTATCATCTAGCTCATTGGTTGGTTAATAAGTCCATGTCACGACAAAACAGTCCATTAGTGTCATTACTGGCTAACTTGTGTCCGCTCTGTGTGTCTTCGAACCACTGGAGCTGACACACATTGGGGCCAAGAGACAAAGTAAACATGGAGGCAGAGCATTGAGGAGAAAAACAATTAGCAAGGCAGTTAAAACTCCAGTCAAAAGTCTTGCCACATTGATGGCTCGGTTAAGATATGGTTAAAAGCTCTCGTCTGAGGACTGACACAAAATCAGCAGCACAGGGATCGAAAAATGTCCAGTGGCGTCCCTGTCAAGTATCATGTGCCAAATTGCCATACAGCAGTATGCCACTGGTATTCAACTCACACAAGTCACTTTCCACTAGCAGGGACTCAACAAGAACTAAACGTTTGGCCGATGTTATTAGTATTCAAATTTAGTGCAAATGGTATATTTAGAGAGAAGTTATACATACACTTAATAGCTCATCCTTCTATATTACATGGCTCTAGTCCTTTTTATTGTTTAAGCAAACAGGCAATAGTAGCTGCAAAAATATTAGCTATGAGGTCTTCTGAAAAGCTTTCTATTTTTAATTTTATTTTGAAATTAATACTTTAATTTCAAGAGTGTGTATTCAAATTACCAAAAGCTTAAAATGCCAGTTCTTGCATTCTTTGATTTCAAGTGCATCTGTTTGTCATGCATTATAAAAAATATTATGTAACAATCAATTATATTCCACAAAAAATTTGTAGAGAGAATGATATGAGATCTTCTGAGATGTTTCTGTGCTTGTGTTACTCCAGTTAATTAGTGAAAAGACACGTGATCCATTGGCCACAGACTGTTTGACTGGCATGAAAACAATCTGAATAAATTAAAAGAAAAAATTCAGTTAATTCTGTGGCTGGTTAGACCTGCACAACACAGATAATTATATTATATGACAGTGTTAGTCAAAACAAGCAATGCAAGCTTAAAGGTTTTCCTCAGAAAACTGAATAAAATAAATGTTGTTTATACAAACATGTCCAAATACAACCAAAGTATCCTCATCACTTTAATTTTGTCCCACATTTTACATCCAACAAAGCATCAAACCTTTAACAACCCCTTTGGTATCTATAAATGTTTTCCAATAAAAAAAAAAAGGAACATTAATATATGCACCACTGATTATTCATTAGGTTGCAAAGCTCCCTCACTATCCTTCACCAGGCAGTAACAGTCATGTTAAATGTTTTGCTGTTAGTGTTTATAACTAAATGGAAGAGTGACATATTTGCATTGCCCCTATTTACCGCTTGCTGTAGTACTTCTATTGAAATTGGTATTAATTGAAATCAAAGACATTTTGATATCTGGTATCTGGAAAGCATAACTGTTACCACATTATTGCTTTCTTAAATCGCCTTTGCAAATGACTACGTCTATATTTTATATACTTTTTGGTTTGAGGATCAATTGATAAATTGTTTTATAATTATGTTACAGTATTTTCTATACTGCGGAATAACGTCAATTTTATTAAAAAATTAAAATTAAACAGTATATAATTGAGGAAAAAAAAAAGCACTTTGCAGCAGCTTCTCCTACTTTACTACTTCAATATAAAAACACAAGACATCTTACACAACCAGACACCTCTCCTTCTCATACACAAGCCCACATACACAAAAGCACATTCTGTGACTGATCGTTCATCTCATTCATAGTGATTAGCAGTGACCTCAAACTACACCTTGCTAGGGTAATGGGAGTGGAGTCAAAGGTGGGAGGATTACAGTGAAGCAACCCTTGTCAACTGCTCTGCTTTAAGCCTGACCCCCCTTGACTTATAAAAAATTATTTACATGCACAAACTCAATATCTTGTAGGTACAGTGTAACATTACTCAGATAAATCATTTGGGTATTCAAGCTATGAGATAGCATCAAAAGTGGCATTTAAAGTATCATCATGGTTCTTGATGGATGTGGAATGGATGAGAGTTGTTTTAATAGCCAGAACAAAGCAAAGACAAAGCAGCCCGCCTTATGTCACAGAACTAATGACAGTGATGAACAATAGAGCTTTTAAATCCTTAACCCCCACCTCATCCTGCCTTACACATAAGCTTGAGCTCTAGGTGGGCATTTAGCTACCAAGCCTCTCACTGAGATGAGATGGGCTTCCAAGAAGATTGGGGGGTGGAGGCGGTGGTAGAAAGAATCGGATTAGCCCAAATGCCTAAAATGGAAGAAATACTCTGGGCTGACCTTAGTGTAATACCACTGACAAATTCTGTAAACTTAATATTTAGCATCTGATTAGGTAATGTAAGAGATTACACAGTGAATTGTGGTAAAATCACCTAAACCTGTACATCCGAGCTTTATGTCAATGTTTAAAAAAACGAGGAGTGACTTCTACACATACCCTAGTTGCCACTGAAGAAACAAATGAAAAGGGAGGTAATAAATTGCTAGAAGCTGTGGACAGGTGGCTTTTCAGTCTGCACCGTTTAACTCTGCAGTCTGGTTTCTGACAGCTTGATTTAGACTCCTGCATCTGAGCCAGAAAAGAGAGAAAATTAGCAGCAAGTAAAAAGCAGCTTAACTAGATTCCAATTTCCTTCCTTGAAACACAATTGATGTAGTTAATGCAAAATTAAGAATGGACTTTTCAGTAGCTGCAACAAGCTTACTGTGATCATGTGAAGACCGCATGCTCTACAAAAGGGTCAAATACACAGGATAAGTTAGAGTTTGACAGCACTTATTTAATTTATCATGTCTCTGCCATCTGAGTCCAAGCTTGTTTTGAAGAAATGTTTGGGTTTGTCTTCATTGTGCAATATGGAAATTACAGTGACTCAAACTCTTCTTTATGGATGCATGCTGTTCTGCCTGCTGTGAACAGAGTATAATCCTTCAGTTTGAGACAAGGGAAAAGTTTGTGGAGTCCAGAAAGTTATTAATACATCCTTTTTGGACCCCCTACAGAGCAGAGAGTGGGAGACAGCAGGGGATAGCCATATGCTATCAAAGTATTATTTAAAGCTTCCATCTTTTGTCCACTAATCATACATCATCACATATAAATGAAAAAAATAGAGGAAATACAACCATGCAGCTCAATTTACAAACAAAGAAATGTACAACAGACATTTCTTTAAAAAAAAAAAAGCTTTAGGACATGTCGACTTTAAGCAGTGAAGGGCCGTAACTTTGTTTCAACTGTGGATGCGCCCCAGTGGCTGGGGTCAGCTCATCATTTTGTTTTTACTTGCTTTTAAAATACTGCTGCCGTTGAACAATTAAAAGTTTATGATTCCTATCGCAACGAGGCTCTTCACTGTTACCAGAGGTTAATTTGTGCTCGCCCCTCATTTCAATTGTACTGCAGTAAATGTCCACATTATTTCCCACATGGGCCTGAATGAGGGATTTGATTATCAAAAGGTAGACCTTGGTTGGCTGTGTTATTGTCAGAGGGGTCGTAAGCTGTGGTAACAGCTTCTTGGGTCTTATTGCTATGGCGATCAGCCCCTTGCCACTTGGCCTTTCCTGACCCCAGTCAGAGATATGCTTTATAGGAAAGCACATTAACATGCTCTGGCAGTCACCTACCTACTTTATCAAAGGCAGTTCCGTAAAATCAAGTGTTTACGGATCCCCAGTGAGGGCACGGTGCTGCTGATTGCCTATATTAGAGGTTGACTGTAAATGAGCTAGAGGTGGACAAAGCACTGGTAGTAGTGGTGAGAATTCTGACACCAATATAGTTTTGCTAAATGAGCAATATATTTAAAATCTGCAGCATCCCATGAGAAAGCTACTAGACCCCCAGCTTCAAATGTTGTTTGCAGTCTAAATATAATAATTTATTCGATTCTTTCTGAAAGGAAACTGATTACATGTGATGTGATTGCATTGTTGTATCCTGTAAGTGACAGAATCCTCTTCTATTGTCTTCTCCTGGTTCCTTGATTTTATTGGCTAAAGTGTCTAGTAGGCGTTTTATTTGTTTCCATGCACATGTGTTTATTTTGATATAGGCATTTTACTGTGGCTATGATTGGTATAATGCTTAAAAGATACAAAGCATTGGTAGAGAGCATCGGCTTACGGCCTGATCACTCATGTATGATCCTCTCAGCATGTCTGCAATGATAGATGGTGATAGCCCCTTGTCTTTGTACACAACAGGGGGGCCCCACTGTTCTCACTGGACAGATAGTGGGAGCAGGAAAGAGAAAGATGTAGCCACAGTTTAATGTCCTTCTCTGGCGCTGTGCATGCTCTTTCCTATTTGCTTTTCCCTTTACGGCACAGTTAACATCGTAAATTAACCTTTCCGAGCCCCCTTTGTGCTCAGAGACTTGTGTGCAATAGAGACAAAGGGAAAAAAATTAGACCTGTGTTATGCAATGTGGCGGTGTTGGTCAGAGCCTGTTACAGAATTGAGCAATTCCCTTTTCAGTGATAGAGGATAAAACAACACTTTGTTCAGTCGAGCAAACATTCTATTTTATGTGCATGCCTTGCTCTGTGAATCCATATGAGGCTGCTTTCTCTTTTCCATCCTTAAAATGTAAATTGAAAATTCATGAAAGAAAATGTATTGTAGGTCCTTCTCTTCTTAGTTCACACCTGTAAATAGGATGTAAATACCAAACAGCTATGCATGCTAAATATACAAGCAATTTGTTCAGGTACTTTTGTAATCCAGACTTCTCATATGGCATGTAATGACAAAAAAAAACATACAAAAAAAAAAAAAAGCAAACACTGAAAAACATGATAAATTATGAACAAGGATATAGTTTGTAAACAATTTCAAAATGAAAAAAAAAAAAAAATTGTCTTCGCTGTTAATGTTTTCTTACTGATAACTAATGCATTAGCCTGCCATTTACTACCATGGTCTGCTCATGTTACTTGTTATGTTTTTTTATGTTCCATAAGGTAGGGCTGAGGCAAAAGATGACCATAAATCACTGGTCTGTTGAATAGTTGGGATGTGTAATAAGAAGAAGAGGAGAAGGTTGGAGGCTAGCGGTCTGACTATACAGTTTGCAGTTCTTTCATTACCACTGCACGACACATGCACACAAGTAATAATTGTATATTCTGGGTGTGAAACACAACAGATAAGGCGCTAAAACCATTTAGCTAAAAAGGGGTTAAAACTGGGCTGCCATTTAAGGCCTTGTTTACACCACAATGCTGAGACAGAAAAAAACGCAAAGGTTTTTGATGCATTCTGGCTTCTTGTTTACACGGTAACAGAGTTTTGGTGGATAAAACCACAAAGATTTGACAACGACCTCAAATGTGAAATTTTCTCACAACACATCAGTGTAAACTGGAAGTGTAATCTTTTGGAAACGATGATGCTGCTTAACCTGTGAAAAGAACAACAAAAACATTGGTGGACTTCTGTATCATGTTTGTACTGCTACATCTTTTTAATTTATTTGGTCTGTTGAAGCAAAACCTGGTTCTGGTAGAGTATTTATACATCAGCGAGGACGCATAGGTTACATGAGCTAGATAACTAGCGGTTGGCACATAACGCTTCTGTTGTTGTTGTGTTGTGTTTCCCGGTCTTATGAGGATGCAGTGCACACCTGGGTGTGTTGTTGCAAAGTTTTACTGCCCACTAGAGGCCTGGCATGCACACTACATTATTTCTGGTCGTCTTTGCACGGATACAGTTTTCATTCCGCTGTTGTGCAAATGCAGATTTTTGTTTGTTTGTTTTTTTTAAAACGCAAAAGAAAAATACTTGCATTTTGCATGGAAACATTGTCGTGTAAACAGGGCCTAAGTTATCTCACCAAAAAAAAGGAAAGTCTAACCACCAACTTTAAGGTGTGCCTTTTAAAAAGGCATGCATTTGCTTCTGGTGAATTATTCCAAAATCCAAAATCATGACTCACAAAGGAAAGGAATTTTAAAAAATTATTTTTGTTTATTTCTTTGAAATTTCTAATACAATGTTTGTTGATAAATTATAATCTAAATGCCAAATTTGCCTCTGCCCTAGCAGCTCTAATGTGACATTTTCTGAAAATTGCAAAGGAGGAAATGAGAAGAATTTTTCATTCTGTTTATTTCTAAGAATGTTTATTTTCAGCCATGTTAGAACCGTGTTAAACCCTAAGGCGCTCATGGTAGATGGAAGTGTCTAATTTTTAACCTGTACTAAAGATATTTTAAATTTAATAAATAAATATTGTAACAAGAAAACATCTCAAGTTGTGTTGACTTCTGAACATTCTTTTTACCCTGTGAAAAAAATGACAACATCCAGACTTGAAGGATAAAATTATTGTGGGAAAGGAAAAGCTAAACTGAGTGAAAAGGTTTCCTTGTAAAGTAAATTTAGTGACATTTGTGTCATAGACTTTTTACTCATTTTCTTCAATTAAATTTAAAGAAAGTAGAGTGTCAGAAACAATGAGCCTTGAGCCCCAGCTGTGTATGATGGAAGTAAGATTAAGTTTCCACAAAGTCTCCACTTTGGCCTTGATGAAACACATCCACACTTGTCATTTTATCTGACTTTTGCTGCTAAACTACCCCATATAGGTTCAAATAATTTTCCAGACACTTTTTGGGAAGTATGTGATACTTTTACAGGCATTACACTTCCCTCCAATTAAATTAATGTCTAATAGTTCTGTGAAGGTTTTCAGAAACAGTCTTAAACTAATTACAGTCACTCACACAGAGCAAGGAGAGTTTGTGTTTTGCACGTTTCAACAAATTGTTTACAAGAGGACACATTCAATTAGTTATTTCATTATTGCCCTAGGTGCAATCAATTGACAATGCCGATAACAAAGCCACATCAATTTGTGAGCTGACTCCAGCACATTTCTCTAAATGACTGAAGAGCACTTCTATTTCAGGTCCTCATGAGTCATTGTTTGCTGTGACAGTTTAGCAGGCACCAATATAATGCACTATATTATACTAGTTATACTAGTGGTTGTAGCTACAGATTTTGCATGTAGACTTTTCTGCAGCGAGTGTGGCCCTGTCTTAGCTCCCATTTCCCCTTGAGTGATATATGGCAAAGAAGGAAAAAAAGTGCCGGCTTTCTCTCTGTCATTCCTCTTTCTCCCCTCCTGTAGCATAGATAAACAATGCGAGTGACAGTCTCTCATCACTCAAGAGGCTGAATCTCTGGCCCTGACCCGATAACATCAAGTGTGTGTGTCACCTGTCAAGTGGCTTCTGTCACACTTCAGTGGGAACTCAAAAACAAGACTCCATGTGTGTGTGTTAGAGAGAGAGAGAGAGAGGGTGTAAAGTCAAATGGGGGGATGGGGCCGTGAGCTTAAGAGAGCCTGTTGGCATGCAAGGGCAGGCCTCTTTAGGCATGAGTGGAGTTGAGAGTGCCGAAAAACTGAGGTGGGGGGGCTGGTACTTGTGAAGGTAAGCCAGGAATCTGGGAAAGCAGAAAGTAAAAAAAAAAAGAAAAAAGGAGGAGGCGGGGGGATGAGGGGGTGTAACGACCCAAATGAGAAGGACTTGTGCAGAAACTGTGAAACAATCTCATTTTGTAGGCTCCACTAGTCTCATTCTCATGTTTGAGATGGGCAGGGTGATCTGGGAATGCAATTATTTTCACCTATAAAAGGCAACATATGCCAAGATCATAAAAGTTCTTATTGGACAGTAATTTATTAAAGCAAGTCATAGAAATGGAGAGAGATAGGGCACAGCTATAATCTGGAGGTGTCGTTCTGCTTCTCATTAAGGAACAGTGTCAGTGAAATTCAATACTGCAGGTGCCTGACAGCTGAGGGATAGATGAGCTAAACAGAAAGATGTCCTCTCTTTATAAGATTCTGAGGAAATAGGGGCACAATATATTAAAATTCCATATAAATTTTTGTTCTTTCACTGTAATCTTAAAATATCTTTGTGTGTATAATTAAAAATGTGTTCTAAATGTCTTTTCACCTGGTGCACACCAGGCACTCTTGGTGTATGTTCCAATGTATCAGCTGTGGAGCTTTGGGAGTGGCATTAATCAAAACAATTCCAGCAACAAACAGCTGCTGCTAAGCAAAACTGGCATCCTCTTAAATGGATAAGTGATCTGAAGCAGTGTGTTTCTTCCTATTCTGCAAATGTTTAAATCATTGTTGAGCTCTGAATGAGCAGTAATAAACCATCATTGTGATCCTCACAATACTGAATGATGTGGATTAGCCAGTGGGGAGCAGATTGTATTGAGGAACTTATCTGCATCTTCTCATTATCTAATACACCAACATAGGGGGATATGATTCTGCTATGGCACATTTTTAACCAGAACAATGGAAGAGTATGTACCTCTGTTCATATGTTGCACAAAATGAACGAGGCGGATATATTCTATTGTCTGCAGTTATTGTAATGGTAAAATTCAGTTTTTGTTAATGTAAACGATTGTAAATGACTCTTCTTTCACACAAGAGCGAGGGTTTTGTATCCTTTACAGAGATAAATACCATCACAAATGAGGCTGGACAAAACAAAAGCAGAACAGAGAGAAACAGGCAATTGTGGTAGACAGAGCGAGGGTTTTGGGTAGGTCTATTGTGTAATGTCTGGCACACAAGCTCGCATGTTTGTTGTTATCTCTCACACTGACAACCACATTCTGACAAACAGTCACGCTCAGTGGAAACGGAGAAGCACATGCAGAAAAATTTATCATGTCTGAAAAGAGGACGGGAAAATCAGTCCATTATTTACAATCAATACTCCTTATATGTCTGAAAACTGCATACAGAAAAAATTATCTTCAGATAACCCTTGATATTTGACCTGGTAAAGGTTAATCTTCATTAAATCATCAAAAGTACTAATCTCTGATTCCTTGTTAGTTTGTCAATCTAGATTTTACATTTTGTTATAGGGTTTCCCCCCCAAAAAAAAAACATGTATAGCGACTGTATATGATGGTCATATTATGCTTAGATTTGACCAGACACAGATGGTGATCTGCAAATATGCAGAAACATAAATTATTTTCAAATGTAAGTAACTCCTCTGCATTGCAATCTCCACTCTTCACCTATCACGCCAATCAGTAAAAGTTACATGATTATCAAACTCAGAATGTGTATCGACAGGATGTTGAAATAAATTTGCGTTTGGCAACTTCTAACTCTACATTTTCCCATAACCTTTGTGTTCTGTTCAATCGCGTATCGATGTAAACTTGGTCAAGGTTGCACAGGCCAGTTGGTCAGCCTGTCGAACATGTCCACATCATGTCTGAAGGACTGTCCAGAGAACACAGAGAGCTCTAATCCCTTGTTTGCATCTGAATCAATTTCCTATTGATCTCAAGCTAATCATATAATCATACTTCCTATTAATAAAAAATGGTATTGATTTCTAGACAGCCTTTTGTTGTTTAAAAGTGAAGCAGCTGAAAGGTAAACATATGATATCTCCAACTGTCTGTCTTTTGTGCTAAAATGAAGGTAATAAAGGTTTGCAAAGGACCAGATAAAGAGGTTATTTGAAGTCCCGCATGGTACTTCATTTGTCACAGGCTGGATGTACTGAGAGAATGACACAATTTTATGAATTGTAGGTGTTGAAATTAAAATCCAAGCTGGCTTGACCTTGTCTTTCCTTCCTCAAACCCCCATCCACCCAACCTGCTCATCCACAGCACTAACCTTAACTGCAGCAATAATTGGTGGACCACTGGTACGCTTTGTTAGCCTTCTGTAAATTCTATAATAACCTCACTGATTACCTGGCACTGTCGCATTTCAAATGGCTCTGCTATGTTTCACTGATGATAAATCAGAAGGGGAAGGAGAGCTGGCGCTGAGAAGAGAAAAAGAACCTACAATCACTGTGTAAATGTCAAAAACAAAGATGCTAAAATTGCAGAAAAAAATGCAAGTCATGATGACCAAATAGGTTGGTGAGAATTTAAATTGTTCATATTTACTGTATATCTAAACCACTTAAACCCACATCACTGCATTGTAACAGTTGCAGTTCCTGAAACGTGAATCAGCTAGCAGGAGATAGTTGTCATCAACTTAGTGGTATCTGTATTCCACTTCTTACATGATATCAACCTAATGTCATTGCATGTTAACAAAGACAACGCAAGTGTTATGTAGGAGGTGTCTTTTCACATAAAAGCTCACCTACTTTCCCACCAATCAAATCAAGATTAAAGAGGAAACCGAAACCTGCAAGCGGGTTTTGTACGTGTCTATCAAGAGAAATGATGACAGGAAGTGTCAGGTTAATTTAATTTTTTAAGTCTGTCTGTTTAGCAACTTCTGTTTCCGCCAGTGCGCGTGCAGCTACATTATGTATTTTCTAAGTGTGTTATTTATTTATTTAACTATGCTAGTCTCATCTCATGGTTAGGAAAATGCTTTGAGGTGGATACAAAGAAATAAAGAGATGAGATAAAAAGAAATAAGAAGTCATCAGCAGCCGTGCTGTAGGCCCCTCTCCTGACCTTCACCTGCTGTAGGGGTGGAGAGGGAAATTGCATTACAGAATGACATGTCATTCATCTGGGCTGTACGCGTAGGATCATTTAGCTAATTTTATGATTAATAAGTTTAACACCTCTTAATAATTTCATTTGGCCCTTTGATTGAAATCCTGGGCAGAGCGCAGCGGGAAGCAGAAGAGGATGTCTGGGACTAAGACTGTCTGTCTGAGGCTGAACAGAAAGAAGGAGACTCTCCCTGAGGACTACAGATCAGTCTATTACCACCATGACCTTTTCCCTTCAGTGGATATGCCATTAGAGAGCAAATCTGAAAGTAAAGCCTTGATTAACACAGTTATTCAGCATGCTGAAAGAAAAATGGAAAAGAAAAAATATGTTCCTTCATTAGGAAAATGTTCTGCATTATTAATGTAAGAGAAGCTCAGCTAAGTGGACCTCAGAGCATTACAGATTCTTGGTTTAACTAGAGGTTATGGCTGTAGAGACTCACAACGTCTAAATGGTACAATGCGATCCTACAACATTGTGACAGAATGATTTACTAGAAACCTTCAGACTAATAAATGTGCAATGATTCAACGTTAACTCTTGATGACATTTACTCTAATATGATGACCTTTATCATTTTTTCTAACTGTGTCAAACCAATATTAAAATGCTATCGGAAAAAGGTGAAAATCGTCATTTTCGCTGGTTGTGAAATAATTTCTTCACCCAGAACTTTCCATGTTATTGGTACTTTTTTTTTCATTTTTGTTTCCATCTGTAACATGCTGAGGAAGGAAGTGCTTTTCAATAACATTAGTATGTCAGTTCTCACCATCTAGCAGCTCTCACCAAGAGCTTTACTGAGGCAATAGTGCTTCCCACCAATACGCAAGTCAATTTTCCGGGGGTGAATGTAAGTAAAGTGAGCCAGAGTTGTGGTGAGATTACAGTCAACCTGATCGCAGAATACTGGCGGATGCCTCGTAGGTGGGATGACTTCAGCTCTGAGCCAAACCTTCACACGCACACGTTGATCTTCTACAAACAACCCACCTCAAGTGACACATGCCTCTTGCTCCTGTAGCAGTTCCCTCTCAGAAGTCACATCTTTACGGTTTTCATAAATAAGTTTGATAGCTGAGCAGTGGCCATGAGCTGAATAGTATCACAAGAACCTTAAGAGAAATAGCCACTCAATATACTTGGCATATTTTAGAAATCCTGTATCCTAATGGAGCTCGCTTGTTTCTAAGATCAAATCACAAGAAAACACTAAGAGATGTGCAACATGGGAAAGAATCATGTTCACCATGGCATTAAATTCAGATTGGATTTAAATGAGACTTTGCTTTGACCTTTCTCACCTTGGTGTCCGCATCTCCTGATAAGCCCATTTGTTGTGGTCCCTGTCAACTAACTAAACAGTGTCCTCCAACCCAGTAAAACACAGTGACCTTATCTTTTTCTGTTTGGGACCAAATGCTTTCCCTCATCCCCATCTGACTCCTCATGCCCCATGCCCCACAAGGTCATGACAGATCCTCCCTCGTTCCTTCCTATGTCCTCAGAGAAGCCAGCTCTGTAGTACGTGAGTGAATGAGATGCAGAACACAGAAAGACCTCCAGACAACCTTGGAGAGACTGTTCCAATCTATACAGGCAGCAGGTGATGCTTATCTACAGTATGGCAGCAAGGAGACCTTTCTAATTGTGTGAAGCCACATATTGTCGTGGTGGACAAAGAGGGTCTATTAAACTCATGCTATAAGGTCCAGATGTAGCAAACGAAAGGCATGGATATCTCAAAACTAGGCCATCAGGCATCAGCTCTGCACATAGGCCCAGATGTCATACTAATTTGTAAACACATTCTTCAGCAACACCATGTATTCTTTCCTTAAATACCAAAAGGGGTAGCACCAAGGGAACTGTCTTTTCACACACTGAACCAAACCCTACAAAGTACCTATAATGTAAAACATTTTGCAAGATCAAAAGTGCTGAGCCATCTTTTTCTCTTTTTTAATAAAAATCTTTTTCTATATCTCACAGAATCCTGGCCTGCAAAAGTAGTCAGGTCTTCATAACAAACTGGTGTGTCTGAAACATGCAGAGGTCCATGGAGGGACACACTGAGAGGAAATGGCTACGGTCTCTGTGATGATTTTTGTTGGATGCCAACACACATTGTGTGTGTGCTTAAAAGCACCGGCGAAACTCAAACCTGTTCAAAATCTACTTAGGAAAATAAACGCAGCTCCCACTCCAAATAAAGGTCTGTTTGAAATGGAATGCTGGACCAATATTTTGGATTTGGTTTTAAAAGAGAGAAAGATAGAAATACATTTTGTAAATGGACTTTTCGCAGAAGTGGGAACTTACTTTGAGGGTGGTGCAGATCAAAGGTTGTGCACTGCCTGTTTGTTAGGGCGGTCTACCAACAGCCACATTGCTCTGGCAGCAGTGCCCATGCTCAACAGGGTGCTCCTGGAGAACACTAAAGCCAGTGTTTTGGCGAGAGAAGTCTGCAGCTTTGCCTTCAACACCTTCATTCCTCCTTTCCTGAGACCAAAGAGCTAAAGCATATTACAGAAAAGTTGCTTAAGTGTACACGCACACTTACACATGTGTAATAGTACACAGAGTCTATGCACATGCAGAAATGGATGGTGCATGTATGCAAACACAGGCAGAAACACGCACATTCTCTTGCTGATTTGTGTTAATTGCCATTTAGTCTGGGCTATTATGCTCATTCTCAAGTCCTGTGGAAGTGACTCCAAGGAGGTTAATACGAATTTCATTTAGCAGTTATTATTCTCTCAGCAGCTTTTTCTCTTCTGATTGGTGTTTATTGGCAATGTACTCAAGTTAGTGTTGCTGCACTGGGTGATTTTCAGTTCTTCGTTGCTGTTTTAATTGCCTGTTTCCACCTGTAGAGAAAGAAGTGGTGAGCCACCCCCCCAATGACAAACACAGGCAGCTTTGAGATGTCAGCTGCTCTCTAACAGGCCAATGACAGTTTCCTCCTGTCACAACTCTGACTTCCTGTATGAGCATAACCTCATTAAAACTGCCACCCCGGTCTGTGGGCGGGCCTCTTGGCCCTCCCCTCAAATTAAGAGCAGTTCGAGCTGTCGCACTGACAACTCCCCCTTTGAGTTAAAATCCTACCTCACTGGGGGCTAACTCTATATGTCATAACATAATTATGATCTCACCCATACCTCTGTCCAAAAGAAAAGAGGGAGGAAGAGAGGAGAAGAAGTAAAAGAGAGTGAATGGGAGGAGGAGAGGAAGATATCGGGCTCAGGGTCAGGGAATCAGTGGAGAGAATAATGAACTCAGCTCAATAATTAGAATATTTGTTATCACCCCTCCCCCAATGTATTCAAAATACAGTGTAATATTTATTCTGTATACATCAGTGTAGGGCAAGGGCATGTTTATCACCTGTCTGTTGAGGCTGTTTCCTGCCAGCGGTGAGGGTGAAGTTCAATAGGCACAACCTGACTGTGTTACGCATGTAACAAATGACAGAGGGCGGCACCACTTATTCAGTCCCTTACCCTCTTAAATCCACAACAGACACACACACACACACACACACACATGCACAACAATGCACATGCATCCATGTGTCTGCCTTGGAATGAATCCACCTCCTCTAAACTCTATGTGAGACATGTTTTGCATGCAAACTTATACGAGGATCTCCGTTTTATCCCACAGGACAGCATACAGAGATGAAGAGGGTGAAGAGAAGGCAGGAAGCAAGAGGGAGGTCACACAAAACTGACACCAAAGGCCACCCTCTGTCTGCAGAGCACAGCGTCACAGCGAGGCCTCAGTGACCCCAGTAACAGGACACTGCAGGGGCCAACCCGCACCAAGCTGCGCCCACTGTCACAGCTGCCAATCAGCTAGGTGTGATCACTAACAAATTATGATGCCATGTGCCCCGTCGTGTGAACCACACACTGATAAAGACTGCAATTAAACCTGCATTTCAGCAAATTACCAATGCAAGCATTGTGACTTATTTTCTGTGTGCTGAGATCAGTTTGCTCAGGGTACCAAGATGTTTTCTTCCCTCTTTCCAGGATTTTCAGCAACCCCCTCCCCCAATTTTGAATTTTGTCCTTCCTCTTGCTTGTGCTGTGTGATGGAGGTGATGTGGCACTGGTGACGGAAACAGACAGGTGTTCAGGTGTGTGATGTTTGACATACTCCCACAGCATGCGTTCATCACTGAGATGTGATGTGTTTGACAGCACCAACTCCCTGACCATGATTACATTATCTCTTGGTGTGTTGCTGAAGGTCAGGGGGGGGTGCAGCAATATTAAGGATAACTAAACACATGTGAAATGATTTTGAAAGAAGAATGTAAACTGAAGTAGTCTCTGATTCCCCAGTACCGACCCTGCCTGTTTCTGACCTTGCTTTTTGTCTCATGCCTGTTCAATCTCTGGATCAACCTGAATCTCGTCTGGAAGGACATACATTCGCAGTGAGTCTCATCTGCTTTGAACAATCGTTGAACACCTCCTGAACTTCTGTTCACTCACCAGTCCTGTGTCAGTCCTGTTGGCCCAGAAGAAAACCTTTTTACCTGGCAAGCGGGAGACTGGGGGTTGATACCAACCTGTACCAACAGCAATTGCAGACCAAGCCACCCGACCTTACCCGGAGAAAATAATAAAGCTTGTTCTTCCTTTATTCCCGACTTATTGTGTTGCGTTTGGGTCCACAGCCTCCCCGTTACAGTAAGACTACCATTCTATTGCACATACCATCTCTATTTTCTTCCTAAATATTATAACAGTATGGATGTGACTTACCACCCAAAACATCCAAGAAGCTCAAAGTCAACCTCCAGCTTCCAAATAGCAGCACATAAACCAAAGCTGGATGCAACAAGGGCTAGATGCTGTCCGTAATCAAAGCTCAGAGAATGAACACTTTTCTGAGTCTTTGAGGAAGTTAATTATGGATGTTGACATTATTCTCTTAAAGCAACTACTCTCTCCATTTTCTTCTCTTAATAGTGTAATAATTGTCACAGGAATTTGCTGGTATTTAACTGAATCCACTTTTTACTTTAGCAGGAAATTTTTTCCTGAGCCACTGGCAGCAACACAAACACAAAACATGATTGACACCCCCCCCCCCCCCAAAAAAAAAAAATAAAAAAATAAAATAGTTAGAGATGGTCTCTAAATGAAACTCTGCACAACTGTTTTAGTTCATCACTTTTGTTACTTCCTTTGCTCATTGCAGCCCAAAATTTATATATTTGAAACTAATATGTCAATAGGACTTGTCTCTAAAATGAATCAAGGTTGCTTAAATGTTGACTTGTGAACTTGCAATGCTGAATTGTGTGGGTGGGATGCAGGAAAGAGTCAGAGATCAGTGCAAGACCAGTCCTGCTAATTTGTTCTAAAGCAAACAACTTTCTGAAAAACCTTTCATATTTTAACACCTTTGTCCATTCTCCTTACATTTCTTTTTTTTTTTTTTTTTTTTTTTGTAGCAGGGGAGGAGATATGGTTTGGGGATTCAGAGCATTTACATGCTTTTGGAACTTATGACTCCCAGCCTTTCCTAATTTTGATTGTGAAGTAAATGGAGTCCTACAAGCTAATTATGCTAAGTAGCTGCACCTTTTACTTTATAACGCAATTAAAAGAAATATAAAACAAAAACATTTACACTAATCTTGTTTAAAGATAAACCATATTTTTAACAGTTTAACTTTATAGCTTTTGGAGATCATCCATTTAGTAAACATGATATCAAAAGAGTTGGAATGAATGACTGAAAAAAGAAAGATTCAAACTAATACAACATAAAAAAAAAATAAAAGTGACACAGGAAGGAGGAGTGCTCTGAACTCACAGCATGAGCAAAGCAAGCACTGACTGCTGAGTTCATGAAGACAGTCATTAAATATTAAACTACCAAATGAGTAAAATCCAACCAAAAAGGGAAAAAGAAGAAAAAGAAGTAAACAGAAAATTGATCAGGAAAGGATAGCTGCTGAGATAAAAGTTAATCTCTGTACAGTGACCATGGAATGCCAGTCAGAGACATCGAAATTGCATAATAAAGTAGCTCTTAAATCTTTTGGGTATTAAATAAAGTCTAATTGGGCTGTCAACAGGAAGCTACACAAAATAAATTTGGCATTTTGTCTCAGATCCATGACTTACACAAATATTGGCAATAAAAAGTGATTTACTCATGTTTTTTTTTTTTCTGTTTTCTCCATTGTCCGTTTGAGTTCAGTATCAACAACCTGAACAGAGCAAAACAATAAACATTAGCTGAATAGAGATGTCAGTTACAGAAGTATAGAGCCATTATGTGGCATTCCCCCTGGGGTGGCAGTGTGACTGAAGAGGGAGAAGGTGGGGGCAACTGAGGGATAAATGGGTCCAGTGTTTGTAATGGAGAGGAGTGTGGCTCCCAGCCAGGGATTTGAGTTAGCAGGGCTTGTCCTGGAGAGGAACACTTCACACTCTGCCAACTGGGGCTGCCCATGCAGTGAACAGCATGGAGAGACCCTTTTTTTCCATCTCCTTATCCTTGTGCATATGTGTGTGCTTGTGTGTGTGTTCATTATTGGGCAGGAGATCGTGCATGTGCCCTTGCATGAGAATGATTAAGGAGAGTCCAATGGAGCACGCTACTCAGTCCTCCTCCCTTATGAAGGCCGACAATGAAAGTGCAACTCTGGCCTGCTCACAGCATTTCAAGCTTGAGCTGCAGGGTAGTCATGGTGAAGTCGTGTTAAAGGTGCAACATCTCTGTTGTGAAAGCCTTCAACAGGTTTTAAAACAATTCTTTTCAACCATTTGTTTTCACAAAGTCTCAGGCCAGTTGGAGTTTACTTCTACATGCACACATACAGACAACACTAAAAACATAAACACACACTCTAATTGCTTTATGTGAGTGAGTGTTCGGAGCGGGTGGACAGGTCTGGCTGAGTGGACGGTTTCACGCGTTCATGCACTGCTGCTCCAGCAGCATAATGAGGTGTGACGCATCAGACTAAGTGGCTAATGGGGTGTGAAGTCATTAGAACACTGCCTGGATCCCCCTAACCCTATCTGTCTCTAACTCAATCTCTCTGTGCAACTCTATCTTATTTGTTTTCACTTTCAGCACACTCCACTATCTTCTGGTCAGTTTTTTGCAATTTCTTCACATTTTTTTACCTTGTAGTGCCATGATAATCCATGTTTTATTTTAAGTTCATTTTGAAAGTCATGATCATGTCTTGGTTGGTAAGTTCACTTGTAGTTTGTCTAACCTTTATCTTTCATTCAACCCCTCCAGCTTCTCTTACTGTCTTCATACTTAACGCCAGGAAGCCAAATGCAGTGTTTTTATTCTGCTAATAAACTACAAATTTGGATTCACCTATAAAAATTCTAAAAACTGTTTATGGGTAGTTACAAAGTTGATGACGCTAGGAATTTGTTAGATAAACTTTAAATAGATGAATTTTGAGCTAAAACAGTTAACAAAACAAAATAAAAAGAACAATCTGTGTAATAAATACAGTAAACAAATAAAATATAAACATGTCATTGGCGACACATATGAGAAAATGGTAATACATGTGAAGAAAAAACAAAAACTGAGCGGGAGACTGCCATCTGTTCACCGGGATCAGGCACAGTTGTAAACAGCTGTAAGAATAGAGAACAGACCAAAGACAGCGAAACACGATATCTTCGTCCTGCTGTCATCTTTGCATTGGGGCTCCTTCTAATCCTCAACTCACTCTTGCCCACTAGAGCCCAGATGTATTTATCACTATGTGACCTTTGACCTGCCAAAGCAAACTATTACATTAAGAAAAAAAAAATCATCAATGAAACATGGAGCAACTAATCAATATTATTCATGGCTTATATTGTTGTAAGTAATTTAAAGTCTTAATGTGGGCACAACTTTACGATATAAAGCAGTAATAGTAAAGAACTTCTGAAGGTTTTCCTTATGTAACTATGTTAATGCAGCTGTATCTGGCAACATGTTACTAATGAGCCAAGTGAACAAACACATTAGCTGTGTCCCAATTTAGGGTCTACACACTTCGGAGTGTGCCGACTACGTAGTCTACGGAGTATCTTCCGTAGTCACTTCGAAATCTGCTTAATGCCTGCTTAGTCAACAAGAATTTCCCATGGGACGTTGAATAACTTAAACCTTTGAAATTACTCATAGGACACTTCAGTGACATAAACACCGACCAGGCTCTATTGTTTTCATTAACGGAGTAGTGCACCCAAAAATTTATCAATTTGTAATAGATTCAAATAAAATAAACCCTAAATCTCTTCATGAAACTGGAGATCGATTTTTTATGTATCTTCATTTCCGGTAGCGTGACCCTACTCTCGCGTGACTTACCAAGGTTCGGCGAGATCTTAGCATATGTACACACTACTGGTTTCCTGTCGCTTCCATCCAAAATCAGCTTCTTTTTTTTTTACCAAGATAATGTCAAGTTTTACTGTTTTCATTCACCACTGTGGATTACATTTACCTGTAATGTCTTATGCATTTAATCTAGAACAGGTTTACCTTTTTATCAAACAGTAAACAATCTGATGCTATTTTTCTGGTTTACATGACATCATGTCATAGCTGTGCCTGCTCTCTGTGTCCACGGCAGTCAGCACACATGCGCGCGCACGGGTTTCCGTCAGAGGACAGAGTGCACGTGTCCGTAAACACATCAACCAGCTGGAAATCACACAGAAATAGGAGAGTTTTCTAGATTCTCTCAGCAGGTGGACATGGAAGCATCTTGCTCTAGTGAGGGGCAGATGGAGTCACCTGCTCTGGTGTTATGCTGATTGTGTCACGGTTGTCACGGGAACGCGCACAGCAGATCAAGCTGAATCTACCGTCATTGGAGGAATTGTATTACGAGTTTAAATAGATCCAATATTATTTGTAAATTGTATTAACAGCAACACGTTGTCTGAGATTTGACCATAAAGAATATGTAGAGCGACTCAAAACGGTTTAATCAGGACATTTAAAAAGTTTAACCTATTTTCTGTCCTGTGGTTTTTTTTCTTTTGTTTTTTTCTCTCCCCATCACATAATTTCTAACTCTGAATCTCGGGAAACACTGTAATGTTATTGTACATTAGAAATTAGGAATGTAGATGTGTCAGAACAGAAGATTACATATTTTGATTGTCAAGTAAATGTACTCAGTGTTTTATATATTTTTTAAAAAGTTATCTGAAAATGTTTTTATTATTCAAGTAATTTCTGTGGTGTTATATAATTAGCTGTTAATTGCATTTGTATTTAACAGCAACAGCTTTTGGATGTATTCGTAATATCATTATTTTTAATAATGCACAAAGTTAGTGTCCCAATAACAGCTATTGCTGCAGGTATACACACCTTCGGTGTCCTCTGTTCTGCCCTGGATCTGTTCAGTAACTCTGCCCCACAGCATGTTTCTGAAAGCAATTGTGTCAACAGTCTAGGAGGGGATTGGTCCTTACAGCCATCTTTAACTACAAATACTTCATTAAATTGCGGTTCAATGTCAATTTAATACTAGCATTAATATGTTGCATAACTACAAAGTAATGTAATTCGGATAATAGCCAAAAAACTGTTGTAACAACACAGACCCAAATCGATATCGGATCAGATCGGATCTTACTGAATCGAATCGATTCTTGAAATTTAAATCAATACCAGCCCTAGTGATAATCGATTCAAAATCTTAAGGATCGGAATCTAATCAATTCTTGAAATTTGAATCAATACTTAGCTCTATCACCAACATATATAAAGGCATGTGAACTTATATGGTGTAGATTTGCTAGTTTCAGACTTCTATTCTTTCACAGAGTTTCTGATTAAATATTCCTGCAATGGGACGGATTTGTGCTTATAAGGGGTGTAAAAGTAACACCGGACTTTATTCTTTACCTGCTGATCCTGATCTGGTGACAAACAGCAGCTCAAATTGTAGCAACAGCAACTTAATGTGTCACTTCCTGCAACTGCCACAACCTGCTGCGAGTCTCCACAGCTGCTGGAACTGTTAACAGGCCAGCATAACAGCGCTAACGGCTCAGACTGATAGGGTTCAGGACCACTTTGTTCATGTGTAGCTGAAGAGATTGTGGAAGGGAAAAGTTTTCCACCTCAAAGACCAATATGTGGCGTAGGTGCTTGGTGAATCTTGCATTGCATCTTGCCAATGAGCTGAGCTGCTGTCTGTCCATCATTTCTGCCTGTGTATCCTGTCCCACCCACTCTCCGTTCTCTGATTACTGCTTTGGAGTATTATTGTATCAATATTTTCTGTAACGGTTGGTGGTGGTGGTGGTGAGGACCCAAAAGCAGACGGATGATGCAGGTAAAGGGTTTAATTTTCTTCAACACAGGACAGGGGACCACACACGACAGGGAAAAACCATTCACAGGAGTTGACATACAAGTACATGCACGCAAGGATCTGACAGGGAAGAACTGAAACCATGGGGTATATATACACAGGGGAACAAATTGAGAACAGGTGAAGTGAATCAAAATTGGACCAGGTGAGCTAATGAGCCAGGAACAGAAACCACAGGAACAAGAGGGAAAACAAGAAAACTGAACTAAACGTGACAAAACCCATAACTATAAACCAAAACTCAGGACAAAAACTAACACGACACAAACAATGATCCTAACAGAAAACTAAACACAAAAAGCAGAACTAGAAACTAAGATTAAAACAGAACATGAGAAACCAAAACCCTAAACCATGATCACCAGAAATAAAACCTAAAAACACCAAACTATAAACCCAGATCAAAATATAACACAAACCAAGAAACAGACCAAAACCCAACACACAAGTTTTGGTTTGGGCTTACCAGGGCTGAAGCCCAGAGGCCCACGGAGTTTGGGGGCCTATCATTTTGTGACAAAACTAGTATGAAAAGTCAACTTTTAGTTGTTACTTTTACACCCTGTCAATTACATTATATGAAAATTTGAGGCTGCTGATTGATCCTAATTAATCTGTTGCTACTGTGCTCAACCCCGCCCCCTATGTGTCAATCTGGTAAGTCAATCTATCACCACCTTGATAGGAAGACAGGTGTAAAATTTCTGCCCAAAGAAGTTTGAGAGTGGTGCTTCTAAGAGAAAATTGGCTTACGAAGAACAGAACAGGGAGAAAAAATTACTTAAGAGCATCCAGAGGCTCACGGAATTCTTTCAGTCTCACACGGATGACAGCGGAGGAAGCGGCCCATCTAACCCACCAGAGGAAGCAGATGCCGCAGTATGTTAAGCAGATGCCGGAGGTAAAGGACACAGGCAAGGAAGACAGAGGTGGGGTGGAGGAGGAGCAGCAAGCACACGAGCATCAGAGAGGAGTGGGGGACGAGTCAGACGGCGCTTTTAGCAGTGATCTGGACCTCTGGGGAAACCAGCCCAAAGTATGCGTTCACTGTGACAAAAACGGGACCGGCAGCTTGTCCAAAATAAAAATGCTGATATGTCTGCGTCAGAGCGCACATATAAACAACAGAGACGTTTTGTTTTCAAAAACATATTTCACCCGCAAACTGAGTAATGAGTGTGTAAAACATATTCTATAATATGTTACTCACCATGTTACTCACCATCGGCAGGGAGTGTATTTTGTTCTGCATGCAAAATAGTTGGTGACAACAAAGAAAAGTCAGCATTTGTTAGTTACTCTGACTGGAAACATGCAGGTGATTGTTTAGCAGAACATGAGGGCAGTGACATCCACAGAACAGCCATAATCCTTATGTCAATCAAGCAGCTGACTGTGGGACAGTGGACTCTGAACTTGATAGCCTTTGCTGGTTTTCAGTTTTTGTGCCTGTGTATTGTTTCAAAAGTGTTGTTTATTAAGTTATTATTCAGTTACATCATATGGAAGGTAACATTTAGACAATGGTCTTTCCATAGTGCTGTGTGTGTGCATGTTGAGTTTGTGTTTACAGGTGCATGGGTTCACAGGGTTTATAGTTTGATCTGTTGCTGCTATTATTGTTTATTGATTAATTATTATACATTAATTATCGTTCATTATGTCCATGTTATTTATATGTCAATAAAACTAAAACAAAAAAACGGTGTAGACCTATATATTATTTTCTATAATGAGACTAAATTTGGAGGATGGGACAGGACCTACAAAACTTCTCAGCCCAGGGGCCTAACAGTAGGTTAAGGCTGTCCTGGCCAAATGTGATGCATCATTTTTGTACTTTCTCAGCTTCTCAATCAGCTGATCATTAAGTCCCTCACAATTTAAAAAAATCCTGGAGGAAACCCTGGTGTTATGTTAACATACTGGACACATATTCAGCCTATTGTTCGGTGTGCTATTGTGCTGTTGAATAACTTGAATTTTCAGATTAAATGTTGTGCTTTCATTAAATAAATTTCTAAATAAATTACATTTATAGTCCAGTGTGACTTATGTTTTTTTCCTCTTTTTGAAGCATTTTATGTGATCGAAGCAGTTTTTGGTTTGAATGTTGTGGCTGGTCAGTATAATCATCCAAAAGCAATTTGCTTCTATAGATTTAGCTTTTGCACATTTTAGGATCATTTTAAGAGCCGGATTAAGGTCTGGCACAAGGGTCAAGAAAGTTTGAAGATGAGAAGACTCAACAGACATTTGTACATTTTTGAGATGAGCTTTTTATTTTCATTGTTCTCCATCCTTAATGAAATTGTACAAAGGTGACAGCATTCAGAAGGCAAAGTGTCATAGCTGCAAAACCCATTTAACTTATTTATTTTTTTTAGTCTATTTTTTTTTTACTTGTCACGTACAGCATCGTAGCAAGCAGAATTGTCTGACTGGTGTGTTAAGCTGAACAAATTTAGGGAACTAATGGATATAAGGCTCTCTTGATAATCTGATTTTTGTCTTATTTATTTATTTTGAAATATGGAATTTATGTAATCTTGCTGGACTGGACGGGAGAGGACAGAAAACAAAGAAGAATAGCGAAGAGAATGTAAAGTCGAAAAAAGAAAGAGGAGATAAAGATACAACAGATAAAGGCAACGACCCTTCAATCCAAACAAACGGCAGACAACCAACTGCTACACCTGTATAGAAACACAACAGATAATTCCTTACGACTTTTACAGGAAAACAAAGACGACAATCAGCTGGAGTTCCTAAAAAAATAACCAAAACAACATCCATAAAAAAAAAAAAAACACAAAACATGTATCACAACAGAAACCAAAGTACCAGAAACACAGACACAAAACAACCTATACAAAGTCTTAGTGTATTAATCTGCAGGACAACTCAGTGACTGTGTCAGCATGCCGAGTATGAGGAATGAGAAGTGAGCAGAGACAAGTGTGATTGTGCAAATGCTGCCACATCTCTACGGAGGCTAGAGGCATAATAGGGCAGCTCAGAGACCCGGGCGATCAGCAGCAATCCCAGAGCACAAATCCCAGCCACCCAACCACAAAGATGACCCCGAACCCACCCACAGGGCAGGAGAGGAAGGCCCCAGCCAAAGCCCCACACGGCCACGGGGCACAGGCCAAGATCAGCAGCCGCCGACCTCACCGGGCATCAGCCATCCAGGGCGGCCAGAGCGCAGGGCCCAGAGCACCACACAGGTGCAGCCAACAAGACCACTTAGACCCTGTCCGCTCCACCCAGCATGACATGCAAGCTCCCAACACACTGTGTGAGATGTGTGTGAGAAAGCAGGGAGGGAGAGGGGTACGGAAAGTAAGCCCAGAGGAAAGCGGACTTTCCTCCAGAATATGAACAGTACACTGGCGACAGTAGGCACCCCCGTTCCCAAGTAGGCCTCCCAGATCAGGACAGGCTAGGAGCAGCTGTTCCCACGACCAGGACGCACACCGACTGCAGACAATGAACCTCCACCAAACCCAAAAGGCTCCCACCCACTGGGTGAGGAGAGGAGGTGGAGGCGGACAGTGGGAGAGTCCAGGCCCACCAACCCCAAGCCCACATAGCCCAAAACCTGCAGATGGGTGTGCAGGACCACAAGGAGTGAAAGTAGTAGTCAATTGTGTTGTCAGTGGAATCTGAGCAGATATTTGATTGTAACAGGCCCATTCTGTGACAGATTCATCCCGAACATCCTTAAGTAAAGTCTACTGTTCAAAGGTCAATTTGCACAGTAACCCTTGATTTCCACCAGGTGTGTGTTAGCCACGTTACGGCTGTAACACATCCTCCGCTGCTATTCGCAGTCATTTTAGTCAATGGCTTTGTTTACACAGGGTGCACCGAAGGATATCAGAGCATCCCAGAAGCGCCTTGTCGTGGCTCTCCACTAAAAATTCGCGCCAAGTCTATTTTTGACGGAGCATCCAGAATCTGTCAATTTCCGCAGTTCAGATAGGGGCCGACAGAAGCAGACATGGGAGCAGTGTAAAAAACTTCCGATATTTTTAAAAATAAAAGCCCCCCTCCATATTTGCGCTGCTGAACCATGAAAACATTACGTGTTTAACCCCTCAGGGGGTCTTGGTGTTTTTTCTTTATCATGGACAACAAAATGTTCATCCTGGAAGAGAAGAATCACATGATTCTACAATTCTCCTGTGATTTTGTGATCTCTTGGATCCTGCTAGGCGAACTGCACCACTCGCGGGCACTCCACACCAGACATGCTCCCGGTGCAGATTTATGCACCACAGAGGTCAGAACACAGCCGTCGAGCAGCCGGACTGTTGAGCACACGCACTTGGTGGAAATCAGGGGTAAGTCTAACTGAACTACATGTGTATGATGCAGAATTGCCATCAGTTGCACTCAAAGCTACATCTAGCAGCCTTTGAAATATAACAGGAGCTCTATGCAAGCCCAAAGGCATGGTTCTTAAAAACAGTGAAGTTCACTAGGTACCCTAAATGTTGTTAAATCTTTAGAAGATTATATGCGTGGCACTTGCCAATACTTTTTGTCAAGGTCAAGCATCGTAAGATAGTATTTTTTCAGCGCACAATCAGTACCTCTACTTTTGGCATGGAATGAGCATCAGACAGAAATTGCTTTAAGTTTTAAAAAAATTGACAAAAAATCTCTGTTTTGAGTCATTCTTCTTGGGAACCACAGCCACATGTCTGTTTCATGCACCTATTAATGGCTAACCATGGGAAGCATGTCTTCCACATTCTGCATCAGCATAACTGAAACTTTAGAAGTGGTATCCCTGATGGGTTGCTGGTTGGGACAACAAAAGTCAAATATCATGTTGAGTGGGATCACAATTAAATTGCTTGTTGCTGATCGGCTCAGGAGACATGATAGCCAGGTGCTCTTCCTGTTGTTCTGCTATGAACAAAACCTCTTCCACAGCTCAAGCCTATAGCTGTACAGGGGACTGAGGCCTGAAATCCACTCCTTTAGTATGTTAACATGAAATACCTTAAGCTTTCTATGAGAATCTGGCATGTACAGTTTGTCTGTAAATAACAAAAAAACCCTACCTGTTGGCTAAAATACCACTCTTAAGGTCAATTTCCACTGAATATGTATGCACTACAGACTGACATTTTTTCAGGAATCCCACATATCATGGAAATCCCGCGGGATTCCCATGGGATGGGAGTCAATTTCACCATTATTCACGTGATTGCGACGGTACAGGATAAAAAGTTAATGGGAGGCAAAAAAAAAAAAAAAAGACAAAAAAAAAAAAATGTGTGCAAATTCCTCTCTTGTTAATTAAAATGGTTTTCTGATGACCACACAGGCCCTGGTCTGCCAAGTACAATGACCTCATTAACAAAGGTGAGTGAGTATGAAAACAATAAAAATGCATAGATAGATCCAAACATGTGAGCACAGAGTATCGGCTAGTCAACAAATCCATTAAGCATGAAAGCTATGTCCTTATAGATGTGTGAAGAAAAACATCTTAAAATAAAAATATCTTTGCCTCAGCCCACTAGAGTCCAGTTTGGCCCCAGAATAAGGGCCCTTAGACCTTTGTAAGTTTGAAAGGATTAAAAAAAACAAAAAAATCAACAGTTCTTGACAAACCAGCCTGACCTTATATCATCACACAGATTGCAAATTAATGGTTGTAGCTTCTTCGACATAAATTTACTGGATTTTACATTTTTCATTTTCTCAAATAAGGCAACATTAAACCAGAACACGAGACTATTGTAAGAAATCCCAATACTCAGGAAAAAAATATGTATAGAAATCAGTATAAAACCAATGAATCAAAGAATTCTTTATTGACTATTACTGCCAAATTTCCACAGATAGAAGTTTATATTTTCATATATTTTGAATGTTACTTTTACAAATGACTTTTGGAGGGAACGACTCACAGGAAGTAAATGCTTATGTTCACTACCCTGCACACACCTTTATTCATTCTTCTGCTTTTCACGTCTCACCAGATGTGACCTAGACATTCCTTTCCTTTTTGACTTTGGCCAGGTAGGCAGCATCGTAGAAACAAAACCCATGACTACATTAATGAGTAAGACCAGATACAATACCCCTTGGTCTTGTTGCTACCATTCCATATGATTCAGCTTACACTTTTTCTTTTTTTCAGTAACGGGTAATCTAACTAATTACCCTTTTCATGGTCACAATACTGTTACTTTTTTCTGACAATGATATGTTATTGATAGTGCGCTATTGTAACATGAGATAAATTTTTGTTTTGGGTAAACAAAAATTTAACATTTGTTTGGACTATATTGCGCTGCAGCTACAGTGGCGAAGAGGCAAGGCAAGTTTATTTTTTATGGTACAATTTAATGACAAGGTGATTCAAAGGGCTTTACAGAATACAAGAAGCATAATTTAACAATAAAAACAAAAGAAAAAGGAAAAAGAGACAGAATGACACGGATGAAACTGGAGAATACATTCAGTGTTTGAGTAGAAAAAGAGTTGTCGTGTTCTGTTGTGACCAGGTGCAAGCTAATAATAAAGCAGTGTCATATGTTTAAGCCAGAAGTTGTCCCGAGCTAATTTTATGATCCGAATTCAGATAATAGTTAACGCTGAAGACGTATATAGCGTTAAACTGTAAATTCTGCACTTTGTCTTCACCTGAAGTATAGTAAAACATTCATAAGAGGCATTATGTGTTCAAGCCTTAGACTACTCTTTGTAGGGACTTGGTCATGACTGACTTCTTTGTGGCTTCATAATGGTTTTCATTACCAATTGCCAGTTTGAAAGCAAGGACTTTGTATCCTAAAAATACACTATGTTGCCTTCTAGGATCATCTTCTCATCTTGCCTCCAATTTAGGCAATGATAGCATGATAGAGCCTTAACAAACAACCCTTTTCCAGGTCAGTAATACATTTGCGAGGACCCTAGCATCATTCATAAAGACAAAATACTATTTACCAGTTCGAAATTCCTCTACTAGCCACAGAAACCCACCCACACCTATTCAAATTCCTCCACCACAGGCCTCCTCTGAAAAATATCCTGGTGCATTAGCTTGCTTGTGTGTGTGTGTGTTCACCAAAGTGTGTTTGTGTGTTTTCAGCTGATGAGGCATTTTGGCTTGGCGCTGAGGCTGTGCTTTAGGGGAGCCGAGCCTGATGAAGGGGAGATTTTAAATCACACCAAATGAAGCTTTATCAAATAAATGAAACTGTGTAGCACTCGACTCAGCAAGAGTCAGTTCCTTTATAGGAGTGACGCAAGCACTCTCACTCTCTCTCTCTCCTCTGTCACAAACATGCAGGGCTGAGAAGCAGCAGAAAACTGGTTGAGCCACGGGAAAATAGTTAAAATATTAAATTATTTTAATCAGTCATTTCCAAACAAATGTAAATATAAAATACAAAGGGAAAACTAATGCACACATAAATAAGGTCAATGTGCAGTTATTGGGTGATGTACAAAAGAAAAAAGTTCAAATAAAGTTTCACTTGCTACCTTAAACAATCATTTGTTAATTTCACTAAATGCTACCAATTAAAAAATGGTGACAACTACACAATAGTAGTCCATACTTTCATCTTTAGTCAGCTTGATTATTGAAACAGTGTTTTTACAGGTTCTAACTTAAAAATCAATTAGACACTGGCAGCTTATTCAGAACTCAGCTGCTCGATTCCTCACTAAGACCAAGAAAGTGAACCACATCAGTGCAGCTCTGAGGTCTTCACACCGGCTGCCTGTTTGTCAGAGAATAGACTTTGAAGTTCTGCTGCTGGTCTAGAAAGCTCTGAATGGTTGAGGACCAAAATACATCAGTGACCTCTTGACCCAGTATGAGCCTACCAGAACTCTCAGGTGATCTGGATCCAGTTTCTTAACAGTTGCCAAAGTCAGACTCAGACATGGAGAAGCTGCATTCAACGTCTATGCTCCACATGTCTGGAATAAACTCCTAGAAAGTCTCAGATCAGCTGAAACACTCAGTTTATTTAAATCCAAATTAAAGACCCACCTGTTCTCTGCTGCGTTTCAATATTTTTAATTTAAAAGTCCAAATAAGCTGGAATTTTTAAGAATTGAACCAGTGACACTGATTGAAGGATGGCCATTTTTATGCATTTTCCCAGTTTCATCAGGTTAATCTCTTCTTCTTATGTCTTTTGGCATCTTTAAATCACTAAAAATCACTCTACTCCTTTTCCTCTGCTTCCTTCCTTTCCTCTGTTCCAATTTAGCCATCTTGTACCCTCTCCATCCTCTCCTCCTCTACCTCATCTTCCCCTCCCGTATCCTACTGCACTCTTCTCCTCCAAGAACTGCTATATTTAGACTTGTAAAAGATAAAAGGGTGCATCTCTTTCCATCTCTTTCCCCTGACCCTAGTTCTTTTTGATTTTTGGAATATACTTGTTGTTTTTTTGTGTGTGTGTGTTGTTTTTTTTCCTTTCAGAAAAGATCTGCTGTGCACTTTCCAGGCTGGTAATGAGAACTGCATAACTTCTCACTCCCTGTTGGTTCACACAAGCACACACTCACACAGCAATTCAATGCTCTATCATTTCTTTCATGGTTGAGTCAAGTCATTGAATCCACCATTTCGAAACAGAGTATAAAATGCAAACACATATAAAATGTCATACATAAACACATGCATGCACGAGTACACAAAAACATTACTCACACAGACCACAGACAAATACACGGTTACACTTGCAGCATCTCCTGTGATGCAACTAAAGGCAAGAGCCTCATCTGTCAAGAGTAATGGCTGTGCATACACACACATCCACACACACACAACATATGCAATAATGATGCCAAGACGACCCAGACCATCACTATACCTGGGCTTCAGGTTAAAACCAACCACTAAAAAATAATACAAGTCAGGTGGAAACACCTAAGTCAACTTTCATGTTGTTTGTTACTGATTCTGTTTGTTTACTTACACCTCTTTCTGTAAAGTCCTCTGAGACAACTTTGTTGTGATATAGGGCTATACAAATAAACTTGATTTGAACTTAAATCAGTCTTTTTTTCCATTTAGTTGATTTTTACTCATCATTTGGATGGTCAAGGCCAGAAACGGTTTTAGATTAGAATGCAGAAGATGTTAATTCAATAACTGCTAAGAAATCTATTATTATTTATTATTTATTCTACAAATAACGAGTATTTACAGATGCTAAATGAACTAAGAAGAAATTATTCTGAGTGCTATGGCACTGAGTGCTAGAACTGGAATCCAATTCTAGTTTCTTCCAAGTTGTCTCATTAATTTTATAGGTACTGTACTCTGAGCTCTCTCCAGACAGTCAAAGTCAGTCCTATGTTAACTTTTGTCTTGTCTCATGTTCTGTCCCTTTCCTCTGTTTCTAATAATAATGAAATAATAATAATAATAGAAGAATGATTTCCTCTTGGGTTTCTTTGCTGGATCAGCCGATGTGCATGTCCGATTACTGGTGTGAGATGCTGTGTGCAAAGCGAAACTGAGCTGACGTCACACAGCGGCCTTGAAGTTGAGAAGTGCAGCTTCACAGCCTCAGGACACTGCTGGACAGCAACTACTCCAGAAACGTGCATAATAAATGTCACTGTTACATCAAAGTCTAAACTCTGAGGAGATCGGACCTTTGCTGTTGCTGGTCCTAGATTGTTGAACGATGTTCCTCTGCATGCCAAACAGGCCTCCTCCTTGCCTGATTTTAAGTCTCTTCTTAAAACTCAGGTTTTCCCTGGCTTTTTTACATTAGAGATTTTGACATTTTGCTTCTGTTTTTTATATTTAACTTGTCTTGATTTGGATACTGTTTGTTTTTTAATTGTTTTGATTGATTTTACTCTTTGTGTTTTTAGTCTTCTATACATCACTTTGGTCCTCTGTAGTTGTTAAAAAAGTGGGTTTATGACTCATTTGATCCAATCCAACTTTATTTATAAAACAGAGTTTTAAGGTCGACAAGTGTGACTTTAACAATGCACCATAAAAGGTTAAAAAGATTAAAACAAATAAATAAAATAAATAAGGGTTTAATCATTGTTGTGCAATATGAACAAATGAAAAATCTCTTTTAAAAAAATAGACCAAAAAAAAAAAAACTAAAAAAAAAACAAAAAAAACATTACAGGAGTTTTGTTTTTCTCGGCCATCTAAAATACATTACTCACTACCTTTATAGAAAACAAACTGAATCCAACAAAAAACTCCAGTTTTATAATTTCACTATCTTTCAAATTTAAACAAAAAAATCTGCAGCAGCTTAAAGGGGTAGTGCACCCAAAAATCTTTTTTTGTTTTTTTTTTGGAGCTGTAAACAACACAGAACTACTTAATTGTGAATAAATTGTGATAAAATTTGTATTTTTTTAGTTTATTTTAAAAATGGAGAAAATGATAATAAAAAGAAGATGCATATAGACGGGTTTCAGACTTCTATTCTGTCACAGAGTTTCTGATAAAATATATCTGCATTGGGACAGATTTGTGCTTTTAAGGGGTTTAAAAGTAACACCGGACTTTATTCTTTACCTGCTAATCCACAGCTTTCCAGAGCTGCTGGAGCTGCTGACAGGTCAGCGTAACAGCGCTAACTGCTCAGACTGATAAAGTTCAGGACCACCTTGTTCATGTGTAGCTGAGGAGATTCTAGAGAGGAAAAGCCTTCCACCTTAAAGACCGCTCTATGGCGTAGGTGCTTTGTAAATCTCGCTTTGCATCTCTGTCAATCATTTCTGCCTGTGTATCTGACCCACCCACTCTCCACTCGCTGACCACCTCATTCCTCCCACCCCAACCCTTGCAGTTCCAGGCATTTTTCAAATTCAGCAGTGGTTGGAGTTACGCAAAAGTAGGGTGTGTAGTTACACTTTAAAATTATTTCTTTTATCCAGCCATGGGAATCACATGTACACACCAACCCCCTCCTGGCTTTCAAGGTATCCTAGCAGAGTTAAGGAATCTGTCACATCCTTTTTAATCTAGAGGACACTTTCCTCCTGTTATCTTCTGTTACTCTCTCCTTTCATCCCATCTCTTATTTCCTGTCCCTTCTCTTTGACTCCAGCCATCAAAAAATTTTAACTCAGCCAGGCAGATGGCTGCAGCATCAGCATCTCTGCACCACGGTGGGAGGAAGAGAATAAAAAAGAGGGAGGGAGAACAGAGGTAAGCAAGGAGAGGTGAAAAGCAGAATGAAAAAGAGATGGGTGAAGAAAAAGACTGAGAACAGAAAAATACAGCAGCATAGGAGGAAATAGAAACGTAGGGGTGGAAGACTGAATGAAGGAGAGAGGTTTAGTGAAAGCGTGAATGAGTGATGAAAGGGAAGATGAAAAATAATGGCTATACAGAGTTAAGGGGAAAGAGAAGTGAAATAACAAAAAAGGAAGTAATGAGGGGGGTCAGATTAAAATAAGGACAGCGAGATGCAGAAAACAAGGAAGAGGAAAGTGGAAGAGGTAGAGAAGTAGACAAAGAGAGATGATGTGGAAGTAAAGATAGACTGAGAGAAGGAGAGAGAATTGCAGTATTTTTATCATTCTGAGTGAGGGGCTCCATAAAAGTAGGTTACTGTCAGCAGACAAGGCTCGCACACACACACACACACACACACACACGCACACACACACACACACACACACATACATGTACTATCTCCATTTTAGTTCTGCTGAAGCAGCCGCAGTATGTGTTCAGATATATGTGTGCTAGAGAGAAAGCTTTGAGCATGCTCACTTGGCCACCAGCTAAACTGTTGGTTCCAGCATGGAAATACCAAGTGGATTGTTTAAATGGCAGCTGTGAAAATTTCAGCAAGTAAAAAATAAAAAGAATGAAGAAGCAGAACATATCTACCCTACAGGCTTTCAAAAATGCACCACCCAAGCATAATAGATCAACATTAGCATCATTACCGATACAATAAAATAGATCTGGAAGTGGCCTGATGATTCCACATAGTCTTGATTTATTTTACTGAAATATCTGAGATAATGTAAACTATCATTAGAGGTACATCAACAGAAAATTAGTCCAAACCTAAACTGGAAGCAAAACCAAACTTGGAACTCTTCCAGCAGCTGTAAATGTAAGAAATGGAAGGGCGCATAAGTGACAAGTCTTGCCCTGTATACAAAGATTTTTGAAAAATTACATTTTTGGTAAAAAAAAAATCTGTAAGTTTAGCCACTCCCTGCAATATTATATGGACTTAAATACTCCAGTATGCAACAGCTAAATGCAGATTTATACTTGTGTGGTGTCTGCGTTACCGCCATAGGTGCTGCGTAGGTCTGCAGAGTCTCAATGCGCACCTCTTCCAAACCTGACCTGCACCACTGCTATGCAGACGGTTACGCAAAGGTTCTGACTTGTGATTGGTCAGTTTGGGATCAGGTATTGTCCAGATATCTGGATCTTCTCACTGAATTTGTGTGGGTATCCACTGTTTTAAAAACAATAACCAGTGGACCGAGTTGATGAGAAGCTGAACAAATTATTTTTTCGTTTTCTTCCAAAAGCTAGTTAAGACACTGAACCATACTGGACGCGATTGTTGCTTTAAAACAGAAAATACCTACCGAACTGAAGTGAACCATCAACGGAACGCCGACCTGGTTAGTTTACTGGCCGATACCACCCCTGCTGCCACATTCAGATTAGGAGGAGAAACTGCAACGCAACACCAAAACGACACGCACCACCTACGTTCGAGTGGGAGAGCACATGCACCAGCGTCAGCTACGACATAGCCAACCGCACGCAGACACCGCGTGAGCATAAATCCGCCTTAACACAACACAGAATCCCGACGGGCAGATTATGACCCACACAAGGAAAGAAACTTTCTTTTCCTTCACAGTATTAAGAACTTATGTCGCCACTTAATGTTAAAAATCAGTACTTCATATCATGAGTAAATTCCCAAGCCAAGAAGCCCAAAATGTCTGTTACCACATAACTTAGAGACAATCTATGAGAACATCAGAGGTTATGCAAGTCAATAACGCAAAAAAATGTTGTTTTCCTTAACCCTAACAATGTATTTAATTTTCTAAGTGTTTTTGGTGCATGTGTTACCAGAGAATAAAAAGTAGAAAGAAAAAAAAAAACCCTGGTGCACTTCTACAGATAGTAAAACTTGTTTTGAGTAGTGAGCACTCATTTGCATTCTGGTGTGGTTCAAAGAAACAAGCTCTGGTCACCTTAAAAACCAGGGGTCTTGGTTCACCTGCAAGTGAACCGTGATGCCTTCAGTTTGACAGTAAATGGGCCATCTGGTGAGCCAAAGAGATGAAGTGACGTAGAGTATGTTGTAGCACAATACATTGATAGCTTGCTGCCTCCAGACAGATTCTTGAGAAAATTGCATTAGGTTTTACTACCAATGTGAAAACAAAAACCCCAAGACTGCATAAATTTAGTGTTGCTCCATTGTGCATTTGCAGTAAACGAGCCAACTGAAGCGGGACAATATCAGTTTCCAGTTCAGGCCAATCAGTGTGCTGTATTTTCTTCTTCGTCCTGCTTTTTTCTTCTTGGTTAGTGGTTGTTCCAGACAATACCACCACCTAGTGTGCAGCTATTATAACTGCAGGACATTGTGCAAGCAGTTAAGTCAACTTGAGTACAGTGCAGTGTGAAAGCAAATCAAAACAAAGGAAAGTGCTAAGTCTTTTCAAATTCCTTGCCCAATAAACCCTAGACTGGGACTTCCCTGGTGTGAATGTGCCTTTAATGTATTTAAACACAGTAAATATCAAAATATCTGTTCCACATAAGCCAAGTGTTCTATGACTAAAACAATTACAGGTGGAGAAGGTATTTTAGTTCACTGCTCCTGATTCACATTAGGAAATGATACAGAACGCCCAAGTCAGCAACATAATCCAAATATGCAAACTTTTTATGACACCTGATGGCCATGCATGAGGAAGTCATTATTATTTGGACAAACTTGTAATTGGACTTTGATTTTCTAAACCTGTTTAAACCATCACACTGTCGGTAAATAATTTATTGAACATATTTATGACACCAAAGTAAAAATAGACAAAAAAATTTAATAAAGGTATGCAAGCACAAATCATTTCAAGAGAAAACAGAAAAGGACCAAAAAATTATCTAAAACCATATTAAAGGTTGCACACATTAAATGATAGTTCTTCCCAGCACTAAGTGCAAGAAAAGCAGTGATTGCATTGGCGCTGCTGAATGAAATTTATTTGCTGAAGAATTGTTGCTGCTGAGCACAGTACCACTACAGGAGATGCTACAGTGATATAAAAGGCAATGCAGCTTGATGCTGGCATTGTGTCTGAGTGCTAATAAATGGCATTTAGCTGCAGTGCAAATTGATTTTACTGACTTTTGCTAAGGGGATATTGTCCCTATGGTCAGCTTTCAATTTCTAGTACTATGACTACTATTACATTAGAAAAAAAAAACTCATAAATCAGGCTGACATCCTTATGTCACCTTCATCCACCCTCTGTTCTGAAATGCCTTCATTTTTTTTTTAGCTACACCTCACTTCCATGACATCTTTAAAGACTACACAGGGTTGAGCTTCAGTTGGAAAAATGAACATCCAAGACACACAAGTGCAACACGCACGCATACATGCACACACGCACACACACACACGATATCTTGATGCATAAAGTGGTGGGCTAACTAACATCCCATAGCGTCCTGCTAGCTCAGCAGCAGTAAAACTGTCAGGAGAGTCGATGACCGACTAGTCTGTACTCTTTCTCTCTCTCTCTTTCTCTCTCTTTCTCTCTCTCTCTCTCTCTCTCTCTCTCCCACACACGCACATGTGCACACACACACAATAATCACCTTAGCCACAAATCTTTAAGAAACCCCTCCCTTACAGTCACTTGCTCAACACCCTTTCACACTCATACCAGCGTAAATACCCACTCACACAATTTTGAGAAGATGATGTACACTATGAGTGCAGAAGCGTTTTTGTGCCTATTGTATTTAGTCCATATGTTCACATGCGCATGAATAATCTTAAATCAAGGGACATTCAACCTTTTACCAGTGAACAAAAAAGCTTTCTATTTCTGGTCTAAAAACTATTTTACCAGCTTTCCCTTCCAACCTTTTTGTTTCTACTCATAAACACATAAATACTTTAATTATGTGGGACAGAAGAGAACAATTCTTGCTTTGATCAACATTCCTTTATAAACTGTAATTTACTGAAGAATACCTGTGTGTCCGATCCAGTTTCTCTCAAATATTTGAGTCAGATTTAGAGTACACAGTGTGGCTGCAGTTAGTGCAACTACTACTGTCACTAATTTGATTTCACACCTCTTTAGTCTCTGTCTTGTATGATGTCTGCTCAAAGGACATAATTATTCAACGCCCTCTTCTTTTCTTCCATACACTCTCTGCACTTTCGTTTCTCACAGATATTTAAATAAAAACAAGTTGTCATGTTATATCAATAACTTATATTCTGGATGGCGTATTTTACTGCCTGCAACTGATATATTGCTGAATGACACATATGTGTGTGTGAATAAAATATTAATGGCTGGTAAATGATAAATGTGCAGGAAATGAGGAGTTCAGTGGCAAACATGAATGACATCAGCAGTCACTAGGTTAGTCATCAAATTGCATCTGCAGAACGGAGCAACATCCTATCATTTACTACAGTCACACATATACTGTAGGTATACACACTCACACATGTGCAGGCTGTACATACAAGCACCCTAATACATGCTAAACTTATTTTATGTACAGTTAGAGACAAAAAAAAAATGGGAGTGTATATGTCTATATATGTATTAGATGGGGTAAGGTGTGAATACAAGTGTGTGTGGGGGGAGGGCGTTGTACTGGGGGACAAGGGTTGAGCTTGTGCTGCTGTGGTGACTCATCAACCCACTGGATCACTCAGAGATTTGATTTAGAATCAGACTGCATCCACCTGACTGCTGCTACCAATGACAAACACAGTTTCAAATACACACACATTGCAGGACCCGTGCACAAATACAACATGCAAAAACCAACAAACACCCAAAGAAAATTTTTTTTCATTTATACAGTGAGGAAAATAAGTATTTGAAGACCCTGCTATTTGCAAGTTCTCCCACATAGAAACATCGACGGGTCTGACATTTTCATCGTAGGTGCATGTCCACTGTGAGAGACATAATTCAAAATAAAAAATTCCTGAAATTACAATGTATGATTTTGTAACAATTTATTTGTATGATACGGCTGCAAATAAGTATTTGAACACCTGAGAAAATCAATGTTAATATTTGGTACAGTAGCCTTTGCTTGCAATTACAGAGGTCAAACGCTTCCTCTAGTTTTTCACCAGGTCTGCACACACTGTAGGAGGGATTTTGGCCCACTCCTCCACACAGATCTCCTCTAAATTAGTCAGGTTTCTGGGTTGTCGCTGAGAAACACGGAGTTTGAGCTCCCTCCAAAGAATTTCTATTGGGTTTAGCTCTGGAGACTGGCTAGGCCTCTCCAGAACCTTGATATGCTTCTTACGGAGCCACTCCTTGGTTATCTTGGCTGTGTGCTTCGGGTCATTGTCATGTT
>JBAMHW010000001.1:21688108-21701063 GCA_037177495.1 Rhadinocentrus ornatus | reverse complement strand
AATCACAGAGGTGCTCCCACACAGTCTTAGTTGCATGGCCTGAGTCACAGCTGCACACAGGCCAGGGGACGTAACACGGATGATGAGAAATTTATCCTGGAAGTAGACAATAACAAGATTCTCCGATTCTTCAGCTAGGCGGACTGCATTCATGGGCATCTGACACACTTTTAACATGAATTGACCCACCGTTGAGGTCGGAACAAAACCACGGCGCAGATGGAACGCGGCACACACAGACCCAGTCAAGGCTAAACTTTCTGGTTTTCTTTGAAGTTCCTCCCTGCAAACCATTTATCATAGTAGGTTGAAGCTTATCCTTCATCTTTAACACACAGGAAAGTATACTGCATTGTTTCCTTTAGTACATGAAGCTTCAATGGAAAAAAAAAATAGTTGATGTTTAAGGTATGTCTCTTCAACCGAAAAGCATAAAGGGCCTCATTGACCCCAGTCTGCTCCCAACTTCCTCGACAAGGATTTGAGGGACTTGGTAAACTTTTCAACAAGGCTATCAATCTGTAAATGATAGGGATGAGGCTGGATTCCAGTTATCTTCAACGGTTTGTAGACCCCCTTCTGGAGGTTAGAAGTGAAATTTGACCCCTGGTTGGTAATACTATGTGGAGGATACCCATCAAACAGAACATTTAACAGTTTGTATTCTGGCAGGTCTTAACTTTTCTCAAGGGGGAAAGCTTCAGGATATCTTGTAGCATAATCACACACCACTAAAATGTACCCATGACCTGCACCTCTCCCTTCCTGCTAGAAACAGATGTCACTGATTGGCATGGTCATAAGTGGTCTTGGGTCATTGCTTCTAACTTGGGTTGTTAACTGGCACTGTGGACATGACTTACAAAACTTCAGTTTCAGCAAATTCAGTAAAATCAAGATACCATTTCATAGAAAGCTTTAAGTTGACCAAAGTTGGATTGATCTTGGCACAGAATTTGCTAACTGCAAAACTGTGGCTTTCAAACGTAAGGCAACAACTAACCAAGGTCTCAAATCTTGCTGAATAAATACAGGTGCTCATTCTTTAGAAAAAGAAAATATATAACTCTTCTCAACCCACCTAAGCATTGCTGCAGACCAAGTGAGATATAATCTATTTGACAACCAAACGTCCTGCTAGAAACGACTTCCCAAAGTAGGACTGTAGACACTCATTATCAGAACTGATCACCAGCAGCTTGAGCTACACAATGTAAGTGGTGTCCAGGAGACCAAAACTGATCCCACACTAGGCACAACTACATATAGTGAACACTCAGCAGTGCAATCCAACATTAATGTTGTGTCTGATCAGTTTAATCCGGTGTAATCTCTGTAATCTGGCCTGCTGCAGTGCAAATCCAAAACCACTGAGTGTGAAGATTTAGCCAAATAAAACTGCAAGTGTATGGATTAATTTTGGAACCTAGGGAAAACAGCTTGTTCCATTTTCAAATTCTCTGTTGCCTGTTTGTCAGAGAGCACACCTGCAGCTGTGGCACCAACCCCCTGTGTAATTTCATTAACCTTTACACTAAACAGTGCATGTACAGATCCTCCCAGCAGATCTTAAGCAGCGAGTCCTCCCACACATCAACTGAAACTCACAGCTGTACTGTGTCAGAGTTAAAGGTGATAATCTGCTACATTCTTTTTCCCCCTTGATTTTAAAACGCAGCTTTGGTGATAAACTTCATTGCTTTAGTGTTTTGCATTTAGTTTACTCAATAGAGACTGTGGCTCCCAGTCAAAGTTACTGCTATGACTAAGAAACAAAAGTAAAATAAATTTAATCATATTATTTACTGTTCCTTTATACGTTTAATTCTTCCTTCAAAAAGACCGGACACTAGCTGCAGGTTTTTGGAGCACAAGCTGTGAACATCTTTATATCTCCAACACTAATCTTTAAAATATAACCTTTTGTTAAAAAGTAATTTCCAACACGTGCGCCACAATTTCTTCCTGTATTTTTTTTTATATAATAGTTGGGGTTTTTTTTGGATTTTTGTTTTAGTAAGGAGCAATTTGTTAAAGCTTTATGTTGTTTGGTGGGTAAACTAAGAGATAAAAGATGAAGTCACAGTAAGTTTAAGTACACATAGGATAGAAAAACATGATTCCCCACCAACCCAAAGTGATAGCCCATTCCATGGAGTGTCTCTCCTCCTACTAGGGAGAAGCAGATAACACTGACAGATCCTGAGAACTAATAGTCCAAATGAATCATCAGTAACATGTTGAACACTTCTCAGAAGCCCCATCAGACCAAATAAGCAGGATATTGTGCAAAATGTTTGCATTTTACAAAATATACTTTCTCTTTCTACAATTCTGAGTACTCTTTCCTTTAATCTCTGAACTTCATGAAATTAACTAGCGGGTATTATCCAGCAATAACAGCAAACACAATATTTTAAAGAGTTAAATAATCAAAAGAAAACTTACTTCAAGGAATAGAACCTGTTGATGCTAGCCTGGAGCAGTCTCCACAGGTGTATGTATGATAGTAAACCCAGCAGTGAAGTTACAATTGACATATTTGTGTAAGTAAGAACATTGCTTGGAAAAACTAATGTTGTCTATTTTAGAAACAAATGAATTCTTACATTACATTTTCAGCTTTTTCACCACTTTCCCATCAAAAGTAATTTAGATCCCCCTCCCACCTCAAACTCCATTCATTATTTTGAGTCTGTCCTGTGTAAACTCGCTAGTGTACTGAGAATCAATATCTTGTTGAAAGGTTTACTTAAGGTTCGCTTTCAACATTCAAATTGATGGCCATACATCACCTTCAAATACTTTTTTATATGGTTCAGAAATATCATTTTATCAATCAGTTTCCCAGTCTCTGAAGCAGGAAAACAAAACCAAAACAATAACATTTCTACTACCATGCTTTACAGAAAGCTTATTGTATCCAAACAATCCTTTGTTTGATTCTTTTGTCCAGATTACATTTTTCCAAAAAAGCTTGGTCTCTGTCTTTCATGTTCATTGGCAAACTGTTATTAGTTTAAATACATTTTGAAAATAAAATATTTTCCATGACTTTCTCCAAATACAGGTCAAATTTGTGGAATATCTTTTAGAGTCTCTTCTAATAAAATTTTTCACTTGTGATGGCGACTGTTTTTAAAAAAAAATCTAATCCAGCTAAATTTGCGGACAAAGCCTAATCAGAAAAAATGGCTATTTACGACTTATCACCACCATGTCATTTTTATCTGCCAGCAATGGCACATACATGGCACTCTGTACCATGTATGTACAATGTCAAAATTGCCACATTTGTATTGTTCCTGTATATTACCAGTTAGTTACGAGTTCGACAGCCTGTATTAAAGTGAGGGAAAAAAGTAACTTTTTGCTTTATATATATATATATATAAAAAATCACAAAACAGGAAGCACCTATCACATCAAGTGAATGTGAATTAGAAAAAAGGATTTTTTTTGTACCTATTATATCATTATGATAAAAAATTAAATAAAGCTCTAGATTTATCAAGCTTTATTTTACTCTTTTGCTCTAAAAAAACAAAGTAAAAAAAAACTTATATGTAAAGATTTTTAGCATAGCCTCTACACACAATTCTTGCTGAGCATTTATATCAGCCATCTATTTTTTCCAAATACAGCTGTGGTATCCCTTTGGGCCACCCAAATTGAAGTACTTTTTTTTTTAAGTATACACTTACATTAGCACAAAACCACATTTCCTCACAAAATAAACAAAACAAATTACATTTCCAGTATAGTGCACCATTTTCTACCAAGAGCACAAAATATGTGCCCTTTAGTAACAATGAATATTTTGGAGGGACATGAAAATATTTTTTATGTCCTTGGACATATTTGTGTTTCAGTATATAGACAAACTCCATGCAAATATGGAAGCATTATGGTGTAAATTAAATTAAATTAAATTAAATTAAATTAAATTAAATTAAATTAAATTAAATTAAATTAAATTAAATTAAATTAAAAATTTATCTGAAATTTTTAATCTTATAAACTTAAATAAATAAACGTATAATCCCATACCATACGATGAAATAAGTGCAGAAATCACTTTAAGCTAAACGTCACAAAATGATGTTAATCATGACAAAATACATTATGAAAGGTGTCAATAAAATCAGTAAAAAAAAAAATGAAGCAAATAATCACAGTGGTGTGGTGGTTAGCATCACTGCCTCACAGCAAGAAGGTTATTGGTTTAAGCCTTGGCTCGGGGGAGGTTCGAACAGCGGCTTTTCTATGTGGAGTTTTCATGTTCTTCCCATGTATGTATGGGTTCTCTTCGAATACTCCAGCTTCCTCCCACCGTCCAAAAACATGTATGTTAGATTAATTGGTTACTCTAAATTCTCGCTAGAAGTGAGTGTAAGTAGTTGTTTGTCTCTGTATTGGCCCTTTGCTGGACTGGTGACCTGTCCAGCATGCACCCTGCCTCTCACCTGTTAAATGCTGGGTTAGGCTCTAGGTTCCCTGTGACCCGAATTGCACCAATCAGTATGAAAATGGATGGATGAACCAACTATAAACAAATGAATGCATTTTCAGCAAAACATTTTATACATAGCGTGAGAAAATATAGATTTAACATCCTTGTTTGATGGTTCATTGCTTTCGTTGTGTATTTGCTCTGATGACATCTATCATGATGAAATTGATTAAAAGTACTTTCAGTGATCAGAAGGGAGTGTCCCTTGTGCTCATGTTGAAACTAGCAATCAACAACGTGAAGCAGTCACTTTACGTATACTATATGTATATTATTCCATATCTGAAAAGGGCTTTGAGTAGACCAATGTTTTGTTAGTGCAGATGAGTACAAATCTTTCGTTCTCTATGACACAACAATGATTTTGTCATGCCCTGAAAATTGTACAATACATAGAAAGCAGCTGACTAATTGCGGTTGGACAGCATGCAACCAAATTTCTTTTTCAATTTAAACACATCTATGAAAGTCTTAATACTGCATGCAAAAAACAAAATTAGAAATTTATGATTATTAAGATTAAACCGAAAATGATTCTAAAGCTGGATTTATACTGGCCTGGTGTCCGTGTACGGCAGGCCCTGCGTAGTTGATGCTGATGAAATGTCCTCTCGCACTTGAGCGTAGGGTATGATTATTATTGAGCATGTTACTTTAAAAAAGTAATTAGTTACTAGTTACTTCTTACCAAAAGTAACACTGTTAGTAATAGAGTTACAGCATTATAAAAATAATTACTCAGTAACCACTCAATTACTTTTATAGAAAAAAATTTCAACAAAGCAACTCCTCTATTTAAACATTGAGTGCAATCTTTAGTTTCAGCCACATCACTCCACCTACTCTTCACTGTAGCAGCTGCACAATACAATCCTAACAAATGAGAAATTATGGGCCGTGAGTTCAGAATGGCTGATCTATCGGATCAACTCCTAACGGCCACAGCTTGCAACCAAGAATGAACTTCTAATGTCCTGGTTCCAGACAGAACAAGATATCTACAAAGTTCCTTTAATTCATGGTCCTGTAATTCAATACTGTTTGATTTCTCACTAATTAATTCACATGGCTCAAGTGTTTCTCTTTTCTTTTTAACAAAATGAACTCTGCTTTTTATTAATTGTTCTTTAAATGTAGAAATGTGTGTAAAAAATTGAGAGGATGGTAAGAAAAACCAAACAAAAGAAAAGAAAAAACCACTTAAGGTCATTCTGTTTCTTTGGCTATTAATTTTACCAAAGCCTAATTTAATACAAAACAAGTTTTCTGGCTTAGTGATAGTGCATCTCTGCCAACCGTCTTAGATATTAACATGGACTGGACGCTATATTTGGATTATATTTAATTTCAGATCTCTCCAGAGAAATCCACGTGTAATTAGATCAATATGCACATTTGATTATTTAGCTTTTAATATGAAAAGATTAGAGGTGCCCCCAAAAGGATTAAATACTCATTTGAGAACCACTGGTGTGTGGCTATTTTTCTTGTAAAGATGAAGTACATTAATTAAGCAGAATTTGCATCTGGAGGTTATTGTGTGTTTACATTAGGATAATTAGAAGATCCATGGGGTCAGGATTTAGTTATTTTCTTAAAATTCAAATGGAATAATATCCAGATATCACATATCCATTTAGATCTAACCACCAACAGACAGCAATAATGGCAAAAGACTCACACTTGTACTTCTATTACACCAACGGCTCCCCTTTCTATTACATGTCTTTTTGTGATATTCATGGTCATAACAGGCAGAGTGAAATTCACTTGCCATGACAGTCTTACTGTAGTCCATATGTCAGAGGAAGGCTTTATGGCCAAGTCATTGCAGAGGGGTCAATCTCTCAACCCTAATGGCTCTCTTTGGATCACGTGACTGTCAAGTACTCTCTGTCAAGTGGAACACTCGTTACAGCAGATAGGAGCAGGAAATGATTATCAAGAGGTCAATTTATGCAAGGGAGAGGCAGAATGACAAAGTGAGGGGTCAGAGCGCGTCCATATCTCTAGGCATTAAAGATTGACATGCAGAATCTGAGATGGCCCCCATGCTGCCTCGCTCCTCACCACACGTGTGCACTTCTCCATTTAAATATCTGACAGACAATGAAAGTGCAGCCATTAAAATGTCCGCTGAGCGCTTCAGGAATGAAATGGGGGAGATAAAAGAATTCCCCTGGGTAATCAACGGGGCAATGAATTAGCCGTGAGTTTAAGATGGGGGGTTAGAGGATGGGGTCCATGTTTTACTCATTTGTCACTCATTCCTTCTGAAAACTTCACCAAAGATCGAGTGTTAAAAAAGAAGAAGAATAAAAAACAACTTTATGTTCTCCAAACTAGGACTTCAAAGAAAGGGTGTTTGCCACTGTAAAACCATGTAAGCATTGGAGGGTTAAATACACATCAACATAATTTACATTTTTCTGAAATTGTTGACACACTTCCCTTAGGCATTCACACACAGATTACACATGTTGCAACACACCTTTTTGGTAGATTCCAAATGGTCCTTAAATGAGAGGGAATATAATTAGCTGTGTATTAGTTTAATTGTCTTCAGACTAACACATTAGACTAAAATATTCAAAACAAAATTGAGTTCGCAATCTTTGTGTTATTTCTGTCACTGCAACAATTCAATGCAGGTCTTAGGAGATCCTCCGTCACAGCCTGAGTCTTTAAAAACATTGTGTGAATGTGTTTAGCTTCATGGTGCAGAAAGACCACAGTAAGCGTTGTTATCCCTTCTCACTCAATGTTACTGACCTCGTTTTCTAAATCAATGTGTTCAGGAATCTGCTACTTAGAAGTTGTGTTGTGAAGGTCTCAATGCTCTTGGTAGAATCTCATGTGCCATCCTAAACAGGGATTTAGACAATGAGCAATGAAAAAAACAGCCTAAAAGCCACCAAAAAATACAGAATCTTTCCATGTAATGGCATTTATCTCGAGCCAGGTCTTAGAACCACGAGTCATGGCTTGGAAATTTCCATTAGAAGAAATATCACGTCCTTGCAAACAATCCAAAATGAGCAACACCTTGGGGAAACAAGAATATCTGGTTTTCTTGCAGTACAGGTTAGGTTTCTTAAAGAAGAATCCAAAATTAATCCAATTACTTGTTGGTGGATTCTATAGAATTGGCATAATTTTCTGAAATATTACCTACTACTTCTCCAAATGTGGGCACTTTTAGACCTGGTCCCAATTCCCCAATCCCCTTCTATTTTGCAGAATTAATGTCTTCTTTTTAAAAAAAAAAGGATCAGTGGGTAGTGGCCACAGAACCATCCAAATGACCACCAAAGCAATCACTCTACCTTGACCCACTTTAAAAAATGGGCTGTTATCTTCTCTGAAACAGAGAAGTAGGATCAAAAAGGGGAATTTAATCAGCTGAGCTTAATCGAAGGCCTCGATTTTCCAGTTTGAAAATTTTTGTCCTTGATTAGCAATATTGTTTAGAAGTGGGAAACAAGCATGCTCACTGTATAACCTGAAACATCTTTCTACTTTAGAAGAATACGATTTAGATGTTAATTTTTAAAAGATATGCATTTTGAAACAGGCAGTGTCCAGTTTAATGTCCTAAAGCTTAAATCTAGGGCTCTACATAGATAGCAGTGAAGGAAGAAGCTAGGACTAGCTCCTCCTCAACTGTTGCATAAGAGTTGATTTTCATCTTTGGTTTGAAAACAAGTTGCTGCTCAAAACAAAGAGGTGGCATGATCTTAGGGTTTTGATAATGAACATGCATACGTCCCTTTTACAGATCAGTTTACAGATCATGACAAAATATATGCACTCCTTTCTGAGCCGCTTTTGCCCATTCACAAATAAACCAAACAAGCCAGCTTTTCCTGCTGTGGTGTGCCCTTTCACAAATTATTTCAATGTTGCTGAATCAGAGTAGTGCGATGTTAGCTTGGTGATTTGTCTTGTGCTGGAGCATAAGATGTCTGTCTGATATATCCTTTATATTATTTCCCCACTTAGCCTTTACAAGAACACAATAATATGCATAATGACATCACAAAGTTAAAATATTTAGACTAGTCTTGTCTCTAGTAATCATGCATCATCACAACTTCACATTCTTATGCTGTATTGACAGCCTGATGCACAAAACTCACATAGGACAAACCTATTCCACCTTTGTGACTTCCTCCCGTGCTGGCTCAGAGGAAGGTTAAAGTCCCATTTATGCTCCCTTACAAATGTAAATAGGGACGTCCGTTTCAAGCATTGTCATACATTGCCATCTTCGTACTTCCATGCGTCTTTTGCGTCAATTCCTCCACCAGTGGTCAGTGATGAGTTACCTGTGAAATGTAGAAAAAGTATTTTTTATTATCATTTATTCGTAATATAATATTAACAAAAAGTACTAAAGATTTTTTACATGAAATTGTCATTTTTTGCTGATCAACACAGTTATTGCACGAGACCAATCAGTGGAACGAGGTGTGCTCTGCCTCTAAGTAGAACGAATCAGTTTCAGCGATTTTATGGTTGTGACTGGAAAATAACAGAAAATGTTTTCAAAAGAAACTTAAACTCTTTTTGTTTACACAACAGACATAATAATGAAAGAGCATAGATAGATAATATTGGAATATGTCTAGTGACTAGTCTAAATGAGCTATGGTTCTGTAAATATAAATGCTGTTTTCAATTTTTCTTTGTTTTTGAGCTGTTGTGTGTATATATGTATATATATATGTTTTTGGGTGTGTGTGTATCTGGGTGGGTGTGCAAGGTGTATAAAATTATGTAGACAACAAAATTTTTAATGTAATATAGAGGAGACCCCAGGAAGAATAGTTACTGATGCCTCAGTAACTAATGAGGATCTTAATAAAAAAACAACAAAAAAAACAAGTTCAGAGTTCATTGCTGCGATCCAACGTCAGTTTCAGACACCAGTTGGCGGGGGTAATGTGCTGCTTTAAAGTTGGCACAACACACCCTAAGCAGTCGCATAGCCTTTCCTTCTTGTTTATCTTCTTCGTCTCTGATTTGTTTCTTTTGCTGGTTGCCTGACAGCTATTCTGCTCAGCACTGCCCCTGTAGATTTTCAGTGGTATTGCTGTTCTCTACATCAAGCGACGGATAGCAAAGCTCCATGAAAACAGACCAAATTACGTGCATAATAAGTGCAGGAGACGGGCAAAACTGTCCGTCCATCTGCATATCCGTCTTTTGCGTCGAACATAAATGGGTCTTAACTTTGACCCCACATTCCACCTGGACCCTTTCACAAATTATACTGAACAAAAGTGCCTCAGTCCTTGTATGGCAAGGTTTGTGAAAGGAACTACAGTGACTGAACAAAAGACTGCTGACATGAGTGGATAAATTCTCCCCTCATCCCGAGTAGCTTAAAGAACCTCGTGAGGCAATCAGGAGGGTTTTAACATGTCACCCTGTGGCGACATTCTGAAAACATCCAACTGGTAGTTATCCCGAGGACAGAGCTAGAAGAGGAGGGGATTTTTACAGCTCATTCTCTGGTCTTACAGGAGCTTGTACATTCTGGACCGGCTTGTAGCTTGATCCATTTTAGCATGGATCAGCAGAAGCAATGGAAAATCAATGCAACTTTTGCATAATCTATCTTTCCATATTTGTTTGAGTCACAGCCTTTCTGATTCTCAAACACACTTTACTGTCTTCACAGTCTTCATATGGAGAGCAGCAGAGTTCTGCATCAATCTGGACAACAAATTGAGTCTAAACTAAAAACAAAGCAAACTTGGAGTCCTTCAAGGTGTTTGCAGGTCTCACTTTTTTTGTGAAATCATAAAAGGAGAACCCTAGACTAATAATGCCATCTCACGGCTACAGTTTTGTATAACAAATAGTTTAATGCTGTATTAAGTTAAAGACACATTATGTGTTTTTTTTCTATTCTACAGTCATTTAGCAGATGCTTTTCTCTAAAGCGACTTACATCAACCTACTTCCTGTACTTAAAACTCCATGTTCTGAACTCATTTGATGGCATCTATTATGTGCATTTCTGGAGCCATCATTGCCCAGCAGCACCCCGAGGTTGAGAAGCCACATTTTAAAACTTCATACAATGTACAGCAATACAGCAAATGTTCTGTAGTGTGTCTTTAAAAGATGAGATGTATATTTATTTGGTTAATTTTCTGTTATCAAATAATATATACAGTACCAGTCAAAAGACATACCTTTGGACACACCTAACTATTAGATTTGAATGGGTAGATGTGTCCAAACTAATACGGTATAACTAGGAAAACAAAACAATGAATTATATATTACTCCATATTTAAAGATAATCTCATTCTTATTTTTACAAAAAATGAAATAAATAGAATTTAAATTACTTGATAGTGCATATAGTACTGTTACTTATTCATTTTGAATAACTGATTTTATGTGGTAGTGCAAGGTTAATGACAAAAGAAATAACATAATTAAGAAACGGTCTAGATGTTTTCAGCAATTTTTTTTGTTAGACTATAAAATTTCCTTTTTAGAAGGCTGGAAGATAACACAGTGAGCATATAGGAAATGGTTGCATTGAAGTTTTTAGAATGTATTTAACATCCATATTACTGATGTAATGGGTAAAGAATGTCCCTCTATAATTAGATGAAACTGGCTGGAAAGCTTTTAAACCAGACGTGATATCATGCAACTTACTAAGAATGTCTGCATTGTGTGTCCTAAGCAGTTGTGAACAGTTTGTGCAGGGAATTCTTCTGGCAAAAAGAGGAATGAAAGAAAACAATATTTCTTCCTGATGTTTACCATACGATGATATTCTAATTTAACTGTGATTTTTCTGTTTCAGCTTTGCAGTTGGGCAGAATGTGAAGTTTTCCTTGCACTACTGGCATGGTCACTGCCAAGATTACAAGCTTTCACCATTTACACAGATACAAGTCAGTAAGTTCCGATGCTCAAATTCCAGCAGATTGAATTATATCTAAACATAAGTAATATTTAGTAACCCTTACAACTAGGTACATCTACATCTAAATTAAGCTTTTAAAAAATATATATCTATATAACCAGCAGCTAACATGTTAAAGATGAAGCTTGTCTCTGAGGTGGGCTGGACTGATGCTGGCTGTGGAGGATGACTGAGGTTAAGGGGTTAGGATAGGAGTGAGCACAGCTACTAGGGCTTCTGTCCCAGGCCAGGCTGTGAGCTGCAGCTCTGTGCTGATAAGACTGTAATAGTCCTCCTTAGAGGACCCAGGGCTCCGCTCCCCTTATTAGTCATTTATCACACCTGGCAGCCTCACTGAACCATAATTACTCTTCCCTTATCCCCCCACACTGTCATGTCCATGAGAGTGAATGGGGCAGAGGGGGAGGGAGAGAAATAGCTGTGAGAAACGATGTTCAGAGAGAGTGGACTGAGAGAAGGACAGAGAAGTCTGAAGCAGGGGAAGAAGAAAGTGCTGGTGAAGAACAATCGCACAAACTAGAGACTTGTGAACAGAATGTAACATATATCAATACCAACCTGATATTACATGACTTTTTACATAAAAGTAGACAGGAAAAAAGGAAAGAAAAATAAACTTTTCCAAAACTCTCTGTTAATACACTATATGCATGCAGTGACAGAAAGGAATGCAATCTCACAGATACCAACCTTGCGAACAGAGCAGCCCCTGTGCTACAAATGAGAACCAGTTGTTCTGACCAAAGCCCTCCTGCTTACTATTCAACAAGACAGGATTTAAAAAGAAGAGGAAACTTAACTGGACCCACAAAAAAAAAAAAAAGTTATAAGATAAATATACAAGAAAAAAATAGTTACAAATTTGCATTTAAAACCTGAGATAATAACTGCAGATAATTATTAACAAACTTAAATTTATTAGTCCGCATTGTTTTAAAAGGTTTTTCAAAAGATGCATCTAAAGCTATAACAATAATTATGGCATAAGATCATTTTAATTATTGTGCTGGACGAAAGGATGATAGACATGAATCCTTATGAATATAAATAATGACAAGGCATATCTTTACATTGGCAGTAGAAAGCTCTCCTCCTTATGCCAAGTGTTATTAAACTTTGTACAACCTCTCCTCCCCCCGTCTGTCAGAAATACAGTGCTCAGCTTGTCAAAATTGCTTGCTACACTAGCAGTTCTGTCACAAGTGAGCAACAGGGACATTTTCTCTGCAAAAGGTTTTACTTTTTTGCCACGTGCCTGGCTGTCACGGAAGCACCCTCCCTGACACGGTAAGCAGATCCAGATGTCAGCCACATGCTTCCAATCCCAAGCTGATGCTTGCCATCTATACAACCCAACTCACCGAACCCCTAACAATTTAAATCTGGTTTCCCACTCCAGTAAGTTTCATTAGAATAGAATAGAATGCCTTTATTGTCATTATACAACGGTACAACGAGATTAAGCCATCACCAAACAGTGCACG
>JBAMHW010000001.1:21669684-21684395 GCA_037177495.1 Rhadinocentrus ornatus | reverse complement strand
AACAAACCACCTCACCCTCCACCCCCCCCCTTCCCTCCCCCTAACTCTTTTTTTTTTTTTCTCTTTTTCGTTCTTCCTCCTTTCGTCCCCACCGCTACAAACCATCATTGTCAACTCCATTCTGTTACATCAAACTACTTTTAATTGTTTTCAGCTGTATCTGATTGTAGTCCATTTCTTAAAACAACAGTCAGATCTATGTTAATATTTAGTGAAAAGCTCTGCAGTGCTGCAGCAGTGGGCTTGCTTGTGACTGCTTCCAGTGTAAGGGAGTTTGGCCAAAGGAGTTCAGCAGATGCGTGCGAGAAACTTGTATTGGACTCTGGGGTGATTAATTTTTGAAGTGTGTTGTAAAGAGCTATGAGATCCATAAAGAGAAGAGTACACAACAGGCAATCCCCGGATAGTGATGGTCACAAAGCACTATGGTCAAATATACCACCGCCAAACATCATTTTTGAGGCTTACTGTTAAATCAATAACATCTTTAACATATTGTTATTAGAAATGCAGCCGAGTGGATCAAAATTGAAAAGGTTTTTTAGGTATGCCTATTGCATTAATTATTATTTTTGTTTGGTTCTTTAAATTGGGCTTTAGATACCCTTTTGGGACAAAATTACCTCATGTTTATTTTTGATTGAAGTTACAAGTTTCCTTTTGTAGGCATGAGCTTTTAACTCTACACTGGCATGTCTCAGTTGATCTCCTTTTAAATAAGGTATTTATTTAAACAATTTTCTGCTGATCTCAAGAAGAAAAAGGAAATCCTTGAAAGAAAGAAATCATTTCTGGGTGTGGGGCATTGTTGTTTCATTAATATGCCCCTGAGATTGTTGTGGTGGTAGCAGAAGAATGAGAGGGGGGTTTATCAGCCCTCATCACTGAGGAAAGCCCCCACTCTTCTCTCGTCTCTCACTAGACTGTGCGTCCATCAGGCCTCATTACTCTAATGGTTGTGGCAGTGATTAAGGCTTCCTGGCTGCAGACCCCTTTGTTGGTAAGCTTGTGTTTCCCCTCTGTAAAGACAGTCCTCAGGATGCCTGTGGCCCCACTTCCCTCCACCTACTTCTCTAATAGGGATGCAGTCCTTGGAGTTATCGCATGAGGGCTGGGGCAGGTTATCACATATGAAGAGGAGAAATCCAGGAACTACTGAGGTCCTGCACACATGATAATATGGTTCACTGAGAGTATTTAGCTGCAAAAACGCACATCTTTGACTCTTACTTCCAGCTGCTTATTATTTGGTGGCATACAGTATAAGCAGGATGTAAAGCATGATTCATTATGCATATACACACACACACGCTAATAAGCAGTGCAATACACAACAATGTTTTCATATAAATGAGTCCAATCACACAGAAAACCTAATAAAGGAGGAAACTACAGCCATTTTGGTTAGAATCAAAATGTCGATTAAAAAAAAAGCTAAAAAAATAAGTCATGTCGTATTATTCAGGTGAGGTCTTTTCACCCACAACTGGCCAAACGTTCTGATTTTATTGCTCATATGACTGTAATATATTTTAAACAGTCTCAAAAAAGAAAAAGAAAAAATCCCTGGAGTCTGTTTGGCAACACGAACCAGGTTCCGCCTGTCCCCTACCCCATCCACTACATAAAGGGAAAGTGTAGACATTCATTGTTCTTTGTACCACATTACCAAAGCAATCCTGTGTCTGGACTCAGTCAAGTGCTCAATGATGTGAGGCACTCTGCCTGGCCTTCTTCAGTTTCACTCTATTCAGTCCTCTTTCTTGCTACTTCATTCATAATGGATAGCTCTTTGGGTTGCTGTCACCAAGAGTCTATCAATGACTGAAAATCCAGCTTTGGCTCTCACATACAACAGTAGTGAGTTACAGACATAAAATCCACTTGTCATGTTCACCACCAACCAAAAGCCAGATGAATTTCTTAACTGTGATTGCAACACTAAATGCAACTGAAATAATAAAATTATTAATCTACCCACAAAGTTTAATGTTTTGCAAAGCAAAACAATCTGTTTTTACACAGTTTCCAAGAATGTTCTAGACGCTCTGTTGAGAATAGTTTCAAAGAATTGTTCTTAAAATTAGCTATCCGTTATCACTCTTACTGATATTTGTAGTCACACCATGTCCCTGTTACTTACTGAGGATGGTATGTGAAGGATGCAGATTAAGGTGGTTAAGGGAAAGCCCCTCAACCGAATTTTTGACAGTAGAGTGTGTGAGGTACAGGGGTTGCATTAAAATCTGTTATGGTTCTACAGAGTTTTTGAAGTAGTGGCTTTGTCATCTGCTGCAAAACATTCATTCTAAATTTGATACCAGTTACACATTTGAAAAAAAAAACAACAAAACGTGAATGTTAAATATTTTACGAGTAACACCTGACAGAGCATGTAACAACTTCTCAGTGTAACTGAACAGCTCAGGACAATAATTAAGGGGAGAAAAGAAAGCGTTCATTATTCAGTGAAAATTTAATTATATTTCTTAAAATAAAAAGTTAATTGAATCTAATCTAATTAAAATGCAAAATATTACTAAAATATTTATTCAGTTCAGGGACACTTTGGAAAGATAAAGTTTAATAAAACAATACTGAACAGTGTTTCATCTGCAGGCCCTGTAGCAACATTGTTTTAAACCAGAACTGATTCTGTTGTGGAACTTACTAAAAACCACTGTTAACAGACACAGTTAAATTTTGCCTCCACAAATCTGAGTTACAAGTCTGCTGCACAAAAATAAATACATGAGTAAAATTAAATATATAAGCTGTGGTCTGTGATTAATTAAAATGAAAATTGTCCTTTGATCTAATACAAGCCTTAGAAATATTTCAGTTTGTCCTGCAGGCCTAGGAGGAGAGGGACCATCAAGAATGTTATCAGCACACAGTGCCTTTTTGAGCAAAACAATACCAAAGTAAATTCTGTAGATTTTACAACAGGATGGCTCTGTAGTAAATGACTGGGTGTTAACCTAGCCTGTATACAGTGTTGACCTGTCACCCACTGATGCATCATGATGGGAAGTTTAAAAATAAAGTTGGCCCAGAATGATTAAGCTGCTAAAATTCTATATTATGTTTGCAAACGAAAATGCATGCAAAACATTGTTACAAAAAAAGTGATGCAACAGAGAAGTACAGACAACAGTTGTCGGTATCAAGTTCAGAATGACCATAAAAAAAGAAATCATGACTTTCTACACTCAATACTGTCCTACAGGGTTTAAATGATTCACAAATAATTGCATGTTTTTATCTACATTTTATGAAGCTGGCCAAATTTTTTGGGAGAGTTGTAGATTTCTGGCAGAAGAGTGAGAGACAAAGACATCAGGTCTCTTAAAAATGCTTATTGTGGCGTGTACCCGTAGCACCCCAGGAGGACAATCAGCTGCCAGACGCTAAAATTTGAAAATGATGACCACGCAGAACAATATTTGTCACAAGAGACCATCAAAAAACAGCACGTGTACAAAAAGCAAGTAAACAAACACAGCGCATACACAAAAACTAAACGTAAACAAAGAGCAGTATCTGTTCGTCCCACATCTGAGCTGTGAGCAGCTGAGCTGAGGACCTGTGCACAGCTGTTCTCCCCGTGCTGTCAGTAGGCTTCACCAGACAGGACCCCGTCCCAGCGGCCTGTACTGGGAGGCCTGCACACAGTCTGACACCTGGACTGCACGGAAGGGAGGGATCCATCCCATTCTCAGACTTTGCTTTTTTTTTTTTTATCTCGCTGCCTCTCTCTGTCTCACTCTATCCATCTTTGTCTATGTTAGTAACTCCCATCCTCAACTCCACTCCTCTCTCCATTTTTCTCTATTCCTCTATGGGAGGGTCCACAGGTCGCAGTCACGAGGGAAAGGATGATGAACTACTCCACAACTGAGCCAGCTGACTCTTTAGCAGCAGTTCTGTCCCCTTGTTCCTTTCATCTTGTCCTCTTCCTTACTTCCCCTCTTTTAATTTTTTCCATCGTTTCTCCAGAGTTCACCTCTCCGTCATCATAGCCTGGCAGGACTGCTGAAGGAGGGAGCTGTGGGACACTACATTTGCAGCCTCAGAGGAGAGTTGTAATGAACAGTGACACATCACAACAACTTTCAGGTCATTAATCAGTACTAGGAAACACGGTGACTTCATTTCATTAAAGGAAATTGCAATCCACTCTTCTTAGAACCACAGCAAGTTTTACTTGTCATTTCTGAAATACTTTATCACGAAGAGAAGTCAGACCCTCCCGGTTGTGACATGGTGATCAATATATTCCACAATTAGTCAATTTCTACCAAAAACTGATAAAGCTAATATATAGACACACAAATATAATTACATATGGTGGTGTTGTGATTAGCACTGCGACCTCACAGCAAGAAGGTCACTGGTTCGAGCCTCGGCTAGGGAGAGGTTGGAACAGTAGCCTGTGTGGAGTTTGCACGTTCTCCAGTAGTATGCATGGGTTCTCCGTGAAGTACTCTGGGTATCCCACCCAACCTCCCATCTCTCCTGTGTAGGCTGGGTGGCTGTTCATCTCCAACTTGGGTCCTCTACCAGGCTCCTGGGAACAGTGTTCTGCCTGAACTGAACTCATTCATATTTTGGGTGAATGTGGACTGAATGTACTGTATTTCTGCCTGATAAGCATTATTGTGAGCGCGCTCAGTCTGCCGTTTGCTGTCTGCCAAATCTAGCTACACCAGCCACCACAGAGATGCGTCATTAAATTGCAAAACGTGGAGGCAAAATCCAATGAAGGCAGCAGCACCACCTCTGCCTCAATGATCACAACAGCATCTTTGTATGATCACTTAAAATAATTTTTTGAGAAGGGCAGTGATGCAACTCCAGACATTAACAATGCCAACATCAAACCTGAAACGGCATATTGAAATGAAGTTTCCAGCTAGCCCTCCAAGGTATGTGAGCTACATGTCACTAAAAACAATCTAAAGACTTGACAACGGTGCGCTAAAGCAGATCCTCTACCTCCCGAAACTAAATAACAGCATACAGTAGCAGCAGCTCCGTTGTCTTCCTCTCCAGCCGGAGCTGGAAAACCTTTCGCAGTATAATGTTGGAGACCTGCAATCTTTGAGGAAAGAGGAACCCTTAGCTTTCATAAACTTAACAAATGCAAGACATATTGTTATGCAAGGACCCTTCAGAGACAGAAAACTGATTAACCTTTTATTGACACATGGATATCAGGAGGAATTGTCTTTCTGTGAGAGAGAAGTAGACGGGTTATCCAGAAACCATGGCGCCAGGAAGGATGAGTGACGAAGTCCTTGTAGGTTCAAACATTGGAGTGAATGTGGAGCTGGATAATATAAGAACTGGTGAGTAAATGGGGGACAGGTGTGACTGAACAGGGGCGATTGGCTGTAGTGCAGAACTGGAGTGAATGTGGCAGAGTGAAAGCATCAGGGACAGGTGAGGATGATCAGGGGTGTGATTGCTGTGGAATGGAAGGACAGAATGTGACGAGGACTGGTGCAGGTGTGACACATATGGTCTTGCTTGTCTTCTTTTGATTAGTTTTTTACTTATTCATTTGGGTTGAATATTGCACTTTTATGACCAATGTTCTAGAAATTTCCTTTGGACAAACAAGTCAGAAAAAAAACATTCACAAAAAATTCAAAAGTGACTTAATAAAAAGATAAATAATGATTAAATGTTTTACATATTAAATATTGCTTATTAGAAAAAAGACCATTCAAGCAATCAAGCATGTTTTTTTCCTCAGGTTTTTTATACTGTAGGAGTGAACGCTGCAGCTAGCTATGAGTGTGGACTCAATGGGTGGCAACAATAGGAAAATGCCAGTATTCTGAGGGTAACAGCTCGCAGCAACATATTGGGAAAAAAGAACTATTTTCATTTTTAGAACTGTGAAATTTTTTAAAAATTTTAATTATGAACTAAACTCAACACCAAACGTGCTTGGCAGCAAATGAAGATGTAATATAAAAATGTTGTGAAAACTGGTAAGGCATAATGTCATTGTTGTTTTGCCTATTCTACCCAATTAAGCAGCATTCGGTAGCTACAATCAACATGTGATCTAGTTAACTGAAATTTCCTAATTAGAAAAAGGTTTTCTTTAGGGTTTTATTAAGCTATCTCAATGCTGTTAACCAGTATTTATTATTGTCCACTTTGAAATAAACCCACGTCTTTATACAAAGCCTACTGGATATGTTTGAAATGTTACTGAGAATATTGTTCAGATACATGATCGATTCTACAAAAAAACGGTAACGCTCAAACAAATAATCATGCAGGAATGATAAAACATCCAAGCGGGGTCTGATCCCCCTTTTCCCGACGTCGATATCTGCGGAGTAATTGTGCTGCGATGTCAACTGGCTCTTCAAGAAAAGGACACGCGATGTCTCTGCCACTGCCTTCAGTCTGCAGCTAAAGAAGAGAAACTCAGGGTTAGTTGGAGAAAACCTGCCAGCAAGCAGGTTAGCTTCACAGAGTCTGTTGCCGCAGTAACTGATTCAGAGTTACACTAAACTCGCTTTGTGAAACCGAAAACCCAGAGTTTCCCTTAACTCGGAGTCAACTAACTCAGAGTTTTCACTAAACCCGCTTTGAAACGGGGCCCTGGTGAACAGATACAAAGCAGGATTAGAATCTCACAGCTTCTAGATTGTGAGGAGAGATAAATATTCACAAAATGCACAAAAACTTTCATCCATGCACCTTTAGTGCTTCATTATCCAAATTTCTGGCCTATAATATCTCCAACTTTGAATTTCTAGCGTGACTGTTTAGTTTAGCCTCTTGCGCCTGCAATCTCCACTACCAGGAGTTAACATCTAATTTTACAGATGTAACATCACGTCTGCATTAAATTAGAAAAAAAAATAAATTTGTTTTTCATTGTCTTTTAGGAGCAGTTTCCTGTCTAAAAATCACAATTTTCTGCCTATGGGTTTTGACGGACAAAGAGAAGTGTCGGTTCTTTTTCGTCTGCACAGTGCGAGACAAAATGTGTCACACAGAAAATGTCTCTTCATTTTAATAAATTGCTCGGACACACTGCTCCGCTGCAGCAAGACATGACATGGAGGAAGAGGCATTACGACTGCAAGCCTTTGCATGCGTTTTCTCTGTTTAGGGCAAGTGAGCAAAAAACTTTGTAAAAGAAGAAAAAAAAAAAAAATAACAGTGTTAATTAAGGCTTAATAAGCACTGTAGCACTTTTCTCATACTATATTGGAAAAAGGCTACTTTAGACTACAGAAGCCACATCACAGTATTGAGGCTCCTTGTGCAGGGAAACTAGTCATTAAGGATATTCAGATCTTTGTCCTTTATTGACCTCTTGGCCAAGGTGCACAGTCCTCTGCCCATATCTTGGCTTCACCTAATGAGCTGAGCATCACTGGCTACACTGACTTTGTTTTTACTCTTGCAGGAGACAGAACTTATGCTTAAGCCTCTATAATGCTTTAAAGAGCTGCCATAACCTTCTGTTATTCCTCAGGTTCTTTGTTCTTGTCTCTTGCTTGATAAGGCATACCAGGCACCAAGGTCATGAAGACAGGAGAGAAAAGAAGAAGAGGAAGAGGAGGGGTTAGGGGGTATTTCTCTGGTGTAAATGAATAGTTCTATCACTCTCTAGATGAAGAGGAAGAACCTCATCAAAATGTTGTCTCTTCCCTACACAAAACGAGAGTATATTCAAGTCAGATGAATGAGAATTGTCATGCGCAAAATCATAATTACAAGCCTGCATATTCCCTCCAGCACTGGGAAATGACTTTATCAGGCACCCATTGGTCTGTTAGCTAAGAGAAGATCCTCTAAGCCTTTCTCTTGTCTGCAATCTACGATTGTTGTATTCCAAGGGGGGTATCGGGGCTGAAAGGACCGAATTTAACAAACCTAATTATCATGCTTTAATTAGTATCAGGGGTAAACCTCGGTGGGACACCTGCAGACTTAATTTATATCCTGACAAGCGGGGAACAAGTGTTAATGTGCCATATTTATGATAACGCCCCAAAGTGTGCAGAAGGAGCAGGAGAAAGCTCACCTCAACTCTTCCAGAACAATGTGAGAGGCAGGTAATTACAGCGAAAGGGTCTGAAAAGCTCAGGGATCAGCAACTCCCAAAGTTGATGTGCTGCAATAAAATGACTGCACATGCTGCCTATATAGCGATAAGTGTAACTGGGGGCCTTATGGTGTTTGTATGTTGGAAGATCAAAGAGATGTAACTTCTTTAAGTTTGAGCTTTCTTTGATGTCTATCAATGACAAAAGAGATACCAAAAAAGATTAAAGGTAAAATAAAGCGGCATTACTTTTCTCTATTATGTTTTAATTGTTAAAGGGCCCCACACAGTGAGAAATGCTCATCTTTACAGAAAATTCTGCTACCACATATAATTGGGACAATTGTTGTCCTGTTAGTCAAAAATAGATGTACCATTTGTCTGTTTTGCTACCACAAGTAAACCTTTGCGAAAGAAAAAAATAGGTTAGCAGGGCGGGAACAAACCTGGAAAATTGTGCATGTGCTTTACAAGGACTATATACATCATTGTAAACCACTACAGAGCTTTCTCTGCAAAGGAGAGAAGACGACATATTTCCACTAATCAATTATGGAGGTCACTACAGCTCTTAGCTAAAATGTGCTGCACAAAATACAAAAAAAAAAGATAAAAAATTTAGGAAAGATTCTTACATGACTTAAAAAGTAGATAAGAGCTTTAAGAAAAACTTTAACAAAAACTGAATAAAAGTACATTTTAAGAGAATAACTACTAGTTTTAAATATCTTATGTGGTTTAATATTGTTACATTTGTAATGTCTTTGGATAATTGTAATTTCCCTCTGTGATAATCGTTTTACATAAACTGCTCCTTATCAAGTAATATGTTGTTAAACATTTACCTGAACAACACTAACTCAGCATTTAGAGAAAACACTAAATGACTTGAAAGTCAGCTGAAATCTAAGATAAGGGTTTAACCTTTATCACCGCCATTTAAAGTTGAAAAATAACCCAATTTACGTGGGGTTGGACACATATTGTCAAAAACAACATGACTTTTCACCAGCATTACAAATCACATGCATGTACTCTTTGAAGTTGTCCTTGTGTGGGATATAGAAATGCATGAATAGTAATTCTAGTACAGTAGTTATTCATCTTTAGATTTCAATTTCACAAGTTCTTAATGTGATGAAGACATTTCTCTTCGCTGTGTTTTATATGACATTTTTGGGTGAGATTCAGTTGTTCTTTTTTAATCATTTTGATGTTTTTTTACATTTTCCTCAGCAGGTTTTTAGAGCCGTGGGCTGACTGACACTTCATCCGTTCAAAGTACCACATTAAAAGTGTACTGTGTAATGTTTTTACATACTGTAGGCTGACCTACTTTTCAAATGTTTGAATATTTGAACTGTGAATTAGTCTAAGAGACATAACATTAAAACTGTGTGAAAATGTTAAAATCATGTTAATTTTAATTTATGGAGTTCAGTGTGTGATGACGCATTATGCACTTGTGATCTTTAAATTAAATCTTCAATATTTTATGTAATAATTTAAGGGCTTTATTTTTAGATCCTCCTGACCAAAACATGCTCTTTCATTTTTTCAGACTAGTTCATTTATACTTCTAAAGTGGTCAGATGAATTGGTAGCAATAAACACACAACAGACTCAGTTGGTGTGACAGCCAGAAGAAGTCCCAGTCCTGACAAAGTCCTCCACCTGGACCTAACTGTTCTAGCTCAAAGTTGGTGTCTTCTTTGGAGCAGGAAAATAGATGCCCTGGAACTGTGGATGATCAATCATAGACTGAAAGCAGAGGTCATCAGAGAAATGATCTTCAGGAAGATGTGTGTGGTTTAGTTTGGTGCGCGTGCATGTAAAGGGCTGGGGAGGGTAAGGAAGGGGGCTTTGTGAAGGTAATTTGCTTTCCACTTTGTGAAAAAGAAATTAATGCAATATTTTCTAAACATGTAAACAATAAAACCCACAATTAGGGTTTAAGACATGTGGAAAATTATGGTTTTTTTTTATTATTATTTTATTTGCTTTTGTCAATATTTCCATGAGCCAGAAACAATTTACTTCAATTACTTTATTCAGCACTGTAACTGTGCAGGTAATGGAACAATTGAAAATGATAATGGGAGTTTTCTCAAAAGATTTCTGTGTTTAATGTTTGAGTGATTCGGTGAATATGACTCAGATGCTCAGCCTTTTCTGTTTTTTATATTTTTTATTTTGTTTTCAAATTATCTTTAATGATATTATCAAAATCTAACCTAAGTTAAACTGTTTTATTCTGCACTCTCATTTGTAAACCTAAGAGTAGCTATTTGAAAACTTCCTTTCTAACATCCCATATTTGCTGTTGTTTTAAAATTAAAATTATCATTTAGTGACCATGGCCCATCCAGTGAACCAAGGAGAAGAAGTGACATAGAATGTGTTATAGGGCAACATCTTGGATAGCTACATGCCTCTGCTGCTGCTGGGCAGCTTGTTGTATAAAACATTTTAGGTTTGAACAATAAAGTAAAAACAGAAACCCCAAGATAGCATATATTTGGTGTTAAGATGAAGGGAAAGGCGTTCCTCTTCATACTTCTTGGTCATTGGTAATTTTAGGCAATACGGCCTTTAGTGAGCAGCGATTGCATTATGCAGTGTTGTCCAGGTAGTTTGGGCTCTAAAGAGCAGTGTGAAACAAACAAAAACAAATGATAGTGTGACATTTCTCTGCATGATCCACCCAATGCCCAGCACTACCTTGGTGTGAAAGCATCCTTATAATAACAGAAAACAAAAGCTTTGTATTGATGTTCTTTCCAGAGGTTGCAGCCTCTCTCTCTCTCTGCATGCCTCATATTCCAAGTCTAGTTTAATCTCACACAAGTAAGATCATATGTATGTGTTTTTCAGACTGAGCACTCTTTTCTTTTCTTTTTTTTCTTTTTTTTGAATAAGGCACCTTCACTGGCTCAGAAACACAAACATAAGGAAATGAACTTGGTGCAAATTGCCCTGTTTCAGTAGAGATACAGAGATTTATGAGCTGTTTGAAAGCCGTTACCTTAGGTTTTATTTTTGGCTCTACTTTCTTGGATCTGAGTTGCTGCTCACAGTATTAACCCTTTTAGAGTGAGGGTCAGATATATAAAATCATATAAAATTTATCTAATTGCGTTTCAAAAATTACTTTATTCTTTGTATTTGTTTTAATTTTGCATGATATATTCCGGTATAACTGGTAGGAGTCTGATACCAAACATACTGTAAACACGTTAGCTTTGTTAGCAAACATTTTGTTATTAGACTGATTCTTACCCACACTTCATGCACAGGCAACTTTGGCTTTCTTTTCTCTCCAGGGACATTTGCTACACGAATTTAGTTGACAAACCATTGCTTTTAATTTTTACAACTGTAAGACGTGAGCATTCAGTCTAAAATTTTTCTGGCTTTACTGAAGACAACAGCCACCCTTGCAGCCTTTTCTATTCAGCTGTTGGGTTTGAGGTTGTTTAGAGCGGAGGTGCTGCTACATGAGATTATACTTCCTGTAACCTTCCTTGCATCATCTTTGTGAAGCAGTACTATTTATGCCAGTATCAGGTATTGACAGGTAGCTGTGAGCCACAGCACTGGGAGCTCTTTTGGCAGATTGTGAGCAACTGAAAAGCTGGATTGAGTAATCGGGCTCTTGGCAGGCAGACAGAAGCCCTCCAGTTGAGCTGAACTGCTTTAAAAGCCCTATCTGCTGTTGTTCTCCTCTGCGCTGGCAGCTTATCACCCAGACAGATTTTCAGGGGCCTTGAACCATGCAGTGAGTCCGTCCACGTGTGAGAAAGCCCAGGCTCTTGCTTAGACAATATGACCCCCTGCCTCAGAAAGATGGAGATAATTCTTTGGCACACGTCACTATGAGAAAAACAAAAAAACTCATGGTCTCCTCAGTTTCTGTTAGTGTCATCCACATGCATGGAGAGAGGGAGGAAAGATTGCCTTTCCAAACAGAAGCAAGGAAGTTTACAGTCTCTGCCCAGTATTGTTAGAGATGATCCCTCAGGGAACGGGGCCAAGATCATGATCACTCCTCCACATGACTGATTCCATGTCAAGAGCACGCACACAGGTGTGCACTCTCAAACATCTCTCTCTCTCTCTCTCTCTCTCTCTCTTTTTTTCACTATGTGTCTATGTGCTCTCAACACCTGCCCCCTAAATACACTCTCAGTTAATCTCAACATTAATTATTGACTCTGAGTTTAATTTGAAAGGCAGACGCACTGAAAGCCAAGGAACACTGCTTTAAATAATGTATACGACCCATTCAGAGGTAATCATATTGTCATTGATTAATATACATTGGTGCTGTGGAGCATACCTGATGCGTGGGAGTCAGTCTCTTGGTATGATAAAACTTGGCGCTGAGAGGCAGTGTCAGCCCGGGAGCATCTCTAGGGCCCCGTGCTCCTTGTCTGATGTTTCAATCACAGCTTAGGAGCTGTGATGCATGGAGGCATACACTATCAACTGACTAGATAACATGAGGAGCCCCAGAGGATCACCAAAGCCAGAGACAGATAGACAAGGAAAAGGTTAGAAAGGAAAAAAGGAATTCAGTCATGCACCAAGAGAGAAGTAGATAAAATCAAAGCAGGAAAGGTGGAAATGTAGAAAAAGAATCAGAGTGCTTTAAAATAGATTTCTTTACGTGATTCTTTTGTAAATACAGTTGATGCTGGAAAAAATATCTAACCCATTACTGAAGAAATAATTTGGAGTAACATAACTGTGCAATACCTACTCTAGATACAAAGATGAAGTGCATAAGCTTTCCCAATATGACAACCTGATGCTAAGGGACCGGGCAATAATGAATCTCCACCTCCAACACACTGTTGACACCCAGATGCGGATGCCATGTCACCCCAAGTTTAGTCTAGGCAAACACAGATCTGCCCAGAAAGGAGCGAGGAGCTGCGGCTGCTCCGAGTGATGAAAAATTCATACATTGTTGTTTCCTAGACGCCATTCAGAGAGCACAGAGTTCAAAAACATTAACCAATTACAGGCTAAAACTCTACTGTCCGGACACAGCACATGCATTTTGATAGCTGTAAACCTAGACGCATTCAAATGATAAAAAGCTGTGCTATACTCACTTTTGCTCATACATACACACACATACACACAATCTCTATCAGATAGATAAACAAACCCTGTCCAAGACTACCCTCCTTCAAGAGATTGTGAGAGCTTTGGCAAGCTTGAGTGAATATGTTGTTTTTGTTAATACATAAAGATTAGGAAAAGAGTCTCTAGACTCTCTCTTTCTCGCTCTCTCTCTTCCCCTGTCTTTTTCCCCTCTCCTTTCATCCTCCCCCACCTTCTCTCTGAGTCTGGCAAGAGAGGTGGTCTTGTCAGACAGCTTCTCTCCCACATACCAGGGAGCTGTGAAAGGTGTGGAGCAAACGGCTGAATGCTGGGAGGCTTCTGTCTCTCTTTCTTAAAACCTTTTGGCTGCTGGAAAATACTCTCTGACAGCAGGCCTGTATGTGTTCTGCTGTATGTTTGACAGGAAGGGAAGAACAGCCTGCACCAGAAACAAAATAGCACCACACGTAGATGCTTAGCCAATCTGAACAAGCCACGGAGTTGAGTAAGAAACAATTTTCTACTATTTTGAAGGGACAGTCAGTTATGTGGCATTTATTTAAGACTGTTTACGGTGCTCTTTTTGTTTTGTCAACCACAGTGAAACAATACTGAGTAAGTAATGGAGAAATGGTAGCCTAACAGAAGCGGGTGGTTGAAAGAACACTGTCTTATCTCAATCTTGTGGGATTGCTTGAGTTGAGGTATGTGTAAAAAGGTGCGTGTGAAAGTAGAGCATCAGTAACGAGGCGTTATTTCTCCTCATCAGATATATCTGCTTGTGACACAAAGAGAACTGTAGATAAAGACTCACTTACATTACACAAAATTAACATTTGTGGGTACAAGCAAACCCCTACCAGGTCAAGGAAGTATTATGATTTTGCTTTTTAAAGAAACAAAAAACAACAAATATTGTATATTTGGAACAACAATTACACATTTTTAAAGTTAACCTGTGTGGTAAATTAGAAGAAAAGAAATAATTTGGTTTTATTGTTTAGTTTCAACTCAGCTAACTGCTAATATTGCCCTTCATGACTAATACACTGTCAAAATTCACAGTGTCCTCAGGTATTTAGTTAAATCTATGACTTGCACAAAACATTCACTTCCTAAAACCAATAATGTTGACAGTAAAATAACATACTCAAGGTTTTGTTAAGAAGCAAATAACAATATATTCAGACTTTAGATATGCCTGGTCTTTGGGGAAGAAAAATCAAATCATAGAAACACCTAAAAATATTGTATATTCAATTAGACTCAAGATCTCTGTAAGACAGAAAAAGAGGAAGAGATGCTTTGAACTCTGGTAAGAACATGAATATGCTCGTTCAACCAAAAGAAGACTTGGAGGCAGGGGTAAGAATACTAGCTACAAGATTCGCTAAGTCTGCCACGGGAGGTATTAGCTGTTCTACTGAGAGAGAGAAAGGGAAAGAAAGAAAGAAAGAAAGAAAGAAAGAAAGAAAGAAAGAAAGAAAGAAAGAAAGAAAGAAAGAAAGAAAGA
>JBAMHW010000001.1:21638766-21654864 GCA_037177495.1 Rhadinocentrus ornatus | reverse complement strand
TGTGTTTAGAAGGAAGCAGCTTCACAGCTTTAAATTCATCCTGCTGACTTTTTACCTTTTTGTTAGTAAATCCTGAACATTTCATCATTCTTTGTCATAAATATTTGATTTTATAAATATATATGAAGAAATATTGTAACTGTTGCTGTTTAAAGAGAAAACTGCTGCTAAATGTGTTTAAGTGTTTATGCAGGGGTCTGCAGCTTTTACAATCCAAAGAGCCATTTTTCCCTCAGCCAGCTAAATAAAACTCCTTTAGAGACGCAGATGTTACCAGAGCTTTTTAAAAAGTCAACTTAAAATGTATATTTTAATGAAGAGCCACCATAGAATATTTGTTAATTTTAAAGAACCACATTTTTAGGTTTTAAATAGAAAAAAAAAAAAAAAAAAAACTTTACAAAAAGAGGATTGAAAGACTTTCTTCTAAGGGATGTAGATATTTGTGGAAAATTATGTAAAGTTTAAAAAAAAAGTCCATAGTTTCCAATCTATTGACAAGACAAGTAGATTTAAAAAAGTATTTTAACCACGTATCTTGAGGCATTGTGAAAGGTCCAGAGAGCCACTTGCAGCTCTGGAGCCGCAGGTTGGAGACCCCTGATTTAGTGTTTGTAAACCAAAATTTACTGCATTCTCTTTATATGGCCGTAGGCCTTCTTTTAAAGGAAAAATACATTTTGCGCGTAACAATGTCATTAATCCCATTTAATCGCAACATGTCATGCGATTAATCGCGATTGAAAAATTTTGATAGTTGCCCAGCACTAGCGTAAATAACATATGTGTAAACTGCTCAGGAAAAAGGAGTGGGCAAACAACATTGCACAGTGCACAGAGTAGAAGGAAGCGATCAATGCAGATCATGCAGATCATAAACAGAATACAATACAGTAATCTATTGCAATTACCAGCAAATTGTATTGGAGGCCTTTGCAGAGTGAGACATGAACCGCCTCAGTTTGCCAAGCAACTTGGTTAAATGCATGAAGAAAAAGAGACATATTAAATCTCATAAAGCGGTTTACATACAATACTTTTCTTAACAACTAAATACACGTGGTCTATTTTTATGTTCACAAATGTTTTTACCAAAAGGAAATATTGGAGCTGATTTTAATCAACCAGGCAAAAGAGGGATGGACTTACAGAAATCAAGTGGATATACATTGCAACAATGTACTGCACACTATTTATCAGGCTGCCCAGATCCACAATCCTTTGCATGCATCTGTGAAACCTAACTCCTCAGTCACACTCCAATCATCTGGATCTGTTAAGGAAATTAACTGCCTGGCTTTTCCAACATCATTTAACATGCAAGCGATTGGGCCTTGTGTTGAAAGGTTTTTCTTCTTTTTGGATCCTAAGAAGCCTGCCTGGAAAAGTACCTCGCTACCATAAATCAACACAATAATTTCATCCTGTAGCAAAATTTTCTTCGATGTAATTTACACTAATGCATAGATTACTATGATAACATATACAAACTGAGAGAAAGACCTGCTCTGGAAAAACAACACTTGTCAGGTGTGTAATTAATACTTCATTTAAAGAGTTAATTTAAAAAATGTGAAGATAAGATGGCAACTTTTAAATACATAAGAATCTTAACCATTCACAAATCAACATATCAAAAGATTTATGGCATCGTGGAACAATTTATACAGGACAACAAAATAAACCAGTGCTATGCATTATTTATTACTGACTATTACTGATAGCTAAAAGATTAATTACAAAAGACAGTTTGCCTAATTTGTTGAGCTGGTTTCTATGGATTTACATTAAGTACCTATTTGAAAATATGAAGTCCACTGTTTCATGAGCCAAAAACACCTTAATTTGTTTATAATTACATAAATACATAAAAAAGGAACACAAATATTAGTGAAACAAAGCAAATAAATTAAGAAATAAAATTGGTAGAGAAAAAGAAATAAAATATACCAATGCCAGAAGTGGTTTGTAGCAAATTTACGCCACCGGTCGTCAAGGGATGAAAAGTTTTGTAGTTATATCAAGCCATTCTTTAAGAAAGATTTAAGCTCTTAGCTCTCTGACTTTGGATGTTGTAGACACCTTTTAAATAATTCAACAAAACAAGAGAGGAGTAGGTAATAGACCAGAGACCTAAAGTAACTCAATCAGACCTAGCTGTCTGAAGTTTCCACCCTTGCCCTCAGAACTCATACATTGGATACACCAGCCCCTCTCATAGGTCAAAGATCGTTTGTTGACCACAAACCACATAAAATTGGTTGTTCTGTGGCCGTGGCTCAGGGAAGACCACAGGGTGGTCAGTGCGAAAAATGGAACTGCAATGTAATCATGTCACACTAACGCGATCACCCACATATTTAAAAAAAACTGAATGTACTTTCACACAAACTCGGTTTTAAGTCTAAGGTCGTGATAAAAAGAACAAAAATAGTCTTTCAGTGGTAACACATTGCAGAGCTTTATGACATTAACAGTAATTTTCCTTTGACCTTATAGGAAGTTGAAAGACAGAAAGTAACCACACTTTTCCTGTCAGTTTCCTTTGACAGCTTTCATAAGTACCCTAAAACATGTAAATCACACATACATAGATACAAACACGACCACGGTTACAGGTATTTCGTTCATTTTTGCTAAACATGTCATTTACGTTGTCATTCAGAGTAAATGTTAAAATGTGTTAATTTACATCCTGCTTTGTGAGGGAACAGTGAGTAAAAACATTCTTTATAACTTTATGGCAGCAATGTAACGTAAAAACGTAAAAACCTCTCACTAAATATAAGCTTTTGGTTGGCAGGTTCATACTCATTCAACCTTTGACCTCTGACATCAACAAGATATTTTTATCCAGAGAGACAACTGTCTCTCACTTACTTACTTACTTTTGGCTCGTTTTCTGTAAACCCTAAAAAGTTTTGTGCTTGAAAATCCCAGTAGATCAGCCATCGGACCAGCCCATCTGGCATCAACAACCATGCCACATTTTAAGTCCCCCAAATTCCTTTTTCTTCCCCATTTTGATTTACATTTTGAACTTCAGCAAGTCGTTTTGGTCATACCTACAAGTCGATATGCATTCAATTGCTGCCATGTGATACTAATGTACACTTCATCACAGCTTTGGAAGCAAAGAGGGAAATGTGATGAGCAGAGTACTAATTCTTTAACTGGCTAGTTTAACTGTAAACACTGGAGGTAAATTTCAGTCAAGTGGATATTATCTACTTATAATTTTTAATGAAAAAACAAAAAAATAAAGAGAAAAATAGAATGTCTAAAATTTGGATGTAGATGGGTGAGAGTGAGAAAGGAAGTTAGTGTCAGTGTGAAAAAGACAGAGAGCTGGTTTCTGAAGAGACCACAATCAATTAGTCTAGCTCTACAATAGCCGGAAATATCATATTGGGGTCACGCATTCCTTATCAGCAAGTGAATTTTCACATGCCAGATAATGCTCTAATGATTAATGGAGTCGAATAACAGTATGGTCAAAGAGTGTTATTTTTGTCCCATGGCAGCTGGTAGCACATAGTTAACCTAAAAAGTGAAGATCACACTTGAGGGCACTTTCTCTAGTCCTCCCACACATGTTGAAAGATAACAAGGACCGTCTGGTACAATTAATATACTGCCATATAGATTTAAATACAAATATCCCTTCAATGTACTACAACCAAATTCTGTGGATTTCAAATTAACTTTAAAGTGCATGAATGCATGAATATTTAACAGAGTGATGCAATAGTGCTATTCTGGCAAAGCTACCCCATGCAATGACATAAGCAGCCATCATAGATCCTTCCTACACTTTTCCTGTCAAACAGTACAATAATGCATGGTGGGACAACAGTGGACGTGAGGAGAAATATTCTTCCCTATCCTCCTCTCCAAGCAGGTGTTGTGAGGGTAAACTGGCACTGCTGGACATGCCACTCTAATTTCATTGACAGGTTTATGACCTTTTATGTGTCCCAGCTGCCATGTTTATGACTGGCTGACTGTGCGTTCATGTTCAACAACATTAAACATGCATAAGCTAGACACGGCGGACTGCCATACTGAAAAGAATGCTTTCTTCAAGAGTCTTGCACATTGATTGTCTCTTTGGAGGAATGTGGATTCAATGGAAGCTATTAAAATAAAAATGTTTTGAATACAGAATGACACTTGGGCTCATAGACAAAAACAATATAGATATTTTTAAATATCAATATTTTTAAAGATCTTTAAAGTAAAAATATGTATCATGAAGTCTAATATCATAGAACTGTTCGGCTCACCAGTGCTACATATCAGATTTGATCTTGCTGATACTGGGACAGATAGTCTGAGAAGTTGGACATACAGCAATGGGAGAGTCAGTCCTGCAAACATACAAGCATGATGGGTGATTAGCAGCAAAGATTATGTCAATTTCTCACAAAAATAGATGCAATGCCAAAAGAGGGAGGGGTAAGAAGAGGACACAGGCAGTGATTTATAGACCATTGTTGTTTGGCAAGAGCTGCTGTTTTTATCGTGCATGTAGGCCCTAGTCTACACCAGAGCTTTCTGACCCTCTGAGTGCTAAATCCTTTAACTTTCACCGCTAAGAAGCAGATAAGATAATGGAAGAGAAACCCTCCCAAAAGTCAAATTTAAAGTTCTCTGTCTTGAAATTGGACCGACGAGTTCAGCTTTTTTCCAGCAGGATCAAACAAAGACTGTAAACTACAGCTGACACTAATGTAAAATACAAACTTTACTCATCAGCACATTAAGATTTAGTATTCATTTCTTGTATAGCTACTTTAGTTTTAGTGATAGAAACAGTTGCATTTTGGCGGCAACCTATTTGTTCTGTTTTGGACACCTTCCAAATCAAGCCAAGCTGACAGTTCATCAGGAGGAATAGACAGAAAGATGATGATATATATAAGAAAATATAAATATAAAAGAGCAATAAAGGTAGTAAACAAGCACAGAAAAGGTTAAAGCTCTCATTTGATTCATCAGTGAAATGCCTAAAACTGGCAGAGGAGGCGTCAGTATCATGGGCCATAACAAAACATGTCAGGATCATAATGGAGCTAAAGATATGATTAGGACTGCATTATTTCAAGCTCTGCACTCATCCCTCATGAGAAAAATAAAGTATCTCCTCTGTTTGTTTGGTCTTCTCTGTATTTTACATGGTGATTACATTGTGGTCGTCTGTGGGGAAAGAAACTGTTTAGTGTCATGCCTGAGCAAACACATTGCGAGCATGCTGCAACCCAGGACCTGCCTGGGGACAGGTGCCAGCACAATGCTCCATTTAACACTGCAGCCACTGCAGCTTACTGTACTTTATCTGCAATATTGCAGATGTTGTTGACAGATGTTTTGGAGAAATTGCCATTTTCTCCAATAAAACACTAAATTGAAGGATCTTTTTTTAGTTGGATATATGTAGTTTAACTATCATATTAAAAAAAATAAATATTTGCCATTTGTTTGGCATATAGTTGTATTGACCACACATTGAACACATATTAAAGAAAATGAGGACATTGGTGGCGTGAAAGAAGGATGGATACCACTTGTTTTATGCTTACTAAGACTGGATCTTAGCTTACCTTAATGCTAACTTTAATTATAGATTTAGAAACCAATCTGACCTTTGCTCTAGCTTTTTTTTTTTTTTTTTTTTTATTAAAACAGCTAACAACAAATTTAGCACACTTTTTGGATAGACAGTGGGCAGAGCAGTACTGCATTACTTTATTACTATAAAAGTAACTAAAAATTGACAAACTGATAAAAGTAGCAGAAATATGTGAATGAGGGATATTTTACAAAGAATTTGGCTATTGAACAAGCATGTTTACCTGCAATCTAAAGATCGATTTTGGTCTGACTGGCACAATAAGTGTTTTGTTGGTGCTGCTCAGGGTATTTTTTACTAAACCTCTATAGACTTTGAGACAGCTAAAAAAAAAAAGAGCTGATGGAACAGTCATCTGAAAAAATGAAAATGTTGCATTATTATTTAAGATATATGAAACCTCAGGGAGGAGTCTCAAGGTCTCCAATGTAGTGTCACAGTGAATCAAAGTTTTTCTCTCCACCAAATTAGTATTTTGTTTCTGTATGGGTTGTATCCCCATACCGATTACTCATTTTCTTGGTTCTATCCCTTGTTCAAGTAATCCTGGTAATTAAAGTAGAACACACACAAAACATAAAGAAAAAGACACACCAATCAATCATCTAGTGTGTGGAGTAGTTATCCTAAATCATGAAATGCCCACAGAAGAGAAATGGAGCCAAACTTAAAATTTATTGAAAGCTGTGCTCCACAAATCACCCAAGGGTACAGTAAAATCAATGTTTTCACACAGAACTCCACTTTCTCATCCAATTGTGACAATTCTGCTGACGTGTAATATGCTGCAATTTGTAATTTTAACTTTTGTTTATCCCTTATTACATAGCAGTTCAAGTTTTTGGTGCAGAAAATAAAATGGTAACTGCATAGTATTATGACCAGGCAAATGAATCCAAACGTAGTGGAACATGTTACATTTTAACAAGCACAGTCATAAACAGTCACATTTTGAAGAAATTTCATGATTAAATTTAATCTACTTAATTTTTGTGGCCACCATATTCAAAACAAAACAATATCAGGACAGCTGGGATGCTCAAAGACGTTTATGCAGATGACTGCACACCTTTTAGAGAAAACAATGCCCTGCACCTTACAGTAGAAATTTAAATCCAATGGATCACTGTTGTAACAAGGACCAGTTATAGGATTATCCCAGATGAGGCAAAGACATGGAGAGGCTTGCGCTGCAGAGTGGGCTGTCCTTAAAGCAGAACAGAAGAGGTGGAGCAGGAGGTGGAGAGATGCTTTAAGCTGATTTATTTCTACAGTAATAAACTGTGCCCCCCCCCCCCCTGTTTAATATGCGAATATGGAGAGCATCCCACTCCTGACAGCTCCTCATTAATAAAAGCATGGCTGGAAGCACAGGTACCCATAGCTCATCTATATGAAAATACATGATGATAGTTTTACACAGAGCCATCTTTTAGAATGTAGCCCAAGTGCCAGAGCAGGGCTGATACCGAAAAGTATACACAGTCATAACTCTACATGCAATGTCTCTGTAGTTTATTTCTGGGACTCGGTCTGAGGTGAGCTGAACTCTGTATGGCAGAGTGGATTAGGAGATTAAATTTTTCTATCAGTTTCTGCTGAGGTTGTTTAAGAACATATGGTACACTGACATTTAGCCCGACTCGTTATTGTAACTATTCTCTTTATTTACTACTGATTGATGTTCATGTTTTCCAATCTCCATGAACAAAGAAAGTATAACATTTTATGTATCAGTAGAGAAAATCATAAGGTCTTTATCAGGTCTTAAAATTAGATAAAAGTCATCTCAGTTGAACTACATCGTATATTTTACTGTGTTACTGAAAAACTAAGTCAAATTGCAGAAGAAGTGTATCAAAACTAAATACATCCCATGATCACTTTAACCGGCAATAACTTGAGGTAATTGTTTCCTGTACGATACATCAATCTCTCACATCGTTATTGTAAAATCCAGCCTACTCATCTTTACAATGCTTCCTTAGTTCATTGAAATTTGTGGATATTCTTTTATTCACATTAATTTAAAGTAAATGTTGGCAAAAAACTAACATTCTCTCGAGATTTTGTTGCATAATTTCAGTCACATTGAGGTCCTGGACATTAACTGGATCATTGCAAAACCTTGGTGTATTTTTAAATTTATTTATTTTTTCTTCCTCAGCCATTCTCACTCAGACTTGATACTATGTGGGATCACTGGACTTTCATATGATGCAATTTATTCCAAATTTTAGCTGTGGGACAGATGTCATCACAGACAGATGTCCTCACATTGGCTTCTAAAATATTGTGTTATACAGAGGAGTTCATGGCAAGTTTAGTGACTGCAGGGAGTGGCTGCAAAACAAAGGCAAATCATGATTCCTCCACCACTGTGCTTGGCAGTAAAAACGTTAGCTCCACACACTTAAGTTTATTAAAGAACATTTTAGAAAACACATAAAACACTTGCATCTCTTTTTATGTCTCACACTCACACACACACTAAGCACACTAAGCACACGCATACACTAAGTGCACACACAGAGCCAATTTCCTACCCTCAATTCCAAGCCCATTCTAAACACACTTTCTCTAACCCAATATGTCTATAAAAATAACAACATTAACCAGTATATGTTCTGACACTGATGAACCAGGTGAAGAAACAATATCATAGGGACCCTTAGTAATTCATCTACACCAGAGCTACCCCACCACATGACAACAATGATCATTTCCACAGAAACTGCCCAGACAGGGGCCCAGACTGCAACCACAAGGCTGTAGCTTAGTTAAATATAGTCAAAATAAATAACTATAAGGGAAAAAATAAAAAACAAAAAAAATTGTTAAAAGCTAAGCTAAAAAGTGAGGTCGTGAGCGTCTTTTTAAAAAACATCAATAGTCTCTGTTGAAATGAGGTTCTCTGGCAGGGCCCACAATGGTTAAACAAGGTGTCACCATAGGTGTTAAAACAAACTTTGGGGAGAATTAAAAGGCTGGTACCAGAAGACCTCAACATCCACAGATCATTAAAACATTTAAAAACTATTAAAATAACCTCAAAATCAATCCTGAAATAAAAGTGATATACTAATTTAAAAACTGGCCCTCATAAGAAGCTGAGTTATGGTGTAACTGTAAACTTGAAATAATTATTTTAGGAAGACCATAGATCAGGGCATTACAGTAATCTGTTCCAATCTTTGGAATAAAATCCACCTCAGAGTAAAAGAAAAAACACCCGGGCAAAAACACACACAGATAAGGTTTACAATTCTGCAGTTATGGTAAAATAATATGTGGCATGCCTTCATGACCAATGATTTAAACTTCAGTTTTGTCCAGGTTGAGCTGTAAGATGTCCACTGCCATCCATAATTTTATGTCTAAAATAAAATTTAAAAGGATGTTCCCTGGTTCCACGTCATCAGGAAACATAATGATGTAAAGCTGTGTATCATCAGCATAGCAGTGAAAATCAATGTTGTGCCTTTGAGTGACATCCAAAAGAGGCTATATGTACAAATTAAGTAGCATTGTGCCTAAGACTGATTCTTGGGGAACCCCACAATAGCTTTGATGGGTCCTTGAAGAGCAAGTATCCATTTTTACAAAAAAAAATATTGAACTGAGATATGAGTAAAATAATTTAAAAGCAGTACTTGAGAGACCCACCAACTACTGAGTCTATTTCATAAAATTTTGTAATCTACTGTTTCAAAGGCTGCACTTGGATCCAATAAAACTAAGACTGAAAGTTTCTGTGCATTCAAGTAACACCTAAAAATATTTTGTCCTCCTAGATAAATGATTTAATAACTTTATAAGGGCTGTTTCGGAACTGTGGTTTCTTCTAAAAAACATAATGATGTGTTTCCAAGACATTGCTTTTATTCAAAGTTGGATACAGGTCAGTAATTATTAAAAACAGGGGGGTCCAAAATACTCTTCTTCAGAAAGGGCCTTACTACTGCCGCTCTAAAGGCAATGGGGAAAACACCCATCTGAAGAGAGTAGTTTACAATATTTAAAAGCTTATACTAAAAAGAACCATAACATTTTTTAAAGTGATGTAGGAATTGGATCTAAAAGGCAGCTTGTTAGGTATAATTGGTAGAAAACGTGACGGAGCACCTTGAGTAAAAGCTATCATTCAGATCTTTTAAACATTTTTTTTAAACAACATCAACATTTTGTTGATATAAAAGGCTGGATCTAATAGTACTGATTAAATTTCTAAATGGGTCTGCAAAGTCCTCACATGCACTATCTGTTGATGGCATGGAGGACTTGTTAAAATCAAAATCAATTAAGAGATCACTGGTTTTAAAATAGATATTTGAGATTGTTTTTATTATCTGTGATTAAGTTTGAGAAGTGGCATGTTCTGGCCTGTTTATTTATATTATTGTATTCACAGTTACCGGGGCCTTCTTTTGGCTAAAACTGGTAATGTTAAAAAACATTAGTGGTCTGACACAGCCAGGTTGACAACAGAGGACATACCAGTTGACAGACCGTAGCTTAGGACCAAATCCAGGGTGTGTCCATTGTTGTGATTATGACTGTGTTACATGTTACATGTGTTTAAAAATCATACTGCTTAAAAGGCTTAATAACTCGCTAGCATAAGGATCACTGCTGTTCTCTATGTGTAGGCTAAAATATCCAATTAAAATCTTGTTGTATGTATTGGTTCATAAAAACCACACACATTGAAATTGAAGATGTTCAACACACCTTTTTTCCTCACCTAAAAAAAATAAAAAATTAAAAGCCAAGTTTAAGTTAAAAAAAGACAGTTGATGTTATCTGAAATCAGATCATTAAGGATAAAAGTGTTTTTTTTTTACAGTGATCTGACATTTCAAAGAGCCATGTTAAATGATGAAAGTAAGTACAGTTGTGAGATTTTTGTTGTGGGTTTTGTAATGGGAGTTGTGTGTATGGGACAGATACATCTGACGGTATGTGGATATGAATTATTTATTTATTTATTAACTTTATTAAACTTCTTTAATCTCAAATAACCTTTTAACCAGGTATGAAGCTGTTAAATGCAGCTGAACTTGATGTCTCCATTTGGGTGTAAAGGTAGCAGACTGGAAACTTAAGGTCATTTGTGCCTGCATGTATTACAACTGCTGGTGGACAACATCCATCGGTAAATTTACCCTCTCATCTTGGACCTCAATTCCTTGAATGGTTTCTGGTTGTCTTATTTAAGGTTGGTGATCACCAATGTAATGTAATGTAATGTAATCTGCTTGTTTGTTAGTTTCAAGCTTTCACCCCAAAGTGCCAAGGCAGCCATTTCAAGCCTTCTCTGGTCTTCAGACTAAAAACTTTTTTTTATTAAAACCACAGTATTAAAACCATGGTAAAAATATTTTTGACATACGGTATAACTTTAAAGAAAGGTTTAAAACAGTTAAAACCAAAGGAAAATCAATAAAAGCAGTAAAAGGTAATCAGTCAAAGGTCTGGTAGGGTGTCTTTTAGCGTCCTACCGAACAGTTCACGGGCAGTCAAACCAAAGTGATGCTGTTTTTGGCCCTGTTTTTTACCTATTTAATTCATCTTATGTTTTTTTCTCTTCCCACATTACTTTAGTATTACAGTTTGCCTTGCGTGGTGGATCTGACATAAATAGCAGCTGATAAACTACATGTTACAGCGGTCAACAAAATAGAGACAATGCATGTGTATCCTCAGTTCCTACCAAACCACTCACCATAACCAGTAATTATATCATCTTCTGTGGGGTCTTTAACAGCCACGGCTCTCCTTGACTCCGGTTCCAAAGGCAACTTCATTTCCGGGTCCCTGAAACACCGTCTCCAGATACAATGTCAAGGCTGTTCCACGCCCTACAACATCCAGTCTATTATTGGGAAAAGGCTCACTCCACACAGCATTCATCTCCAGACTCCAGCCCTTTCACTTCAAGTAGGATGTTTACACCATGAGCGTATTTCACTTCTGGTCTTAGAAAATCTAACCATGGGTATAATTCTGGGATGTTCATGGTTAGCAAAACATGATCCAACAATTTCCTGGAAGACAGGATACATAATGCGCTGGGGCTCTGAATAATACTCTACCTGTTTCCCTCATTTACCACAACCAATATCGGTCCTTCTAGGATCAACTTCTATAGAATGTCCTGACATCTGTTCTGTAAATAACATCCCCCCCTGATTAATTGCCTTTCCAGGATGTATTCTCTCCTAAAAAAGCCGCCCTATAACCTTCACATCAAACATTGGATTGTGCCATAGATCTCCTTCCCGACGGAAAACTAACTGCAGGAAAAGTCTACCCTCTCTCCATTCCAGAGACCGCAGCCATGAAGAAGTACATAGCAGAAGCCATGGCATAGGGATATATTCGACCCTCCACTCATCCAGCTGCTTCTAGCTTCTTTTTTATAGAAAAGAAGGATGGAGGACTGAGACCCTGCATCGATTACCGAGCCCTTAATCAGATCATGGTAAAATATAAATACCCTCTTCCGCTGGTCCCATCTGCTTTGGAAAAACTCAGACGATCCACAATTTATACTAAACTAGATCTCAGAAGTACCTAAAATCTCATACAAATCCGTGAAGGCGATGAATGGAAGACTGCATTCGTTACGCCAACTGGACACTATGAATATCTTGTCATGCCTTATGGTTTAGCCAACGCCCCATCTGTGTTTCAGGGGTTAATGAATGAAATCTTCCATGATATTATCCATCAGTTTCTGATTGTGTATATTGACGACATTCTGATCTACTCCCCAGATCTCCAGTCCCATATCCGTCATGTATGTAAAGTTTTGGAACGGCTCCGAGCCCACCACCTGTTTTTGAAAGCAGAAAAATGCTCCTTCCATCAGTCCGAGGTCAAATTCCTCAGATACCAGGTGGGACCTGACGGTGTTCAAATGAATCAAAAGAAAGTTCATTCCATCCTAGAATGGCCAAAACTAAACCACATAAAAGCCCTCCGGCTTTTCCTGGGTTTTGCAAACTGTTACAGACGATTCATACAGAACTTCAGCACCTTGACCACTCCTCTCACGGCCATGCTAAAGAATAAACCTAGAAATCTCACTTGGACTTCAGAAGCCGCCACAGCCTTTCAAAACCTGCAACAAGCTTTATCTCAGCACCTGTTTTACCCATTACCCTTTGTCATCGAGGTGGATGCTTTTACTACCGGTGTCGGAGCAGTGCTGTCGCAACGGTCTGAACATCCATGTGCATTCTTTTCTAGAAAATTAAGTCCTGCTGAAAAAAACTATGACATTGGTAATCATGAACTACTTGCCACTAAACTTGCACTGGAAGAATGACGACATTGGATAGAGGGAGCAGTACACAAATTTGTAGTTCTCACGGACTATAAGAACTTATCCTACATCCAAGAAGCCCGACGTCTCAACCCCTGTCAAGCCAGATGGGCTCTCTTTTTCACTAGATTCCATTTCTTAATTAATTATGTTCCAGGATCCAAGAACAGTCGTGCGGATGCTCTGTCCTGGGTTCATGAGTATGAAGAGGCGTCTAAGGAACCAGAACCCATTCTACCAACGCACATTGTGATTGGAGCTATTCAATGGGACCTGGAAGAACGCATCCAGGAGGCGCTGAGGGGGAAACCTGTACCCCCAGAGACACCGGCAGGTTGTATCTTTGTTCCTTCAGAATTTCAGTTGCTTCTTATAGAGACTGCTCATGCTTCCCCAGGTACGGGTCATCCTGGTCATCAAGCTACCTTAGGCCTCCTGCAACATCATTACTAGTGGCCTGAAATGTACTCCCAAGTACGCAGATTTGTGGCTGCATGCGTGGCCTGTGCTCAAACCAATAGCCCTTGACATCTACCAGAAGGAAAACTGTGACCATTACCCATTCCAGAACGGCCCTGGTACCACCTGGGAGTGGATTACTTACCAAACCTTCAAGCTTCACAAGGTAACACCTGCATTCTGGTTGTAGTGGACAGAATTTCAAAAACATGCTAGCTAATACAGTTTGCCAGTATCCTCACAGCAGCTGATACAGCCAGAGCAATATTCGAACAGGTTTTCAGGAACTTTGGGCTCCCAGACTACATTGTATCCGATCGGGGTCCCCAGTTTGTATCCCGATTCTGGCACTCCTTTCTCCACTTACTGAGGGGTCTCTCTCAACCTATCATCTGGAAACCAACGGCCAGACTGAACGTAAAATACAGGAAGCGAACAGATTCCTAAGGACCTTTTGCAACACACATCCCACCATGGAGTGAATTTCTACCGTGGGCAGAATACGCCCAAAACACCCTCCGATAGGCATTCAAAGGTCTCACTCGTGTGTTGTGAAGACAACCGCCGCTCTTACCCTGGAATGGGGAGAGCTCGTACATACCAGCAGTGGATTAGAGGTTTCAACACAGTTAACGCGTCTGGGCTCAGGTACATTGACATCTCCAGCAGGCCATAAGATGCTATAAAATACGGGCAGACCAGCGACAATCCCGGGAACACACGTACGTATGCCATTGGAGACATGGTGTGGTTATCCACCAGGGATATCTGTTCCCGCAATACTTGTTGAAAGTTAAGTCCCCGATTTATTGGTCCATTTAAAGTCAGTGCTCAGTGAAATCCTGTTTCATACCATCTGGATTTACCTGCTTTCTATAAGATCCATCCGGTTTTTCACATGTCTTTACTCAAACCTAACCATCCTTCTGTCGACCTGTCTTCCTCATAGTTTTGTGCGGCGAGTGCTACCCTTCCACCAAATCTTCCTCATTTGGACACGGTGGATGGCTCCGTGTACGCTCTTCGGAACGTTCTGGACTGTAGGCATCACCGAGGATGGTTGGAGTGACTGATCGACTGGGAGGGGTACGGACCTGAGTAGCGGTCTTGGGTTCCCCGAGCTGATGTCCTGGACCCCTTTTTCCTCAGGAACTTCCACCTCCGGAGTCCCGGTTGTCCTCGGCCTCGTCCCTGTGATCGTCCTCGTTTACGGTTCCCTCGTCGCCCCATGGGGGCTCCTGGCGGGGAGAGTACTGTTACAGCTGCACCAGGCTCTGCTATGGACACACCCACTTCTGCCAATCATCGCCGCTCTCCCTCTCTGGAATACTAATCACACAAACCTGCAATGGGCTTTATAAGCTCCAACTCTCATTCCATACCTCGTCGGACCTCGTTCATGCTTACTGGACTATTCCTCTTCCCCTTCCCTGTCCCGACTCCCCTGGCTTATCTCTTGGACTCTGGTGTTTGGTTTCCTGAACCCGGTACCTCGTAAGCTCCTAATCTAGCAGTATTCTGCCTGTAATTAACCTGGTAACTCAACTCTGTCTCTGTGAGGTCCTTCATAACACAAAGTGGGCCTAAAACACCATCAGCAGAAGAAATAGTCTAAATAAAGAAGATTAAATGATCCTGTTTAAGCCAGAAGATCCTCAGGAGAAGCTAGCATCACAAATGTTTTACATAATTAGCCTAACTTCTTCCTAATTATAAGCTGTAGCAGTTAATAATTCAGTCATTCAGTCATGAAAATGAATGGAATTGGAGTTTATTTTATAAATTACCAATAAATCATATCAATCTCACTTTACAGTCTAAACACAAGCAGCCAAAACAGTAAAGCAGCAAGATGCTTGATACCATTACTGATTACAGCAAACCTCTTTGTCTGCACTTGTAATTAACCTGTTAAAGCATTGCATTAACAACACACTTTCTCTGTTAACGTGGACATAAAGTCATTGTCAGGTGTGCGTGTTATGTTGACTTGATGCTGAGAGGGACAGATTCAGACTGTTAAAGCAAAACGGCTTAAACAGGCTGTGCTCACTCGCATCCCTTTTTTGCAAGGGAACGCAAAATTATTGCATGGTACCAAATATGTATTGCATGCTAATGCAAAAGAAAAAAAATTAGCCATGTCCCCTGTGGGGCTCTGTACAAACTTCATTATTACTGACAAGTTATATAAAATGAAGACAAATAATATCCAATAGAAATAGGGTGTAATCAACATTTGTTATTCTTCCATTTGACATGGGTCTGATTGATGTGAGACTGATAAATTTAACTAACTATTGCTAGCATGTCCAAAAACAATACTTTTTGGTCAGTATGTGTTAAGGTTTGTAGAAAGACAGGCAGAAACCAGAAAAATGTGCAAGTATGTGCCAGGGTGAACCATAAAAAGCTAGTTTTTGCCTTCTCAGCTGAACAATAAACAAATGCGGGAAGAAAGACGGTACTAGTGACAGAAAAGACACTAGAACAGCTGATCCCCACAGTTCACAGTTATAAGGCTTAATGCATCAAGATATCCAGTATATATATATATATATATATATACATACAGTGAGGAAAATAAGTATTTGAACACAGCTATTTTGCAAGTTCTCCCACTTAGAAACATGGAGGGGTCTGAAATTTTCATCGTAGGTGCATGTCCACTGTAAGA
>JBAMHW010000001.1:21619540-21638666 GCA_037177495.1 Rhadinocentrus ornatus | reverse complement strand
CCCCTCCATGTTTCTAAGTGGGAGAACTTGCAAAATAGCAGGGTGTTCAAATACTTATTTTCCTCACTGTATATACATATATTGTACTAAGCATTATAACTGAATGCATTATAGCTAAAAAACAAATGTCTTCTGTTTTTCACATAACTGTAAAAACAAATAATATGAGATACACAAAAACAGGATTTGTCCAAAATAGTTATAACACTCTCTTATAGGTCACCTTTAAAAGTTATAGTATTTGAAATGAGGAACGAGTCATACGATTGTATACATTGTTCTGGTGAACATTTTTTCTCTTCCCTCGGTAATGGGACTGTAGAAATCAGACAAAGATGCATTTCAGCAGGCCCAATAACTCACATGTATATTACCTTCATTCGCTTTCTCCCAACAGACACCCTGAACAAGGGAAAAAAGAGGGAAACACAAGCCAGCTCAAGACCTGGTATGTCCAGCCCCTGGAGGCCCTGATAATACCCACTCTTAGTCCATGTATTTTACATGAACAATCCTCAGAGGGCACAAAATATAGGAATCTTACACTATTTAAATACAGGATTTGGGACATCAAAGCCAGGCTGATATTGGAATAACAGAAATAATTAGGAATAGGGAAGTTGCAGAAATAGCCACATTTCCATAAGATGATAATTAGTCCCAGGGCTAGCTAGGTCAGGAGAAAGCCTGTTTGTTGAAGCTTTGTATTAGAGTTTGTGCCAATCCTGCGGCTGGCATCCCAGGTAATTACAGGAGACTTGAATGCTAAAGCTGAAACACTGATTGAAAATCAGCCTTCATTTCACTTTATTTTAGTGCCATTCACCGCTTACAGAATTGAAAACAAAGATTGGTTCAATTTAAATAATGTGTTGAGGCTGAATGAGAAGTGGTACACACAAGAAACACAGCCCTCAGTTAAGTAGGTTAACATACTTTCATTATAGGTGGTTTTCAGTTAGTCAAGTGGAAAATATGATAGGGATATTTCAAACACCATTTCACAACAAGAAAGATCACAGACCATTCTTTTCATGATGCTTAGCAACTACAAAGTCCCACAAAACATGCATACTAAATGATTATGTGACTATGAATCAGTTACAAGATGAAAAAACTGAAACCTCAATTAGCCGGAATCGTGAATCGGATGAGATCAGACCAGGTCTGCAGCTGCACTACACTGTGTGTAGTCATTTGGTTTGTCTTGTTCCATTTCCACTTATGGGTAAACAGGGAGGGAGTAAAATCATTTTATTTTCTCCTGCTGAGAGCGATGTTAAGAGGGGCCAGAGAGTCTGTCTCTTTATCTAATAACCCTGCCACAAGCTTGCCAACACAGGAGAATCCTGGCAATGAGCAGGGAGGGAGTCACAGAGCCATTTAGAATCCGAGCTTGGCTCAGTCAATGAAATCCACACACACAGCTACTGGAAGAGTGATGCTGTGAGCTACAAGTCTCTCTTCACTTCCTCAATTGAAGCTGGTCTGATACATCTGGCAGCTTATGTATGCTCTTGTAGTTTAAAAATCACAGTGCTGTGATTTTATAAACAGATACCATGAGATCTGATTCACTTGCACACATTTGGATCTGTCTAGAGAGACATGTTCCCGTTTCAAAGAAAATGCAAATGGATGTTGGGTGAATAGAGAATAGAAATGTAACATTTTTCTTCTCTGTTTGGACTTTTTATTCTGGTTTATTGTGCCTAAATCTTGAATAAATTTGAAACTAACTGAATAAACAATTTGGCTTTAATTAAACTAATTAAAAATTATTTCACATAAATATTTGAATTTTTTTATACCTTTAAAAATTTTTTAAACTTTTTTAAATGAGTTTTCTATTTTTCCTTCCCATTATTTTATTCAGTATTTTTCTGCAAAACTTTGAGTACTTTCTGTAAAACTATGTACAGTAAACTGGCATACTTTTCATAAACTAAAACTTTCCAGACATTAACTAGTTATGTAGCAACTGTGCAGTGTTTTCTTAACGGTCCTTTTATCAAAGCAAACTCTCTTAATACTTCTTACACCACCGGCAAATTGAGTCTCAGAGGGATATGTCTTGAACGTACATATTATCTGTAGTAAACAGCAAAGCACTCTGTAAGAACAACATTGATCTCATCACGCTGGTATCGATTGATACTGATACTAGCCCTGGTATTGATAATATTGATATTTGGATCAATCCGCCCAACCCTATTTGGTACATTCTAGCATTAAATTTGCTAAGATTTAGGAAAGGATATATCTTTGTATTGTCCAGGTCTATTTTTATTTTATTTTATTTTTTATTTTTTTGTTTTATTTGTCTAGTTTGTTGGTTCACACTTACATTTAATACTTAAAGGTCCCTTATCATACATTTTTTCAACAATTTCATACCAGAATGTTTAACAACATTGTTTTGTATTACCCCAAATTCAGCCTTGATCCTGAATTTTAGCTATTCTAAAAGTAGCTCTAGTAAGCTCTACTGAGAACGGGCTGTTTCTGTGTCTGAACTGTGTCCACACCCCTCTCTGGGAGAAGATCTGGCTTTTGCTGCCCGCTCAGTGATTTTAGATGGCAGGCTCAGCTAGCCGGGTGGGCAAATAAAAGGCAGTATCCACTGCTGGGGGAAGTAGTTTTTTCCCCTTTGTGATGTCACAAAGGGAAACATCTCAGACTCCCCCATTTCAGCACACATTCGCTTAAAAGTGGAGCAAGCAAGAGAGGTGACAGATTTTTTTCATTTTTTACTGTTAGAAAACCTTTAGAAAGTGAATTTAGCATAATATGGGACCTGTAACAGTTTTAAAATAATGTTTTTATGGCATAGCTATGGACATAACTTCAAAAAGTGCCAACTCTGACCTTATGGTGATACAAAGTGAACAATAAGTAAACAGGAAAGTTATCTGTGCCACTTTTCATAGTGATCCTCCCTTAAGTAGTCCAGCTTTTTCACAACAAACAATTTTAGCTTCTCAGGAAAAGTGCAAGTGAAAATGATATGTTGTTAATTGCTCTGTTGTGTTAAGTGTTCCCATAAGGATGACAGTGAGCAAGATTGCAAAACACAAGGACACCTCATTTAGCACAGCTAAATGGAATACAGTCAGTTTTAATGTTTTGAAATCCAACTGTGATTTTCCTGCTTTAACATGAAAAACCAAAATGTTAAGTACAATTTTAATTATTTATCAAATGTTTATTAAAATCTGAAATATATTCAAATGTGTCATTTATCTTACATAATTCACTGTGGACTGCCATGATGAACTGACCAATAGACTGCCCTGCAGATTTGAACCTCCTTGTCTCTTCTCTTCTCTGTCCCACTGTCTGTGACTCTGAAATTGATCTCAGCAACCTATTTTGATATATTTCAACTATAACTGGTGTAGGGAGGAGACTTTCTGGAGAAACTAAAAGATCCACTTATGCGTATCTTTACTGAACATCTTTTTTGGCTCCTTCACGGTCTGAAAAGGGTGTGACGTTAATATCATACTGCAATTACATTACATTAAATATTTTTCACAAACACCATTAGACCTAATTTGAGAAAAAAAACTACAAAGTACAGTTGTAGGCTGCAACAAAACAATCATTAGATCATACAGATGTGTCACATTTCATAGTTACTTGAGGATGTAACTAAAATATTATATACAAATGACTAAAACTGACATTTGGATTTACCAAGTGAGAAATTATGATTCACAGCATGATGAGACCATTAGGATGTAACCATTAGACCATTACTTGTAAAGATTAATTTTTCTTTTCTTTAATTTTGTAACTTGGACAGATTTTGTTGCCCCTCTTCTGTAATGACAATAAATGTTATTTTTCTGGTAAGAAAACCATCATTTCATGGGATCATTTTGCATGTACAGTATATCTGTCCATTTCGTATATTCTCCTAAATAAATCTGATATTATAAAGATTGCTCACATACACTTTATCATAATCGGAAAAGAAGAGAGCAGCTGACAGCGTGAATGAGACACACTTATTTCACTGTCAGCTCTGAGGATGGCCCCAGCAACCTGGGAGACAGTGTCCCCTGGTGTCAATAATGTCTCATCTGTATTAGAGCTTCCGAATAGTTTAAAACCCAAATAGTTTGCTTCCTCAAACCAAACTAATAAACATGTAATTAAAAATAACTTTTACTCTCGTGGCTGCCAGTCAATTGTGGATAACAGTTTTATTAAAGCCCTATGTTATAATGTTCAACATGTCTGGTAAAGGACGCTTTGTTTTCAGTCCAAACATTGTGGAGAAATTAGATATTCTGGTCAAAGTTGGACCGGAAAATTTGGACCTACTTGTTGGCAAAGGAGAACACCAGAAACCATTATGGTGTAAGAGAGGTAATAAAGATCCATCTTAAATCAAAGGCTAAAAGAAAAAAAAGAGATAAGAAAATTGTTCGTCTTATCTCCAATCTGAATCCATTACACAAATTTCACTTTAAAAGAGTAGCTGTGAGCAACATTTTTTAAAGCTTGGATGGAAGAAAATATATTTCCAGGAACTGATTTAGAAAAATTACCTGATTCAAGTGAAATGTGACTTGATCTTAATTGAGTTTTTCCAACTATTTTTTTCCAGAGTTCTACAGTTGCATTCCTCTGTTTCCTTACAGCACACCTGTTGTCTAACACAGGGTTGAGCCACAGATCTGCAGCAGCCCACTGGGCATTTGGGCCATTTGTGGATGGAGGAGCAGGGCAAGTCCTGAACATAACAATCTGCTGACTTAACACAACCTTTGTTACAGTGTGGGTGCATGTGACATCACGTTATCCCCCGGGTCTGTCTGGGATCTAGGGCAGGCTCAAACTCTTTGTGTGTCCAGAGCCAAAGCACCCTGTACACGCGCTCTGGATCATCCTGCCACGTCACCTCTATTGTCCACTTGTCTGGATATTCAGGCATTCTCACACTATGAGGTAGTGTGAGAGAAACATTCTCCACGTCATGGTGCACAGGCTTACTTAAAGCAGACATTTGGCCTGAGTCACTTGCAGATTTTTTTGTTCTTTTTTAAAACTGACTGACAAAAAAAATGACATTTGCAAAGTATCAAATAAATTAAAGTTTGTGTTATTTGCAGATGGTATAAATATTTTTGTTCAGGTGTGGAACTGCAGTAGCTTTTGGAGCTGATCACACAGGAACTTACTAGACTGAAAAAGTGGTTTGATATAATTTGCCTTTAAATTTGAATAAAACTAGTTTTATGTTGTTTGGGAGTCATAAGAGAAATGTTAAAGTAAAATGAATGATTGATATTATAAATATAGTCATGTCAACAGTCATGTCAGTCAGTCAGTCATTATCTGTACTGCTTATTCCATTACGGGTCGCGGGGTAAGCTGGAGCCTATCCCAGCATTGTTTCAGGTGAGAGGCAGACGGACGGTCATTCTGATTGCTTCGATGCTGTAAAAGAAAGTAAAAAAAAAAGGTACAAAATGCCAATATTTAATAGATATAAGCTTGAAGAACAACAGTTTATTCCAGGATGGCAATGATGGTGTGACGGTGTTTAAAGCCGTAAAGTAGAAGATTTGAGGTGTGTGATATATGGAGTGTCATAGTGTATTGTAGAAATGGGGTAGGGCCATAAAACCTTATACTTTTACTCCTTTTCAGACATGGTATGTATGTATGTATAAATATGGTAAATATTGTAAATTGGTCAATATTAATGACAGAACATGTTTGAAATCTAAACCTGGTAATTTGCTTAAAATATCCCAAATCCAGTAGTTTTGGAACTGGTTAATCTGGTGAATTAGGACAGTAATCAAAGTTTGTGGTTGAGGACTGATTACTTCCCATGAACTCACTCCTGCTATGTTCTTCCACGTCCCACTGCTGTCAATTTTATTGTCTGTTGGAAAAAGAAAAAAACCCTCATCCTAAACCTTTCTGAATAACATTGACTTCATTCAATGACGCATAACGTGCAGACCACAGTCAGCGTAGTCTATTAGTGGTTGGTAGGAATGTAATAAGTGGGGCCATAACATCTGGCATGGGTCCCCCCTGATGCAACCCACAGCTCTACCAGTGCAACAGCACCTTGATGGATCTTTAGAGAAATAAAATATCACCACATCCCGTCACATGCCATCACAAGTATTTGTGACACTCTTCTGACACCAATCATTTCGACATGGATGGCCTATCAGTGTCCTATTTTCCTGAAGCTGTTATTTCCATAATCCGGCGAGTGCGATCACCTTGAATTAATAGATGACTCTGAGTTTGTGAGATGGCAGAGCATTGTAGCTCCCAATGAACAGTGTGCGGTCTGATGAATGACATTTAGGCTGCAACCACGTCACTTCTTCCATTAGCAAATCCTGTCCCAACTCCGCTGTATTGAACCATTTCTTTCAGCTATTAGCCTGATGCATGACACAGTCAATTCCAGTTACGCTTTAATAAGTGAATATTTATCTTACCCACTCTCAAAAGGGAAAAAAAGAAGCAGGTAAAGGAAAAATGAGGACAGAAATACCAAAGTTGTTCTTATCCCTCATGTGTGCATGCATCCATGTGGGTGTGTGTACATGTGTGTTCTAGTGCAGTTTACTTGTTCCTTTCCATCTTTGGTACTGAGGGGCCAACAGTGAGGTTTATTACTACCAAGAAAGCTGATGTGCTCATGAAAGGGGCTCCCACTGAAGTCTTAAACTAATATGCAAAAAATACCTTCCAATTATGTCACATTTGCTTAATTTGATTGGTTTATTTCAAGTGATCTCATTGTCTATAATGGAATTGCACTTTAAAATTTTGTCATTTCTTTTTAAACCTTTTGGTGTTGTATTTCTTGACCTTAATGAAATCTTAACCCCAGAATCTAAAAGGTCTGGGTTTCGGTTGCATTTTAGCAAACGTGTCATAACAGAGGCTTAAAGAATGTCTGCCTTAATGCCAGGATTAATTAGTTAATCCTGCAGCATTCCCTAAAGCAAAGTCATCTTTCACACATCTGTAGACCTGTTTGCTGTCTTTTCTCTGGAAAATGCAGACACATTCACATTTTGTGAGAATCTGTGTGCATGTGTGTGTCTTTCAGAAAAGAAAGAAAAACAAAAAGGTTTATCTGTGTAGAGCTGAGTGTCACCTTGACAGGCTATTAGTCATAAGGCTTTAGCCACTCAACCCCAATCACTATAGTAATCCATACTTCTGACAACAACCCCACACATCTCAATACATTTATAGTATGGACGCACATTAACTCTTATGCACATCATACTCAGAGGAAAATATCACTCTCGATGATATGACACAGGACTTACAACAAGGTCAATTGACGCTGACAGGTAAAAAAATAAGTGAATGTTTGAATTGATCAGTAAAGATATCAATCATGGTGAGCCCGTCAGACCAGTCCTGTGTCCTCTCAGCTGTCACCTCTTTAGCTGGAAGACACTCACCCCTAGTTCACCTCAGCTTCACAGAACCTAGATATTTGATTTGATGTATTTGTGTTGCTGGTCTATGTCAGTCAACATGTCAGGCAGCATTTCTTCCAAGAAACACATATTCACATAAAAGAGAGAACACTATTTAAAGAGAGATTATCACAGGATGTTGCAGAGCTCTTGGAGTTGCTTAGAAACTGAGAACCTATCATTTTCTTTTTCCCTCTCTCTCTCTTTTTTAGCCACAGGGGACTAGTTTGGAGTTAATTGCAGTGAATCCAATTTTTTAATTAAAATGAACATCATGACGATCTGACTGGATTGGGATTTGTTATTGCTATTTCTTTCTCTCAACCCGTCTCATTTTCTCTACCCTGCAGGACAGCATGAAAGAGTCCTGTTGTTTTATTTTAATTGGGACAGTGATGTAATTGGCCTACTCCATGCTGGTCTCTTCAATTTAGATCCTTGCATGTCCGTGTATGTGTCTGTGTGGCGGTTTTGTGTGTGCACATGACCAAATGTGCAGTGATGAAGTGTGTTTGAAGACTTCAAAAATAATAAATGTACCAGTGACATAAAAATGACAGTTAAATAAATGCACTAGACTATAAGCTCAATACTTATAGATAGATCAAAAAGTGGAAGCATAAACATACTGAAAGATTCACTTGCAGCAAGTTTGCCACTTAGATTGTTCAGTCTCATATGAGATTGCTTTGTGGTTTCTCCACTTTGATTAAAGCCTAAATGATTTACACAAAACTCCACTAAACTAAATAAGGAACATACAAAAAGAGAAAAAAGATCTATTAGAAACATGATAGAGCAAGGTAAATAAATAAGGAAGAAAATGTTTGTAGATATGTCACATCCTCTGTGTTGTTAGTTATGTAGTCCCACTCCACTTACTTCTGAGCACTCTGTGATCATGTATAAGCCACAAATTATTTTTATGCAAATTTACTGATGGAGAAAACAATGCAAAGGGATGGTGTTACAGTGAAGGAGATGAAGCATACTTGGAAAAAAAACCTGCAACCTGCAAATAAAATCTAAAATACTCTTTGAAAATCAATTGTTCGTGTGTTGGCTCGCTGTGCACAGCTCACAGAGTTGGCACAGTGATAAATATTTACATATATTTTGCCCCTAAAAAAAGACATGAGGGCAGTAGACATGAGGGCAGGGAGACAGGATCCTAATCATTTCAAAACTGTTTTATTCAATTTTCTGTTTTCTCTCTCTCTCTCTCTCTCTCTCTAGTTCTCTCTCTCTCTAAACAGTATAAAAGTTGAAAGACACATTATAGAAACAGGTGACATTTATCAGCCCACCTTCCCAGTGGTCATCTGCCTGATTTGTGAATTCTATGCAGGAAGAGATAGCATGGCTTTGGGCTCAGACTGCCACTAATCCATTAAAATCACTGTAATTAGCATATGCTTTGATTATAAAGGTCACCAACTCAGCCTAACAGAACATCATATGAAGTGTACCTTGGGAGCTGCGTTTGATGGCCAACTTCTGTCATTTTCAGTTCAAATTTAACTTGGTAATACAGAATAATGTCCGAGATTGTACTGTAAAAATCATTGTATTGCACTTTTCTGGGTCATGTTTGATCAAATATGTTTAATGGTTAAAACCATTCTGCAGCTACACTTATCAATGACTGGCTAGTCATCAGATCATCAGTAAAACTGAACTTAAAGAAAAAGTAACTCTTGTTTTATATTTTTTAATTGAACTAAAAAAAAAAAAGAAAATGTCTCTATTTTGTCTTTTTCCCCAGGTATCTATGTGACCATCTTGTGATTAAACTGATGCATGCAAACCCTTTCCTAAAAATTACATTCAAAGTAATGTTTAGGTCTTGATGTTATACTGAAACACAACATTTAAATATTCTTTTTAATGTGTCTTGTAAAAGGCTGTTGTGTTTTGTTTTGTTTGCTTGTGTTAAATATAGTTGTATTTTCTGTATTTTGCTTTCTGTCAAGTCGCAGGGGCAGCTGACTAAGCAGGGAATTCCAGACTTCCCTCTCTCCAGCCACATTTGCCAGCTGTTCCGGGGAGGATCCTGAGGCGTTCCCAGGTCAGTCGAAACAGATGTAGTCCCTCCAATGTCTCCTGGGTCTTTTCCAGGGTCTCCATCTGAAGGGACATGCCCAGAACACCTCACTCAGTTCCTTCACCACAAAAGACTTATGCAGACTCTGCACTACTCACTCACTACTCACTACTGCCACACTGATCTACCGCTCCATCCTTCCCTCACTCGTGAAGAAACCCTAAAAAGATACTTGAACTCCTCCACCAGGGATACGATCTAATTTCCAACCCGGAGAGGACACTCACCTTTGTCTGGCTGAGGACCATAGTCTTGGATTTGGAGGCCCCGATATTCATCCCAACCACTTGACACACAGCTGCGAATCGCATCACTGAGAGCTCAAGATCATGGCCCAATAAAGCCAATAGAACCATATCATCTGCAAAAAGCAGATATCCAATACTGAAACCACCAAACCAGATCCCCTCAAAACCTCAGCTGCACCTAGAAATTCTGATCATAAAAGTTATGACAGAATCAGTGAAAAAGGGCAGCCTTGGCAGAATCAAATCTGACTTACTTCCGGCAATACGGACTAAACTCTGGCAATATTCTTACAGGGACCAGACAGCTTGTACAAGGGGGTTCGTTACTCCATACACCTGGAGCAATTCAACAGGTGTTCCCAGGGGACTTGGTCGAACACTTTCTTTAAGTCCACAAAGCACATGTAGACTGGTTGGGTGAATTTCCATGCTCCCATCCGAGACCCTGAGGAGGGTGTAGAGCTCATCCACAATCTGGATGAAAACCACATTGCTCCTACTCAAACGGATGTTCAACTATCCGATGTTGATGGTGTATTGTTTCTCCTCCTGAGACTCCAGATTGTGGACCAGAAGTTCCCTGAAGCCATCTGAAAGGCATTCTCCATGGCCTCTCAAAACTCCTTCCAAGCCCGAGCTTTTGCCTCAGCTGCAAAGGCTAAAGCCACGTTTCACTTAGTCTGCCAGTACCTGCTAGTTGCCTCCAGAGTCCCACAAGCAAGTAAAGCTCTGATTGGACTCCTTCAGCTTGATGGCATATCTCACTGCTGGTGTCCACCAACAAGTTTCGGGGATTGTTGCTGCGACAAGCACCGATGACCTTACGGCCACACCTATGGTTAACCACCTCAAAAATAGAGACACAGAACACAGTTGGGAGTTAAAGCTCTTTCTGACAGGGGACTCTGCCTGATGTTCCCAGCAGACCCTTACAATACGTTTGGGCCTGATCCCATTCGGGTGAAGCTCCGCTCCTCTGTTTACCTGGTTGTCCATGACATGTGGCTGAGAATCCAAAGATATAACTATACAACATAGCTCCTAGCGTCTTTAGCATGTGCAGTTTTTTTTTGTTTTTTTTTTGTAAAATGTTTTATTTTTCTATTTCAAATTAAATGTCTTGTTCTTTGAAAGGCTTTTTTTGCACGTTTTGCTTTGATTACTTTTTTTATTGTTGTCTTCTTGGTTTCATAGTTAATTTTGTCTGTCGTGGTTGGGTTTTGCACCTCAGGATCAATGTCTGATTCAGAAAAGAAGCATAACAAATTGATTCGAATGGTGACTGACACTTCTTTACTGGCAGTGACTATTCATGTTACAGTATGTTATGCATGGACCCCTCGGAGACAGGAAAAGGTTTAACAGACTTTATTTAACACACGAAGAACAAGAGAATCGTCTAATTGAGAGCATGCAACAGGTGGAGTCGACAGGTTTTCCTGGAACCATAGAACTGGGAAGGATGAGAGGGTAAATGCACGTGAAAATGTCAAGGTCCAACAGGGAGTGAACGTGGTGCTGGGGTATATAAGGACTGGTGAAGAGATTGGGGACAGGTGTGACTGATTATGGATTTGGAGAGTGATTGGCTGTGGTGCAGGACTGGAGTGACTGTGGCAGGGTGAGATGATCAGGGAGTCATTACTGGGGAGTTTGGCTGGGCAGAATGTGACATGGAAGGACAGGGATGTAACACAGTAACTGCACCCATGGGTGTCTGTGATCAAAGCTGATCCAACAGATCCAACACATAAGAATAAGCTCTGAATAAAGCTTTTGCTGTTTACTGACAAAAAAAGTACAGTAGGCTGCTGTAAATCCCATGCACAATCTGCCTATAGATGGTGCTCTGCTTGAGCTTGTGGGCTATTTTAGATCTCCCCTTGCAAATATACAAATAGAGAGGGGAGCTCCCACAGGAATACACTGTAAGCAAGTGGGTATGATGCACCGAGTACAATCCCACTTTTTGTTTTATAAAAGAAAAAAAGAAAAAAAAAATCCTTTCATCTGAGACAAACAAGTAGATAAACCAGTGCCTACACTCTCAAACACACACCACTTAATTACCACATTCATTTACAATGTTTAATCTGTGTGCATTCTGAAAATACAACAAACAAACAAAAGAAAAAATAACAAACAAAAGGCAGACGAAGATTTTCCTGTTGTTTTGTTTGTTTATACGGTGCATCATTTAGCAGTGTACAACAAAGTCCTGGTTTTGCCTCCCTCCATCAGTTCCACATAAGATATTTCTGGCTTAATGATCTAGGTTACATACAATAAAATGAATTTATTAAAATATCTAGGTTATGAACATATATATGTAAAATTACAAGACTAAAGAAAAGCGTTGTTTCCTTTAGTCATTTTCTGATTTTAGATCATTAAAGATACAACCCTGTAACTGATCAAATGTAAAAGTCTGTCAGGGTCAGCAGACTGAAGACATGTAGCAGTTAATTATTCCTTTAATTTAGATTAAAGGTCATTAATGGACTGCATTATTTTTATTCAATAAGCTAATATCCACTGAAGACATCCAAAGTTATTACCAAATCCAGAAATGCTGATTTTATTTCTTTATGGCCACGATACAAACTTATAAGCCTGGTCAACTGAGTGCTAACCATTTATTATCAAGCACACAGCACATTTGAACCTAAGGGAAATATGATGCCTGACAGCTCCTCTGTCCAGCTAGGAAAGAAAATAGCTGAAGTTTCAAAATTACTGGTGACCAGGCAAAATTAAATAAATAAAAATTAAATAATTAAATAAGCAACCTTACTCCTGCAAGACACTATAGATTGCTTTGCGGTTACAGTCAGCAAAGCAGTTCAAGACGTGGAAGGGTCTGACTGAATAAAAACATATTGGATATTCTAAAGGACTTATGGAAATGAGGGACAGCTGTATAAGAATATTTGTGTCTTTTGATTATCTAAGAACTGTCTAAGTACTATCTAAAATACATTTTTAAAAGTTTTAACTTATTATCGTACACAACACAATCACTAGTAGAAATATGTATGGAAAAAATTAGTGGAAGTGCTACTTTATGAAAGTTCCCTTTTTTCTTAGGCCAACTTAAATGCAGTTGTTTAGAGGTCTTAGAATTATACATTTAAAGTTAAGCTACATACAACACATGTGAGTATTTTTACCACTGCTCTGACAGGGTCATGGACATACAAGTTTGTGATCTATATGCTCAAGCTTTGATCAAACTGCTGGTCCAGAGGATTTAAGAGGTTCAAAAAGAGCAGCTCCACATCTGGAGGGAAGTCCTTTTTAGCTAGCACAAAGTGACAGGAAGCAGGAAACGTACAGCAGGGGGTCAGAGACACAAATGACAAAACATTTCAATGAAAAGTTGAATAAGTTTGCCTGTTTAGAAAGTAACCAGTGTGTGACTGAAATTGCCCATTAAGGTCCATTTGTGTCTGAGTGACAATGTACAACAAAGTTGGAATTAGGATATATTTGCAGGGTTGTTGAACTGCACTTCAATAACAGTTTTTATACTCACAGGTTGTCATTCAGAAGAAAATAAAATGAAATTTTGTGCCACATCCACATTTTTTCAATCCAATAGAATTCAATTAAATTTATAATTTCATTATAATTTCTTACAGGGGGAAAAAAAGAAGGTATCCGTGTCATATTATATAAAACCTATTCAGGTGTTTAACAACATAAATTAGAGGAAAACAGAAATATTAAGTTTCCACAGACAAGATATATTAGTTACACTAATTTAACACCAGCATCTCTGAAACATCTTACACAACAAGCACATTGACAGGTATTAACAGGTATTAACTTAATAGTTAAAAAAAGAACATTTTCATTAACCCAGTAAAATGCAATGTGATACCTGTGCATGAAAACTTGACAGCAATGCCTTTGTGCAGCAAACCTGAAAAATGGGAAAGTGTGCTTGTGCAAAGGCATACACTTAAACAGGGCTTCATTATCATAACTAACCCCCTCCTGTGATAGTTTAGACAGCGGGAGAAGAGTCTCTGACACATCTGACAACTACACTCAGAATTTAACAGATATTAGAGATGACCCCTGGCCTGTCTTTCTCAATTCAAAATACTGTTTTGCTGATTTTAAAGGAAAAACCTCTCTTTTGTAGTCTTGAAGAATAAAGGAAGCATGCTCCACCCCAATATGTGCAGTTCTCCCCCTTGTTCACCCACACTTGAATAGCAATTAAATTAATTCCCCTTTTTTTGGTTACTGGGTTTTGTGAGGACATTTGTGTTACAGGGGATGGGGGAGGAGTGACACATCTAATCTAGCACAGCTTCGTATCTAGTGGGAGACTTATGAAATGAGAGGAAAAGGGATCTTTATCAGTATGGAATTAGTGCATCTCTGTGCTCCGTCCAGGAAATGTATGGAGTGATTCCATTCTAGTAGGGGAGCCTTCAAAGAGGCCAGCGCAGCCAGAGGACACCTTGGGAGGAAAAACAGGACCATGTTGAGGAACGGGATGGAACCTTGCTGAACCAGCACTCTGCAAAGCAAGATCACAATCAGGCATTTGCAAAGGGTCTGCACAATTACTTCCCAAATAAAGGTCATTTTAGCATCACTTCAACACTGGTATAGGAGAGAAAATTGTAGTTATTATAAAAGTAAATTGAAAGTGGAGTGTCTTTTTTTTAGATCTGCTTATGAATTTATGAGCAGAAATTGCATTATATCACATGGTGCAGTGAACCATGCACTCAGGTGAGAGAGCTAGTGCTTAGTCGAGAAAACAAGTCAGGCCTGTATAGCACTGTTCCTAAACAAACTCTTTGTACTCATAAAAAAATTCTGAATATCCCTGTATGCAAATAGTAAATAGCATTTTTAATGCTTAGAAGAATAACAAAGTGTGAGTTATAAAAAGGAAAAAAAATGTTGAAATTCATGAGGCAAGGCAACTTATTTTATAAAAAATATTTAAAAGCAAGAAACTGTTGTTCAGCACACAGCACAATTTAAAAACACACAAAGGCACACACAACACAGCAAAATAAAAAACTAAAAATAAAAACACAAGCATAAAAACAAGGTCAACTATTGCACTTCAGGAAAAGAAAAATATTACAAAATCATTGTTCCTCTCCATGACAACAGCAACTAGCACAGATATCACATTGAAATCACTTATTGTTTCCAAGACCAGGATCCAGGAATCTAAACAGAAAACTATTCATATTGTGTACCAAGCAGTAGCATTTATTTGTCATTTGTTTGTTTATTTTTATTTGAATCCCCATTAGCTGCATCCAGCAACTGTTGCTTTTCTTCCTGGGGTCCAGATTTGATCCATAATTATAAAAAAATTGGCTTCAAATTGAAATGGGTTCTGTATTGGCTGCTTTCTGTGATTATATAATGTAAGGAGTGTCGCTGGAGGTAGAGAGGGAATGAAGAGGGAAGGAGTGGGTGTGGCAACCTGTCTTGATTACCTGAGTGGAATCACCTGTTAACAGAGGTGAGCCAGGGTAGGTGTGAAAAGGAGCTGTGTGAGTGTGGACGAGGGTTCCTGCAGAGTGGAGCTTGGCAAACATCAAGGGCCTGAAACCCCGCCGGGCAAACCGTTTAAATGTTCCGGGAATCGGTCTTTTCAGGAGGGTGCAGATTGCAGCTGGGCAGAGCTGCTGCCGGTGAAGATAGCTAGCGGGGCTAGCGGGTTAGATTTGGTAGAAAGGCTGGTAAAGTGTGGGTTAGCTACATTAAAAACATCAGACCATGAATGTTGTTGGGCCTATTTTGGGGGGGGCTGCAGCTACCCTACAATGACTTTAAGCCACCCCAAAATGAGAATAGATTTAACGATTTCAGTATTGGTGATTATGGTATTATCTATCAATTGATGTATAAAATGAATGCATAGCTAACTATAATTAAAAGTCAAAATCATTGATATCATTGAGAAACTCCCTGTTATGACAAATAAAACACTTGCTAGCCCTGTTAAATTCTTAGCATTGAGTAAAGTTTTATCACTGTTTTGTTAGCTTTCATTTTTGAGCACCACAATGTTAAAATCTTGGACATAGCAGACAAGAAGAATGACAGCACCTATTCACACTTAGCTTTAAGTGAAATGATAGTCAATGCTCACTCTAATGAGACCTCAGAGAATCTTGTCTTTCAAGAGCAGTTGTAGACTCTAAAACATCAGTTCCACTGGCTACTTAGGTAAAATCTCTCACCATCTCCCCCAGAACTAAAGCTCCTATTGATGAGTGAGAAACATCTTTCGGAAAATAAACCCAGTCCAATTGACTTGACTCAACTGACGTTAAACATAATCACTTCTTGATGCTGTGGATCTCAAAACCATTGTTGTTATAAATCTTCATTTATTTAATATTTAACCAGAATAGATTCTGCTACTCCTGGGTATTCAGCTGCAATAGCTACATATGCATTCTCAACCTTCCTGCAAAGTAAGGATATATAGAGTAATCCAGGCAAACACCAGAAGTAGACCCTCCGCCACTGCTGAGGTGGCATTTCTGTGCCAGAGCAGAACAGATAAAAATCCATTTTCTTAGCAATGTGTAGGAAATCTGGAAGGACTTGCACATTTCTCAGAAATTCAAATAGCAGAGGAAAACTTTAATTGTGGGATTAAGTGAATGTGAAGAACACAGAGCTTTACTCCGTGAAGATTGCCACAGTCTGTGTATGTCTGTGTGACACTGAGGGGGACAGTGGTTGACGCTGTTTGTCCGCCAATGGCAGTGTGTTCACACCAGGGAGGAACACCAGACATATGGAGAAATGACTTGCTGCCATGGCAGAGGAAACACAGACATGAAAACAGGTTAGGGGTGAAAAGGTGAGAAGGATACAACCCCTCAAGGGGCGTCCGGGGGCAGAAAAGTTTGGACATTTTATTTTTAAAAACATCAATCTGGTGTACTTTGAGAGAAGAAATCAAGCAGCGTTACAAGCCAGTATGAATGTATAATAATGTATCTAACACATCTGACAGATGAAACGACAGCTCATGTCTTTTCACTGTGCCTTCTAATTTGAGCCAAGACCAGTTCCAGCTGCACTCGATACCTGCATCCAGTTGTTTGACCACCACAGCACATCTTTCTCTCCTAACACTCTCATTCTGGAAATACAATGTAGTATTAGGGTTAATTTATAGCTTATAGAAAGGTGGTTGTTCACATTAAGTTCAGATGTTGTGTTATACAGATATCTGTTCAGTTAAAAAATCATTCAGTCAGTAACACAAACAAATCAGGTACATGCAGCTTAAACCAGTTTTAACAAAACTATTTATATTATATTTATGTTTAATATTCCAAAGATGATTGTCAGTTATTAAAATCAGTTTTTGTCAGATGAATTATAAGCTTGCATGAATGCTCTGATGTCTAACTAAAAGAAAAACAGAATAACTTTGAGATAAGATAAGATGTCTTTATCAGTAAATGTAGACCATTGTTTAACCTTGTCAGTCGAAATATGTTGACCATGTTGGCAGATACAAGGCAATTAGGACTTTCCACCTCACAAGATGGCACAACAAACAAAATGGCTGCCAAATTAGTCTATATGTTAGGGAAGGGCATTTTTTTAATTGACTAGTCAGGCCTTTCAAAATTGATTAGTCGTGACATTATCATGACATCACCAATAATAAAATAAAAAAAATTGTAAAACCAGGTGTGAGATGATATTTGTATAATGTGTGTGTTCCATGCACAAGTGTTTTTTTACTTTATATTTTGAACATTCTCTGGGCTATTATGTCCATTATTGTTCAGCAGGTAGATGAGAAAGTGGGCTGGGGAGAGGCCAACCTGTGCTGGCTGTGTTGTTGTATGGAGTGGCTGCTATGCTAAGTGAACTAAACACCGGTACTTTCTTGTGTGTGTATTCCATCAACTGATTTTGGATTTTTTACATTATTGGTGTATTTTTTTGTGAATGGGTATTGGCTTGGACACCAGAAAGAAAAGCAGTAGCAATGAGCTGTAGCTAAGGAGGATCCACAATGAAAAACAATAATAAACCCTCATGAGCATTTAGCAACAAAACCAAAAACCTCTTGGCTGAAGTAGCAGCTAGCTTCAGGGTTAATTCCCTTAGCAGTGGTGAAGCAGACATGGTACTCTGCTGTAACTTGAAGAGCTGAGTGGTGTCCATTACTAAAGGTTGTAGCAAAAACATTTACCACTAAACAGTTTCTCACAGCTAACCTTCTCTGCTCCATTGTCCCCCTGTTCTGACTCAGACCTGCCTGTGCTTCAAACCAGCTGTGTGTCTCTGTCTCTCTCTCTCTCTCTCCCCCTCTCTAGCTTGACCTTATAGGGGCCACTATGTTCTTTTACACAGCACAGTAAACAGAACCATGTCTCTGAACAGTAAGACATAACTCTCATCCATTTAAGAACAGTCAACTTATTCTGTCCCCTGCATGCTTAACTCTCCACGAAGTGACAGACAGCTAAACAGGTGTACTGGACACTCGAGGATTAAAAGATGACTATGACATGGAAGTTCAAAGCTTTTACTTGTTTGTCTTCTCATCCATTTTTTTTTTCTTTACAGTGCTTTTCCACTCTCTTGTGAAACTAAAAGCAAACACAGGTAATGTACAGTTGTATTAATCACAAAAACACTTGTGACTCTTATTCTTTACTTGTAGATATTGTATGTTATAGCAGAAATCCACTATAAATTGTACCAAATACAAAATAAAGATAAATTATACATCAATATCCACTCACAAACTTGAAACATGGCAGATTTAGTTACAAAGCGTCTTGAAGGCTCAACACAGGCAGATGACACAGATTCAGCAGAGACCTAACTGATGCCTCTTGCTATGCCAGACATTGGTTCAACTTGGCACACGATCTTTGGTGAAAGGCATGCTCACTGAGTTGTTTTACAAAGCTTGTTTTATTGCTTGATTTCATGTATCAAAATCGCATTTAACTTGTGTGAGGGTGTGGTGTGACAGCCCCCTCACTAAGGTGATTGTGTTCAATATATTGTCACATTGTTTATTTTTTTGCTAAAGTTGTAGTTGTGATTTATTTTGGGGAAAAGCCACTAACATCTCTCTCTCTGAGGTCTGGCTGTGCGTGGCTTCATGGAGTGCACACATGAGGGCAGCCTAAGGACCCAAGCTGCTGGAGATCGGCCAATAATCGCCTGATTGGCCTGAACCAAGGGGACAGAGTAGAGAGGGATGGGAGTGAATGGGGTTTTGTTTAGTTTTGTTTTCTGTGAATGTTACT
>JBAMHW010000001.1:21596679-21619440 GCA_037177495.1 Rhadinocentrus ornatus | reverse complement strand
CCCTGCTGTTGGTGAGCAATTACCAAGTAAAAGAAATTCAGAGCTCTAAGATCTGACTGTGAAGATTATTTCCCTGTGCATAATGCTTTACCTGTTTTGAGGGTTCCATACCATCTTCACCCCAACAACTTGACCTCCAGAAACATCATGAGTTTACACTTTTGTGAGTGTTTGGATGCGCTCTCATTTCAAGAATTAGTTTTAGATTCCTTTTATAGGGACATCATTTGCTACACATCAACACCATTAGTGGTGCATTGTCCTGAGAATTCCACAGCCACCAAAGTCATAGTGTGTTTCTGAAGAAGTTACCAGGTTCACACCAGAGACTGGTGGATCTACTGAAGTGGGCCTACAGGGGCTCTAAAGTTACTGAGGACTGGCATTGCGGTTTAACTGATCTGGCCCTGCGGAAATGTAGAATTTTACTCATGGCAGTAATTGTACCTTACAGCTGGAATGAGAGCAGAGGGAGAAGAGTGCATAAAAGGGAAGAACATTTATCACTTATCAAGGTGACTAACTGCTATGAATGGATCAGTGTGTAAGTGCTATTTTTTCCTTAATTAACTAAACAAATATTCTTTATTTTCCACAACAAATAAAAACAAAGTTATATGTACAGAAATAACCTATGTACTGTATGTATTTAATGTGATGAAAATACATTGCATCACAATTAATAGCAGTCTTTAATTTTAAAATAGGTTATTTGTTCCGAACTTCACTTTTGGGTAGCCAAATGTATACTTAAAGTAAGGGAACATGCAGGAAGATGCAAAATGTTATTCCTTATTTTATTGCCCTGGGAGAAACATTTTACTTTAAACTGATCTCACAGTCTTCTGAGTTAATTATTGCTGACATGTTGTGTCTCCAAGACAAGACAATAGACAGTAAAGCAGCTCCACAGCATGATAGAACCCTCACCATGTTTTAATGTAAGAACGGTCAAACAAAGTGATGGAATGCGTTTATACAGAACGTTCCTTTGGTTTCCTAAATCTATATTATGTCCCAGATTGAGCATAGTTTATCCATAAAAATTGTTAGCAAACATTTGTTTTTTTCTTCCAATAATGGCATCTTTTATGGCTCTCATTTATAGGACTGTTTGGTCACATAAGAGATGGATTTTTCATTTTTAGCTTTGACTTTTAAGTTTAACCAATAAACACTGACCACTATTGACACATGACAAGTTATTGGGACATTGAAATTTTCATGTTTTATGTGTATAACCACCAATGTTGTTAGCTTTTGTTTCATTAAATTGTTTGAAATGAAAGAATTGAGAATAATATTGGTGTAGCATAATCTTAAGTCATTTAATATTTTTTATAATCTTCTATTTAATTTGTACGTTTTAAGTTGTGTTTTGTTTTTGTTTGTTTTTTTTTTCCAAAAATCTATGTTGACAACCCTCAGGACACAGGGACTAAAAACCTGAGTAACACTCTTGATAACTTTGGGCTGACTCAGCATGTAACAGAGCCCATACACAATAAAGGAAACAGTCTGGATTTACTGATTCCAAAGTGTTTGGACATTTCCAAGGTTACTGTGTGTGATGTGGGCCTGTGATCATTACTGTGTTTTCTTTGAGAGCATGATTACTGTTCACACAAATGCCTCAACGGAGGTGATCACAAAACGGTGTATAACTAAAAACATGAGTGGTATGTTTAACCAGGTCTTCACTTTAACACCTACCCTGTCAGGAGGTTCAGTCATTAGTTTAGCTTGTCATTAGTTTCAATGCTAACATGTCAAATATTATGGATGCTATTGCTCCCATTGGGGTAAAGGTTGTTTCTGAAATGAAAAAGTCTCTGTGGAGAAAAATGAAAAAAGAAAGTGTTGGAATACCGAGCGCAGATGGGGAAAACCCAATCTACAGGTTCATTCTGACATGTATAGAGAGAAACTTCCCTCTTATAATGTAAGGAAATCCTATTTCTTTGACATTATTAGCAAAAGCTGTCATATTGCTACTGTCATGAGGTTAACAAATCCTACTGTGTCAGTAGCACCTGAACTTTATTCAACCAAGGCCTGCAATGAGTTTGCCTAATTTTTCACAGACAAAATCTATCATATCAGACAAGCAGTTGGTTAATCAAAAGCAGGCTCAGTAAATATAATGTCTATTGAAAGCCAGTTTAAACACTATGACAGTTTAATCTCATTAACAGCAAAGATCTGGGGGACATCGTGCATCAGCTGAACTCCTCTTCTTGCTGTTTGGACATCCTGTCCATAGGTTTTTTCAAAAAGATCTCAAAGACTCTGGAGCCAGATCTGTTACAGATTGTGAACTTGTCTTTAATTTTGTGGTTTTCCCAGAGAAAACAGCTGTAGTCAAGTCTCTGCTAAAAAGGGACAATCTAGACAAGACTCACACGAACAACTACAAGTTCATCTCAAATATTCCATTTTATAAATTTTATAAATAAGATTCTAAATGGCTTTTAAACAAAAAAACAGTTTGAACTAGAATATAGGACTTGAAATGGAGATCCAGCATGATCTAAACCAAATGCACAAAACACAGAAAACTATGAAAATCTTTAAAGGCAACCAAATGCAAGCAAAAATTCTCAAGCCATGACAGCTGTGGAGCAAAATATTACAACAGTTTTACAATAATTTCATTAAGTTGGTATTTAAAATAACTGTGAATAAATAAGTGAATAATAATAATTGTGAACACACACACACACAGCTTTCTGTATTCATAGTGAACTTTTTGTACATTCTTAATTTGCTAATCATAATTAAAGCTTCCTGAATAGTCTGACAGAAACTTGGTGTAACAAAAAAAAAATAATAATCAAGGCATGTAGTTAGTTTGGACAATCCAATCTCCAAATACATAACACTGCCAGTTCATTACATCTAAAGTGGTGGGGCATTAAGATGAACACATTAAAACGAAAAAGTCAGCAGAGGAAGTCATGAGATTTGTCAAACAATATATTTCACAGACTGAGCCAAATATGAAGCATTTTAAAAATCAATACAAGAGATTTCAGTAAAAACTCTCATGTGTCACATTTACGATATTATTACAGTTTTACTGTAAGAAAGAACTTTGATACCACTTCCTCCTTTTTATTTGTGATGAACTATTATTATTATGGTCTAAGATTTTTTTTAATCTATTCAGTGGATGAACATATGGAGAGCAATATCAGACGCTGTTTCAGCACTAATATCCATTTAGTGGGAAAATGAAGACATAGACAAATTGAAGTGATTATGGAAGCCAATAATTATGAAAGTAGAAATTCTATATCTATAATCTGAACATTTATGAATAAAATATATTCTCTTCCTGTGGTTCTCCCTTTGAACTTAAACTACCATGATTGTGATAACCCTCTGGAGGATGTACAGCTTTTTCTATGTAAAAGTATAATGGAAAGTCATTGTAAGCGCCCCAATAAAAAGTAAGGCTGTTTCATTAGAAGAATGAGGGCCATGTAAGGGGGGGACACAAAGGCAGAGGATTGACTTGATTTTGGATGAGACAGAATGCTTATTGATGGAAGATGGAAAAGTTTTCCTTACAGAAACCACATGACCCTCTTTCAACGAAGGCATCAACACAGGAGCACAGCACAAGTTTGAATTCAATTCAGTAACAGTAACACATTAAAAGATGTGTACACAAAAGACACATGTATAGATATGCATGCTTACGTATGTGAATACACACAAACTGCCAAACATAATTTCCATATTTACTGTTGGGTGAGAAAAGGAGGGGAGGGGAGGGTATAGAAACTCATAAATAAATGACAATGTACAGCTTGCCCTGGAAATAGAAGCATAATTTTGTGTTTGTATTATATTCAGGCAGCTAAAATTTAATCTCCCTTTTAATACCCTCCATTGTATAAACAGGAGAGAGGTTGCTGAAATATAAATATAAGGAATGTAACCTTATGAAAATCGATTTGGCATTGAAAAATATTATCTTTGCCTGTTTGTTTATTAATGCAACTCCAGGCATGTAGCCACTATCAATGAGAAAATCCCACTATTTTATTTTCACACTGTATAGTGGAAAATCTATAAAAAATAAAATAAAATAAGTCGTCAAATGTATTACAAAGTTATGTTAGATAAATCTAAAAAAAACAGCTTCAACACTCCTGCCAAATAGATTGTAATCAAATTGCATGAATAAAAAAATCCTTATCACAATATACAGAAATAATGAAAACATTTGCAGAAAATAAAAATATATAGGAATGTTCAGTACTTCTTATTGCTGGAAATTGGAAAGTCTAGTGGAATGAATAGCTTGTATTGTGCTTTTCTATCTCTGACCTTTAATTAATATATATATTATTAGCTTTTGTGTGTGACAGAATAGCCTGGAATACAATTTAAAGAATCATGCATTATGCTGCAAAACTGAAGTAGCAGTTGGAAAACAGTGAGTATATTTTAATTTATTTATTTTTCTTTTAACATTTGGTAAGATTTCAGTAGTTCTACAGAGAAGTCTGTTATAAAACTACATCTGATCTGCTGTTATGTCATACTGTAAATGGTTGAGCCACAGAAACCAAACAATTCTGCCAGCAGACTAATCACTTGGGCTGGTAAACCAATCCTCTACGGACATGCACCGCAAGTATGAAAGTGTGTCTGCAGCCCCGATTATTTATTCATTTTGTTTGATTCAGGATGATGTTCCTCCCTTGGATTGCCGTTTTTCCTATCTGGCGGGAGCGCTGGCACTTTGCCCTCTGTTTAAGATATCAAAGATTTGCGGCATCTCGTTGCCTCGTGTTGGCTCGCCAAGGGAGTTTCACTAAACATGAAATGGATAAAGCCACAGCGATGTACTGTTGGGGGGAAAAAAAGAAGGGAAAAGAAACAGAGATGAAGGCAAGAGGGGGGGAGGGATTGAAAAATGAAAGATGTAATGGGGTTCTTCTGTTTCAGGGAGAGAAGAGCTGTTGCGGCCTCCGGAAGCGGCTGCCTTTCCTGGGATGCAAGAGCGTTTTGGTCTCAGGAGAGCAAGCCTGTGGGAGCGATGACTTTAAATATCACTGGAGAGGACTGGCTGGGCTTGCATGTTTCTCTAGTCTGTGTATATTAGATACTGGAGATTAATTGATTTTCCTCTCAACATTATGAGGAGTAACACAAACAGAGCTGCTAAAATTCAGAAAATACATGTCATTAATTATGGACAGCTTTTGTTGGACTTTGTTCTCTCTTTATTCACTCTGTCTTTGTCTAAGGAAGGTGTAAGCATGCAGTAAAGATATCTTAGCATGCAGATAATAGTTGCCTTGTTTGTGCCAGCCATATATTCAGATTTGCAGTCTCTTAACTAAATCTAGTGAAGTTTTAAGTTAAGAGTAGCCACTGATCATTGAAGAGCTACTGTATGTGACATCACTGAGACTGTGTAAAGACCCTTTTTAATATTAAGATATGAGCAGCTCAGACAAGACGATTACATCTACACAAATGGAATTTCCACTGCCTAGACTTGAAGTAGCCAGACAGTCTCCCTGACCAGCTTTTAAAACAACTAATTCCAAAAAAGGGCTCAGGACAAAAGAGAAATAACAATATAGATAAATTATTCTTTAAATGTACTACTACGTTTCCCAGTGTTTACTTGGCCAATAAAACATTTTTAATGGTGTGAAGGCTTATTAGAACTTTGCTAGGCAGATGATGACTACCTTTACATCCTAGAGAATGATGTGGGTATTTTCAGAGAAAAGAGCACAACAAATTGCTTTAATACAATCACAGGTGACTTTCATTTTTTTTTTTTCAGAATTATTAGCTATACAATTCATGATAATTTCCCAGTCCTATAATCATTTCCGCTCTAAATTAAAATAATTAGAAAAAGGAGACAAAGTAAAACGTAGTGATGGTAGTCTGAGCTATTACAAACTGTACTACATTAATAGAACATTGCACTGAACGTGTTTAATAATGCAACTTGTTGCTTGTTTTTCTTCCATATACTGTATGTAATGAAGTGCTGAAAGTGAAGTGTAATGAAAAAAAGGGCTGTTGCGGACGGGTTTGTACTGGAAAAAGAATTTTGTTGCACCTGTTGCAATGACAATAAAGTTTAAATAATGATTAAACTGAAGTTTAAATAATAATTAAACAGAAAGTGTATGAGTAAAATTTAGTTTGAGTGCAACTAATTACCATGATGAAGATCATTTCCGTCAGAAGATAAGATGTTATTTAAAGTCTCTTTTCAACACTGGTTTGGAAATAGAGCCATGTATCTGATGCTTGTACTTGGTGGAACATGTGAATCAAGGTGCTCTTCACTCAGAAATCCACTGATTATCCCAAGAGCCAGAGCTGTTTCCCCCAACATAAAATCACCTCTGCATAATGGGCTAGGATAACAGGAGGAGACATGAGGGCTAACAACCACGCTCGGTTTCTGATTTCCTGTCTAAATCAGCATAAAGCATCTTGCCTTCAGATGGATTACCTGTCGGTGCATTAAGTACAATTTAGACCACATCTGAAGCCACAAGAGACGCCAGCATGCTCTTCCTGGGGCGCTTTAACCATGGCCTCTTTAAAACCACAGAGCTATTACATCTGCCTGTTAAAAGCTTTGAGGGAGAGGGCCAGTCAAAGTCAGAGCTTAGTGGAAGCTTGTACCAAGGTGACTAAACTCATCCCCTTTTGTCCAGGTCAAAAATCATTCCTGATAGAACTAAGTAACTCCCTTTGCCTTTGAACCACATACTCAGCTGCATAACTTTCCCTTCTATCCTTGTAGTTTATTTGACTGAAAGACAACAGGAAAACACAAAAATGCTGTAGAGAAAGTACAAACCATAGAACCATGGCAACAAAATCAAACATCCAGTAGGCACATTTGATCAATGGTCTCAATTGAGAAGCAATGGATTTAGCATTATAGCCCCCCTGTTCATTATTGGCTGAGTTAGCGTCTACTCTGTCCTTTCCTGTTGAGAAGTAGTGATCAATTTGATGTGCTCCTCATCACACACACACATCTGCCTAATAAGACACACATAACATTGTAGCCCATCTCTCTTGAAGCATAAGGCAGTGTGGGCTGCAGAGATCAGAGCCAACAGAAAATAACACTGCTTACATGAACAATGGTTCAATTAGAGAGGGTTGTTCACGTTATGAGATTGCTTGTCTTATGCTAATCTGTATACTTAACTAAATGCTCTGCAGTAAAGGGTTTGTGCTCTCCCAGGTTGGCTCACCATTTCATTATATAGTCATGTGTAAGCAGCACTATGCATTGACTGCCTTCGTAAATCATGCTTAAGGAGGAGGAGAGAGAAAATATAAAAGTGCCTTATTGATATGGAAGTGAATTTTTGGGATCCTTTCTTACCTTCATGCCAATAAAAGCATGTTTACTCATTCATGCATTTTTTTACCCCTTTGATGACGATTAACTGTAATTTGATATTTTCATGAAATCCCATTCTTGTTTTAGAATTATTTATTTTTATTTCTCTGTATAAATATAAATAAAAATCAGATTTTCACAAAACTTTGATAACTAAAACTTATATCAGTTTCCTATCAAGAATAATAGTGTAGCATCTTTCTCCAGTAATAAGTGCATCAAAACATTTAGATAAACTGATAATCGATTCTTTCATATAATTTAGCAGCAGTTATAAATTATTACGATTGAAAGGCTCCAACTATAGGATGTTGGTGATGAGTAAGGGGGTCCTCACAAAAACTGCCTAAAAAAATAGAACTTAAATTGTGTGATTATAATTCCTGGATTCAGTTAATATACAAATGATTTCTATTTAACATAACAACAATAAAAGCTCAAGTGTGTCCATACACTGGTTTTTAATGCAAAGGTTACCAGCCTTGGTTAGCAATCTCATGCATGCTACATGTATCTCAACTTCCACTTTTCCAGGTCCCTCCTTTTATGTTCTGTTAACGTCCCATTATCAATATAGAAAATAATTTTTAATCGTTTATGAATTGATTCAGAATCTTTCACAGTGGACTTCAATTCATCAAAACTTTTTCACTTCTTGCAACATTAAGATTTGACATAATTTTTTATTTTTTTTATTTTTAATCTTTCACTACACTCAGTCCAACTGGGGACTCGGTTCAGTAGGGGGGTGCAATTTCTTTCCATACCAAGTCTGTTTTTGGTCCTCTTGAAATAGACGAGACCTGCCTTTGTGGTCAGAATGAGTTTAGAGTGATCTGAGTCAGATTGCAGATTCACAATATCCCAAACGAAGCAAACTTTCCGACCAAACAAACTCGGATTCAAATCAAATAGGCGGGTGTGAATGCGCCATTGGTAACAATAATAAAATGTTCGAAACTTAAAACAATAACAGCATATTAAAATCTTATTTATTTGGTTATACATACCTAAACAGAGTGTTATAAATGGCTCAGGCAGTTTTTTTTTACTCTTACACCATTCTTTAATAACTTTTCATTGTTGCACATCAGCCTTTAATGAATTTAATTCCCTTACAGCTGGCTCAGTCTATACAAGGCAGAAAAAGGCAATGCACTTACACTTTTCTTGATGATGGCAGATTGTGGAAACACAAAAGCTCCTGTTGTTAAAATGAGAAGTTAATTAGAATTTAACCCTACTGTTATGTTTGTTTCTCAGGCACAGCAAATTCCAGCCAGGGTTTGTAGAGTTATACAAAAGTGTATAACTGTAAAATTAACTCCATTACTAACCATCTCAATCAATATTTAGTGGAGTGGTGTTCTTTCCCTCTCACAGGTCATGATTGAATAAGGATAACTCATTTGTTTTTTTTCTAAAAATGCATGTTAACCTTTACATAAAGGGACATTGTGTGAGAATTACTGCCATCTAACGGTGGAATCCTGTATCACATTCTAACGTATAGTGCATTTTAGCATATAAGCGTCTGGTGGATGGAAATTCAGATATGGTTCCTCTGTGTTTAGAAGGAAGAAAGGTTCTCACAGGGAAAACGGAATGGGGAAAATGGCCTTGACACAACACCGGCTTTTTGTCACTGTAAAAGCCAGCTTATAAAGACTTCCCACTGGCTTTTAATCCAGCTTTACCGCAACTTAAACCCAGTGTTTACCGTGACTACGAAAGCAACTGAAACCATGTAAACATACACTTGTGTACCAACGATGCTGGTGTATTTCAGCAGAAACTACTGTTGTGCTGCCCATTGTTACGAGCAACACTGTCTAAAAAAAACAAATGAAAAAAGTTAGCTTTATTTGGGCACTTACTTATCTTTCTACTTCTTGAGCTCCTTCCACCTGTGTCACGTCCACCGGTGAAGTGGTTTTATGTAAAATCTGCTGTATGGCTGCAAGACTCTGATTGGCTGCAGATCCGGCCTGAGATCGTCCCCCCCCTCCTGCCTCTACTGGGATTGGTCACCAACACCTACCCACCTCCATGATTGACCGTTGCCAATTCCAAGCCTCTGACCAATCGGAAGGTCTTTTGGTCTTTAAAAAGGGGGAAAGACAATCATTCGAGGCAGCTGTGTTCCTTAGGTGCACAGTTAGCCAATTGGGGATTGTGGATGCTGGTTGTTGTGACCCGAGTGGGTTGCAGGCCTTTAGATTCCCTATTTATTAGAAATACACGGTTGTGTTTAGTGAAGGAAAAGAAACTCTCACTTCGAGTAGTATTTGAGTTTGATTAAGAGCTTTATGTTTACTCATTAGGAGTTGTTTTGATATAACTTTTGTTTTGTGGTTAATTTTAAGTTACGTTCTCATCAGGAGACGTTAGGGCATTTTTGGCTTTGGTTATAGTACGTGTTGGATTTAATGATATTTATAATCGTAATTTGCTAAGTGTTAAGCAGTAGAGAATCTTGTTTTTTCTTTTGTTAAGCTGTAATTGTTACCCAATTAGGGACACCTTTTGTAAATTCCTTTTCTTTACTTTCACCGGACATGGTATTTTGCCTTAAATAGGACATCTTCTGTTACATCCCATCGTATATTTTGTTTGAACCTGGGTTTTGTAAATAAAAGTATTGTTTTAAATCATTTTATTGGTCCGGCTTGTTTTTGTTACCGACCCGATTCCCCTAGTTGGCAGAGGGGTCGTAACAACCTGGGAAAGGCAAACTAGCACAACGTTGATCTTCCTTTTTCATCTGGTCATGCTCGCTTTTTCACTTTCTTGGCTATGGTAAAAACGGCTCTGGTGCTACTGCTGCATATGCATGGTCCTGCATTTTTTGTGAATAACAATTTAACAGGCTGTCTTCTGTTTACTTCTGCTGCTCATTTTGACAAGCTCTGACAGAGAGGATATCATAGTATGTAGCTACAGAATGTGATGTTGGTAGGACTCTCTTTGCAGAGAATCTTTACATGTTTAGCCACTCTCCTGATGAGTTTGTTACTCAACGTTGGAGAATCTTATGCACGGGAACATGAAAGGTTACACCTGCATTCTCACACCCCTCAAAGACACTGAGAAGAGTCTGGAGTTTCTTCAACACTCTTTTTTCCAAAAAATCTGGGGGATATATACAGTAAAAGCTTTCCATTACCTTCTGCAAATGGCCAATGGAAAGAAAACAGATTAACTAAGCATGCATTTAAGGCTATAGAAAATGGACATGTCCACAGATTTATTGGCATTTATTATGGTTGTTCTTGTTTTAAGTGTAAAACACCCTCTTAACTGCATCACTGATTAGGCTCTACGGCGCACAAACCATTAGTAGGAGAATTTATGCATTTAATATATTAGAATAGAAAATTAATCCAAAAGGAAAATGCCAAGAGAGAACACATTATCTTTCCTATCGGCAGTTTTCTGGTTCAACATTTGGCAGCCTCGTCAGTAAATGAAAGAATTATTTCAATTATTGTAGAGCATTCAATTACAGTGGTGACAGTGGTGGAAAAAGTGGTGACAGGTCTGCAGAGCTATAACACTTCCCCTGCCTCTGGCTTCTCTGTCAGTTTTCATGAAGAAACCTCTCTACACCACACAAAAGTGAGAGACAGAGAGTGAAGATGTTTTGTTCACTGATTCTTGATTTTGTTGTAACGTGTGTGAAACCTTTTTAAAATAAATTAATAGATAAATAAAAAAAATACTATTGAAGGTCAGCAAAAACTGCAATGACAATAAACTGTTCCAAAATCCTGATAATTAAATTAGAATACAGTAAAAAAAACACTGTCTGAGCAGCTATAATTGAACCATTTCCTAAACTTACAGCATGTCGTCCGAATAATATCACCAACATCTTACTGTACATCTTACAGGTTTTGAAGCTTAAACCCAACATGCTCTTGCAGAAATTCCCTCAATAAACATTACAGAATGTCATGTAAGGAAATATATTGCTGTTATACCTGCAGGGCAGGTGTATCCTCCTTATGCTTGTATTAGCTCCCTGCTAGCAGCCTTGTCCTTCTGCACATAATGCTTCCTATAAATAGACGGTAAAGAATGGGCCTTTCCAAGCCAGTGGTTCACATCCTTCACTGTAATATCATCCCATCCATACAGATATCAAATGCCTGATCCCTCCAGCATTTAACCAAATTAAACACCTCCTTCATTAGCAAGCCAACACCTAGTGGAGGCATACACAATACCCCCAGCCCCAAGGACACTTCCACTGAATGAACTGGCAGAGCTTAAAATAAGTTCATGCACTGCAAAGACTAGCCTTCATTTGTATGTTCCTAATGCGCCAGCTTCACTCACTGTACATGGCCCGCTGCTCCAAACACATGGTGAGTAATTGCCAACACTCGACCTCCATGCTGCTCTTCATCAACACAGCAACACCATGGGGATAAATTCACAAACAATACTGCTAAAATAATTCACATATTGGCCAACAGAGTAATGTGTAAAATGCTATATGATGTCAAGGTGTCACGTGATTTAGTACCAAGGTTACTGCATGTTATCTGGATGAAATACTAATGATGTCAATAGCAGATAAAGAAAATTCATAAAATTTAAAGTCTTATATAATCTGCTAAACTTTTATCTTCAGCAAATCTCAAGCCAAACTTAGAATTGTGTCAAATCTTCTTTCTTTATCTCTAGTCAAGTATTTAAGTTATATTCAAAGCTGTTAAACATATATTTTGTGTATGTATTTTTAGAGCTTTTTAAAATTAATTGAAATACACTGATTGCCATAGGCTAAACAACCTTGCAATATCTATTTATCCTCTTGAAAAGGCTTTCAGGATTGTCTCCGGTGACAGAAAAAGGGACTGTTTGTATCAGAGAACTGAATGTATGTTTCTTGGTTTAGATGCACAGTTCATCATTGTACAGTTGGCCCATTTGTCTCCATTGTCACCTTTGACCTGCAGGCAAATGGTGATAAAAGCACCCTTCATTGCATTCAACAATAAAAGCAATAGGCAGTTCCTGAGTCAAGCAGCACTGTAAACAAACATAAATAAAAGAGAGTGGGAATCAATGAAAGAGGAAGCATTGTAAAGCTGCACACAAACCAAAAAGCTGATAATCTCAGGTATTACCACTGGCACAACAGTGAATAAGCAACGCAGGTGTACACAATCTGATCCATCTTTTATTAAGATATACAGCTTCCCATATATGTATACTTTGACAACAACTATGTTGTTGTTTAAAGAGGACATGTAGTGTTTGTTTGTTTTTTTGTGCATATGTTATATAGCTTCTTGTGCAAATAAAGGATCTGAAAAGTTACAGCTACACCAGACCAGAGGGAATTATTCTTCATTATGCACTCCCATGTTTTAAGTAATAAGCTGATCAATCAGAGCATTGTAAAATCTTGGATAAAGTCAAGGAATAAAAACAGTGAAGGGGACAAGAGGTCCCATGAAAATGTATAGTAGGAGGCATGTAAACTTCTTCTTGCAATCCCTAAATAAAATGATGTAGTTGTAAACATTATATGGGCTCTTTGAAGAGATGTTTTTGTTTTGTTTTTTAAGTCAGACTATGTGTTGAACTTGATAAGTAGTTGATATCTTACCTGCAGTAGACTGACTGATGAAGCTAGTAGCTACTCAAAGTCTGGTTGCAAGAAGAGCAAATTTTTCACCATCTTGAAAACAATTAATGCTCAAATATTCCATCAAAATACAAGCATCTACATTTTTTTAAACTGCGTATCTACAAGGACATTCTGTAGTTTGAGGAATTGTAATGACAAAATATGTTTTTGATTGAAAGCATTGAAGTTTTAGATATTGAAATGAACTTCTGGTGGTTCCCTTCTGAGTAACTTTAACACTCCCTCAGGAAATTATATGTTTCTCCAAACTGAAACAGCTCTGACCTTAGACAAGATTTTTAAGAGAGACTTCATTTCAAGATAACCTAAATATCTATTTAAGCTCTCTTAATGCAGTGCTGCATCTTCAACAAATTAATCTGATCCGAAGCAGCAGTACCCAAACTGAAGCAAAAAGTAAAATTTCCTAATTTAAATGACCAGGAAATTTATCAGTTTACACTAGACAAAGGTTGGGTGCTAATAAATCATGGAAAGTTCCAGCACAACCGTCCTGCCCAGGTGTGCCTTTTGTTTACACCCACTCAGGTGTGGACAGTGGCAGGAGGCTTGTTGCTAATGCCTTGTTATGCTCCTCAATCTTCTCCTGACAGCTTAACAAGGCAAACATTTCCTTGGCCTCACTAAAGAGGGCCACCCACTTCCACGGCCTTCTGCAGGTGAGAAATTGCTGGTGATGACATGTCAGATTAGCGGCAGATATCATTGATCCTTTGTTTAACATATCGTGGCTTTTCAGGAGAGCCAATAAACTACTGAGTGACAGTGTAGAATATGTTTTTAATCAAAAGACTTGAAAGGCCTGTGTTGAAGCATGTGGTTGTTGTAGACTCATCATCTGGTCTCAAGTGGTCACTGGAGATAAATGTAAGACATGGGCTTTGTAAAATCTGATATCATTACAGCTGTCTACTCATGATCAGATCATCTAAGATGCATGTTCATGTTTAAAGAATGGAGGATGACAACCTATACTGCACATACGAAGCAGTGGAGCAGCGGGACTAAAAACATGTGCACAAAATGTCTCTTCCTATCGATATAACGTTCATAAAGGATACTAGAAAATGTTTGGTATTTCAATAGTTAGCTTCAGCATCACCCATGAACTTTGTAGTGAAGCATCATTCATATTTTAGAAGATTTTGCGTTGCCCTGGATGTCTTTACAATTTCTTACATACCAAAAAAAAAAGAAAAAAGAAACAGTTGAGCTTGACCTTCCTCTTCTATCATTTTCCCTTTCCTTTGCTCCAATCACCCACTCCATAACGGATTAGCTCAGAGGAAGACCCATTTCCTCCCTGAGGCTGCTAAAATATTAATCAAAACACATAGGAGTGTGCAGCAGCTCCCAAGATGCATGTCTTCTAATAGTAATACATGGGGAAGGCAAAGAGGGAGGAGTGCTGCCTGTAATAGCCTCACGGAGGGGGAGGAGAGAAGGAGGGCCAGAGGTGACAGAGGGCTTTCTCAAGGGACAAAGAAAATGAGAGAGGGACAGATAAGCAGGAAGAGAGGTAGAGGGAAGACATGAGGTGTGTGGAGAATCGGCTGACAAAACGAACTGTTATGGAGCACTTCAGAGAGATTAGGAAAATCAAAGAAATATCATCGCATCTTATGACTCAATTTACAAGAGTTGAAGATAGCCTTATGTGAAACTTCAGGGCATTAATGATAGATAACAAACCAAACAAATAGCCAATTTAGTATTTTTTTTTTTTTTATTTTGCTTTTTTGCTTATCAGCAGGGTCAAATATTTGTTTGGGTTCTGGTGCCTGTGGTTGTGTTAGTGCAAGAGATGTGGAAAGGATAAAATGTTGTGCTTTCACTGACAGATTTGCTTTCAAAAAGACAAAGTATATGATGCCAAGTGCTCTGTAGATGGAGTATAGAGCATTTCTCTCATGGGCCAAATCTAAACCTGTCTTTGGCACTGAGCCACTGCCAGTAAGGAAAAAGATTGGAGTATACATGCTGGTGACACGGTAATCATGTAACTAAGCTTTGTTGCAGTGGAGGAGACTAAATGGGTTATTTTGGCTCATTTTACACACTTGTCTGCTTATCTTTATATTCTGCAGATGATTTGAGCTCACTGACAGTTGTCATGTTTTATGGGAACATTTGGGAAGCATGTTAAATATATGAAAACTGTGAAATTAAGGTATACACGTGGCAGACAACATCCTGTTAGTGCTAAAGAAACACTGACAGTCTAAAGCTGACAACTACTTAGAAAGCCTGATCTGTAAAGAACAAGCTGTTGGGTTTTTTTTTTGTTTGTTTGGTTTTTGAGCAATGCAAAATACTAGATCCTCTTAGGTCATCTTCATGCTCATCTACCTGATAATTAGGTAAACAAAGAGCCAGCATGGGTTACGCACACCGAGTGAGCTACCACACTCATCTTCCTTCGGGCAACAGTCTCCAAGGAGGGATGGTCATTTTGACCGTGTCAATAATGAGATGCAACTGGAGCATTGCTGTATTCAAATGAGGCTGTGTGTGTCAAAAATGTTGACAAGAATCCAGTCAAGCCTGATGAACATCAACTTCTATGACAATAAGAAATTCTAAACTCTATAACAAAAAAGGCAAAGAGTGGGTGTTACCCACACTGGCCAGTCCGTAAGGATGCATGGGTACATGCTGATGGGTAGGGGTTACAACTGGCCTGTCCCAGTAATGGGCCTTTTGTCTCTTGTGTTGCTTTGTTTAATGTAACCAATAAAGCTGGCTAACCTTGTGGGCCTAATCAATGCTTATTTAGAATACTATTGATTAACAGTTCTGATTATTGATTATGTCATCCCACTCAAGATATGCCAGTGGCTCTGATAAGGGCTTGTCCTGGAGCAGGCTTGTTCAACAGGCTAGTGGACACATACAATATGGGCTCTTTTCCTACAATGCCTTCCAAAGAGTCCTGTCTTAAAAGAAATATGTGATTTTTGTTTTCTTTTTTACTCGAGAGAATATTTTTGGGTATTTAATGTGATGCCAACTTCAATTTCACACAGTCACTTTGAGCCAGGTCTGAAATGATCTAATTCTGTGAACCCTTGAGACTTGCAGCCGAATGTTACACCACATTTGGAGTAGAATTGTTCAACCTCTTTTATTTTTATATTTGTTTTTAGTTTCTATTATCTGTCATCAAATACACAATTAACAGGTACATACAACCACAACAATGGAACTTGGCATGACACAAAAAACTTGTAGATGCTGCCTTCATAAAAATCAGTTCTTAATGTTAATGAGATGGGATTATATGCAACTTTTTTTAAACTCTGTATGGATTTTGGCTGGATGGCAACATCCATTAAGAGGGGAAAGTCAAACAGCAAAATATTTTTAAAACAGGTAAAAATTACAAAGGACTTATAAAAGCTTTGTGTCTCTTATTGAGTTGTAATCAATTTAACAGATTCTGAAGTATTCATTTAACAATGTATTGTAAGTATAGTATGGATGAAGTTCTAAAAGGATAAAATCACTATTTTTGTCAGGTCTCCTGACCTATCCAATTTCAAAAACATGATAACACAAAAAATAAATTATATATTTTATTTTACAAATATCACATGTAGAATAAAAAAATACAAAAATGTTTCAGGATGATCCTTATCCTCAGAAAATGATCTTGAGCCTATAAGATCACTGAAAAGCTATGCAACGCCTGATGATAAAAGCGTTTACAGCACAGCTGCTATAAAAGAGAGAGTGAGTCAATCAAAACTGTCAATAACACAGAATCCATGATTCACAGTTACCAGAGCTACTACTTGCACACTAGGGTATGCAATTAGATTTTTATAGTCAGCAAAGGAAAGATGTAAATAGATATATAGGCGTGAGTGGTAATTGTATGCAGTAGTTAAAACTGCTTGGTTTAAATTTCCTCAAAGGAGTAGCTTTGCATTTTGGGGAATGTACAATTTCTCCTTTTTGAGAAGAAGATTAATGGAGATATCACACCTTCAATAAATGTGGAGCCATCTCCAATGATCAGCTAACTACACTCAACACAAAGACTACAAACAAGAAGAGACAAACAGCTTGACTGTGGAACAGAAACAAGGTCCACATGTTTCCCGTAAGCTTTTCCTCAGTTCATTTGCTTCAATACCTTCACCTTTCTTTTCTACCTCACTCTCACAAATACTTATGGTTACAGTTATGCTACCAGCAAGAAAAGCAACAAATACAACTCAAAAGGCCTTTATGAAAAATAACATGGGTGAACAGTCTTATGTAATGATAGCACATACAGAATATCAGCATTCACTGATGTATCGTCCTGTTTGATAAGTCAATACAGACATGCAGTGGTGTCGTTAGGCCTATTTTAGAGAGGCTTCAGCCCCCCTAAAATATTCCTAAGCCCTCCTAAATAATTTAGTGATCCCCCCCAATAAGTGATTTATTGTTGTTAAATTTTAAAGATTTCTTTTTTTTTTAAGAAAAAATGCTGACGTATTCAATATAAATTGGCTAGAATATGAGTTTAAATAAATAATCATAACCGTTTAAATATAAATCTGTCAGTTTCCCCTCACTTCATAGCCTTCCAATCCATTCTACTTGTTCATATAGAGAACACCCACATCACTGAAAATCCAGTCCACGTTTTCCATGTGACCTTGCCTGCATTCCCTACCATGTTCAGTGTTGCCAGATTGGGCGGTTTGGAAAAAATGCATTGGGTGGGTAGATGAAATTTGGGCTGCTTTTGCCCACATGTGGCGGGTTTTTAATATTGTGAAAACTGCACATGCTCTAAATTTATGGTAGAAAAAGTAAAAATATAATAAATCAATAAAACTACAACAGCATGAAAACAAAATTCAGTGAAATGTTTGATTGACGAATTGTATTGAAACACCCTAATTTCATGACAACTTACTGTGACGTCAGTGCAACAGACTAGCTAGCAGATGGACTGAAGCTACGCTGCAAGCCTGAAACATGTCGGGAGAGCATTTTCCCAGATGACGCTGCTAAAGGATGACACCAGAAATCGCATGGGATTACAACTTCTTTCCGGCCTCATGTGTGCGTTCTGGCCTAAGCAGAAACGGACCGACGTCCGCTACTTTCAAACATCAGCGGCAGCTGTTAGGGAGATCTGATTCATCAATTAGCCAGCTGACCTGGATTACAGTGACTATAGTTCTTGAAGTTCTCAACATTGTTAAAGTTAATGAGAGACTGAAGCTGATTCTGCTATAGGTAAGCTGATTTATTTTCTTACATACATGATTCTATTTGCACTGTGACTGATTTTGTTACTCGTTAATTTAAAATGGGTTTTTTTTGTGTTTGGAATCTATGATCATTAAGCTGCTCTGTGCTGTTCAGCCAAGTCTTTTAGCTCCGCCTGGAAAGAGCTGCTAGCGTCCCTAGCAACAGCGTTTTATACATAGCAACGGTGTGTTTGATTGATTGGTTGATTGATTTAAAAGAAAATGTCAAATATTACGTTTTAAAAAGTACCAGTTACTATACAGTTAAAAAAGGAGCAGAATTAAGTAAAACCCTATTTACTTCTGCCCCCTTTACAATCATAATCTTCCCTACAGTTGTCAAAAAGAAAAAAAAGCTAATTTTTTAGAAAAAAAGAAATGTGAAAAATAAAGAAATACAGACATGTACACAAACATACTCATGTACACATCTGATTACGTACACATGTAAACATGTATATACATACATACACATATGCATATCCACATACATAGGAAGTAACATATCTATATTTTTATACCCACTTACATGCCTGCGTATGCACATCTATACTGCACATACAGGCATGAACCCATAAACATACACCTAGATATACATTTGCATTTCTGCTTACTGAAACACATGTGAATATACCCACACATGCCTGTACATTAATATTTATTTAAAGATGTAACTTTATGCACATATTTAATTGTATTGGTTTATATAAGTTCTTTTTCTTTATACATTTTAAATAACATTTCTTGGATTTTTTCTTAAACTGGATGATGTTTGGACATTGTTTAAGTTCTTTTTGAAGATTATTCCACAATTGAACACCATGTGCTGTAATGAACATGCACATAGTTGTTTGCACACTTAAAATCTTCAGATTATTTCCACCTTCACGATTAAAACACAGTTTTTGTCTGTGGTCGGGTAGTAAAAAATATTTTTAGTTTTATTAATTATTATTGCTGTTTGAAACTCCACCAAATCACAGAATTTTAGTATTTTTAACTTCTAAAATAATAGATTTGTATGTTCCCAATATCCAACTTTGCAGACGGCCCTTGTTACTTTTTTCTATTGAATGTGTAGTGGTTGCGATATGTGTAGCCTATCTGGATTATTTACAGTGCTCTTTCTTGGTTACGATTTGTGATCATATATTTATTTACAATTTATCTGTGCTCATTTGATGTAGATATGAATCTCTGGATACTTATGAGTGTTTTCTATGGCCTGTATAAATATTTTACAGTTGTCTGACAATTTTCTGATTTGGGCTGGTTTTCATTGGAATGGGCGGGTTTTAAGCTGTGATTAGGCTAGCAGCTGTCAATCTCATCTGGCAACACTGAGCACGGAGAGGTGAATAGAACAACATTAGAAGAACGTGACTGGATTGACAAAGAATGGATATAAGAAAGTTTTTCAAGTAGCAAGTAGACCTATTCATCACTACTGGTAGTAACAATTAGTTAACACAAGCCCCCAGGTGACAGCAGAAAGTCCCATGTAATTAATAAACCAATGCTTCGTGTTTGACAAATAAAAACCTGGCTTGCACACTACATACAATCTCTGCACACGTCTTACCTTAGTTGTTTTGCGTACAATAGTTGCATTCCAGTTCTAAAACAACGCTGCTACTCAGCTAGCTAGTTAGCACTCTTTCTACCATACTATGTTTGGGGGGACTTCCTTCTGGAGCATCATCTGTGTTTCTCACTTTAGGCACAAGCCCAGGATCTGAACTCTTTCACGTCACTTTTTACTTTAATTTCAATTCTCAAAAATTGGTAGCCTCAGATGGATCTATTTTTATTTCTAATGGAAGCCAAAAGTGTCATGTCAAAATTAATGGACTTTTTACTCCTCAATATAAATTTGCTCCAAAGATATGGACTGCCAAATACAACATGGGCTTTTGTGACAACATCCCCATTGTGGGGTTGGTGGTCACACACTATGGGGTTGGTTGTCACAATGCTATTTCAATGAGGGAATAATAATTTTAAAAAAAACATTTTATTTTAAAGCATTTAATATTTTAGTTGAAACAACAGACACAGTTATTTGAAAAGAAACAGTATAAAAATGTGTATAAAAACAGTACAACAGAACAGACATAGGCTTACTAAAATCTGGTATTTCTTTCACTTATACAATGAACTGGCTGAATAATTTTTGTACTTCAGTATCAGAATTAGAAAATCAAATGTAAGTGTTACATTTTAAACCAGTCAGTAAAAGACGTAGGAGAAGAATGCAGAAAAAGTTACAATTTAATGTCAAAAACATAAAATGTCCTCTCACCTCAATGTCAAGAGTCACAATGCTGAATTAACCATGTAGTTAATCTATAACCACTATAAAGGAAATTTCTGTACCACTATCTTTCAACAGCTTTCTAGTGGTTGAGTTGTAGCCACTGTGACAACCAACCCCATTGTCCCCTATTCACTCCACCACCCCTATTGATCTGTAGGAGTCAGGGCAGAGTAGCACAGAGAGCGAGAGGGGAGATACCTCTACTAGTAAGGTGAGTAGGAGAGTAATGATTAGAAAGTGGAGAAAGCCGCTATATATTAGGGGTGAAAAATTTAATCAAATTAATTACAGACTTTGTAATTACTCTTGATTGATCACATTTTAATCGCACAACACAATTTGCCCCAAAAGCAAATTAAAAAAAATTTTAATCGATTTTAGGGGATGATTAAATAAAATAAAAACTATAGAGATTAATTTTGTATACTTTATTTATGTTTGGAAAAATACATTCAAAACAGTAAAAAAGAAATAGAAAATATCCCAGGCCAAAACTGAACAGACCTAAAGGTAGTATTATTTCAAACAGTTTAACTAACAGCTCCAGCTGTTCTATAATTAAGAGTCTGCAAAATGGTACAGGATTTTTAACTTTTTAAATGTTTTCATCCACACTCTTTATTAATAGGAATTACTATCTGACAAAAAAACCAGGCGCTGCATTCACTCACATCCTGTGCATTTCCTGGGGGCTAAGCTCCCCCCCTTGTCCTTAAGACCTAGTGATGCCCCTGCAGACATGTTTCAGCAATGGTGTCATTGATGAAGGCTTGCTGATCAGTGAGCGTTAGTGTTCAGTATGCATTTGGAAATCTTGAAACCAATTGATTAGTTTACAATATAACATACCAAATGCTGACAGTGAGACAATTTACGTTTTTATAAATAATAAAAATGTATCTTGAATTTGATGGCAGCAACATTCAAATAAAGCTGGGACAGGGCCATGATTACTACTATGTAATATTCCCAATTCTTTTAACAGTAGTTAAAACTACTAAGGGGGAACTAAGGGGGCCAATTGCTCTAAAACCTGTACATTAAGCATTGATGGTCCTGATCCAGGTGTACAAGTTTCAAGTTTCATTAGCAACCCCCCCCCCCACCACCACCACCACCACCACCACCCATACCATCAGAGATGCAAGATTTTGAACTGAATTCTGTTAGTCACTTTGATATAAAGCTGTGGTCTCTCTCTTCTTAGCTCTAAAGGATGGAAATTCCATCACTGCTAAAAACTTTAAAATTTTGAATAATCTGACCTCAGGATAGTTTTTCATTTAGCCTCTGTCTTATTTAATCAAGCAGGTACTTCTGCATAATGTGGAACTGACTTTTACTGGCTGGAAAGAATTAAGAGTAGAGGTAGCATGCAATATGGATGCTGAATTAACCATCATTAGCGGGCGCCAAACTGAGGGAATTTACAAAAGTTCAATAGAGCTGCTTTAACATATGGATTCTTTTTTGCATGTTAGAACTGTGACTCAATATGTGATTGGCATGGTGAACTAAGTTCAGGAACAGTGATTGCTGGAAGCTTTCCTAGGCCATGACAATGACTAGAGCATGCCGGTTTTTAGTGATCACATGTTTCTTGTATGTTTCTGTCATGAATGGACCTCACGGAGACAGAAGATAGGTTAACAGGACTTTATTCAGATAGGTAGGATTCACAAAGGAATCCTCATACTCAGACAGGCGGCGGGAGAGCTGACTGGGCATCCTTAAACCTGGGAGCTGGAAAGGGAGAGAGAACTGGTCCATGCTGGTGAGAACACCAAGGTCCAACAGGGAATGAATGTTCTGCTGGGAAATATAAGGACTGGTGAGCAAATGGGAAACAGGTGTACCTAATCAGGGGAGAGTGGCTGCAGTGCAGAACTAGAGGAATAGTGGCAGAGTGAGAGGATCAGGGACAGGTGTGTATGAACGGGGGAGTGATAACTGGGGACTGGGAGAACAGACTGTGACAGTTTCCCCTGGTCACAGAGATATTTCCAGGGTATCTGATTATTTTGATGATATTATGAACTGTAGATGATGGAATATTCAAATTATTGATCATTTTACAATGAGTACCTTTATTATGAAATAAAGGTGTATA
>JBAMHW010000001.1:21525754-21564237 GCA_037177495.1 Rhadinocentrus ornatus | reverse complement strand
ACTGGATTCCTCACCCTGTTCTTTAGCTGTCCTGAACATAAGCTTTCTCATAAAGGTACGTCTTAAGTCTAGTCTTAAATGTAGAGACTGTGTCTGCCTCCCTAACATTGCCTGGGAGAAGGTTCCATAGAACAGGGGCTTGGAAACTAAAGGCTCTTCCTCCCACACAGGTGAAGAGTATATTGTCCAGTGCTGTCCAGGTCTTCCTTTGACAGCACTGCATATCTTAATGGCTGAGTTAAGCAAGGTGGCTAGTTAACGTGTCCTCATTTAGACTTCCTACTGTCGGTTATCTGGTTGCTGTCGCGTTAGACCTAACCCTGTCTAAATGATCTGATTATCAAGAGGAGCCTTATACCCATAAAGCTCCCCATGGCAAAGCACATTTGTTCGGCACAACACAGCAGCCAGACCATTATTCTTCCTGCCACTATGATGGACAGGAGAAGAAAAAAAACAAAACAAAAAGCTGACGTCAAATCAAGGGAGTGAACTGAACTCAGCACTGCCCACTAGTGGAGGAGTTGACTTAACAACCATGGCAACGTAAAAGACGCATGGAAGCATGAGGACAGCAACACGTTTGAAACGGGCGTCCCTATTTGCAAATGTGAGGAAGCATAAATGGGCCTTTAGTGTGATCTTGCAACATTGAACCCTGTAACACCTTGCTTTAAATTTCAAGCCAAGAAGTACATTTACTTTTAGAATAGTAATGATAAATAATACAAATATATAATTTCAAATCATTAAAAATAACTATAAAAAATGTGAAGAAAGGTTCTTCATTTCTCCTTTGTGTTATGTTTGTTCAGTAACAGATGTTATTTTGGTTGGGAATTGCACTTTCTTCTTAAAGCAAACTGTGGGATACAAGGTAAATAAATTTAGATGAAAAAATAGTGGAATGACTGTAGCTTTGACCATAGTAATTGCTCATTTGTAATTCCCCTTTTGGTTGAAGTGGAGAGAGTTGTGGGTTGTTCTAATTGAACCCCACTGTGATTGGGTGCTCTGAGCCAGTACTCCCCCCCCCTTAACTTCCATTATGGCTTTCTTGATTTGAAGAGTGACCCTGAGGAGGAGTTTGTATGTCTCTTTCGTTGCTGTTCTTTCTTTCCTTTTTTTTCTGTGTAGAATCAAAGCTTTGCCAAGCCACTATCAACAGAAAAACTTGAGGACTTACAACGACTGTTTCAGAGAATAAAACTAGTGTCCTCTTTCTAACACTGCCTTTGTGCCTTCATCTTTCTGTTAATAATTCAACTGTGTTGAACATTTAGGAGCAAGTACTTTACTAGGCCTCTCTCTGACAACGGAAAATCAGTTCCTTTAGTAAAAATGAATTAACTCATCACCAAAATAATTTCTTTCTTGCTTTTGCCAGTATAAGCATAATAAAAATCTGGCCAATTGATACATTTTTTCTTCATTGTGTTCACTTAATGTCCCACTTTGTGAGGCAAGGATTGCTTCATTTTTCTCTTCATCCTAACTAGGAAAACATAATGCCTGACAGAAGTTGGTGTAGACAGAGGTACACCAAATGTGTTAGTGAAGATCAGGACAGGTTTTGAGTTCAAACCCAGGCAAAAGTGACACTTTTACAGATTTCACTTAAATGTTTTTGAAGAATTTAAGCCTCCTTGGTATAACTGTTTGAGGAAAACCAACTTGTGCATTAAAAAATGTCAATATAATATATTTCTCACCATGCAGACATTACTTCCAAGTCCTTAAGACTCTAATTCCACACCAGAAAATTTCAAATCAGACTTATATGACTGTGTTCAGACAGTGAGCAAATCAGATGTTGTTTCCCTGAACAGATCTTTAAGGACAAGGTTAAGTACCAAAAGAATTATCTTGGTATAGAAAAAAAGTCTGTTACAAATTTCAGCTGTCACAATAGTGAAAGTTTACTTGACGACCAATTGTAAAAAAAAAAAAAAGAAAGAAAGAAAATGATTAGCAATGTCATTTATCCCTTACATTTAAATTTTTGATGTCTATTATTGTATGTCTATTAATAAATCAACAATACACATACACCTTATGGAGCTTATTTTTCTTAGCAATAAACACTAGAATATTAGTTGACATTTACATATGGACTCAAACTAGAGGAATCCTCTCAACGTCTTACAAGAGTGTGTGTTGGAGTAATTCTCTGCAGAAACTTTGCCTCCTGTTTGTATTTATATCTATTTTAAGGCTGTGCACCCAGCTCAAGAATTTTTTTCTCTTAGAAATACTCCTAAAAAAAAACCACTTGTGCATTCTCCATTTGTTTACTTAGCTGTATGTATGATGGTATTTTTCCTTCCTCCAACAAAAAATTCCTTTAGTTTCTGTTCTCAGACCTTTGTTACTGATGCTGTGACAGTAACAGCATTATTCCACAAAGCACTGCTGTTATCCAGACCAAGATATGTCTATTGAAATCGGGTCGAAATTGCAATTTAAATAAAATCCACATCTGAATTGCAAAATTTCTGTTTGAGATCTATTAATTTATTCATTTATTGCTGCAATAACAGGTTTGGGTTGGCATTCTGAACAAGGCCTACGAGCTAAGGGCACAGTGTGGAACAGCCAAACTGTAAACCCAACTCATTATACAGATAACTTAATCATGGTTTAACCATACGCGCTGGAAAATTGGCCCCATGATGTCCAAATAATCACATGGTGACAAAATAATAACAGGAAGGAGCAATCATCCTGCATAGGCCTTAAAGCTCTCTAGATTTACCCCATATCTTTTAACATGTACACGCTGCAATGAGCAGAGGGGGCAATTTCCACTGCTCTGCAGCACTGTCTGGGTTTACATGAGGATTAAGACATGGCTGTTGAGTCAGAATAGAGTGTGAAGTCTTCTATAACAAACTGAGGTAATTAACAGCTCACTTCTAAAGCTAACCTCTTTCATTTAGTTTCATATGAAGCTGCAGCTCCCCAGGAGTGAAGACCTTAACAAATGGCTTTAATAGGCAGACCTTCATAATGTAAAACCATAGTCTTATGGGACAACTCACAGCTTTGACCACAAAGCAAATATGAGTAATTTGTATACACGTCTGCTGGGAGCTATAACAACCGCAATGGGAGGAATTACTTGATATAATTGCTTGGGAAAATATCTGTGTATAACACATGCACGGCTATGTCATGTTATGGAAAAGAAAAACATGCAGAGACAAGACAGAGACAGAGATTATTTGATCTATCTCAGTAGTGGTTAGGGTACTCTGTGGTGAGGCCATGAGGCAATCACAAAGGCTTTTCAAATGCACCCAGCAAATTTACTCACATGGAAAATTAAGCAGAGATGGTATTCTGTCCCCCTAAAGACTTTAAGATATATTGCAGCTGCAATAATTATCATGGGTCAGGTCCTAAATTGAGATGTGTTCATATACCCGTGATTTTAGTATAAATCTTTCTCTCTGTGAAATGATTCTTTCAATAGTACACTTACATGTGTTTTCCACCATTTCCTTTTGCACACACTGTTTTCTGGTTTTGTGTGCATGTAGGCCTGCATGCACATGTGTGAGCATATGTGTGTGCATGCACTGGGTGATATATGAGTTACGATAGGATTGCGAGAGCCGTGTCGACAGCTGCTGGCTGCCATTCACACCTGAGAGGACCCATGTCCTGATGAGAATTAATGTACTCTGACATCCACTGGGACTTTGGCAGCCCCCAGAGGGCCTAATGAAGAAATACAACCTTGGCTAAAAGAGAGGGGGGCATTTCAAAGGGCTCCCTCAGGCCTCAGGAGAGGGCATGGATAGACAGAGGAGACGGAGAACAAGGGCACTTAGGGTTAAAGCTGAAACAATGAGATTTTGCTTGAACTTATGTACTATTATTTATTTTTATTAGATGTTGTGTGATGCTCAGATTTTCATCTATACGCTGATCTGCATTGTTAATTGAGCATGCACAAAGTGTTGCCAGCATGTTGGAATTTTTTCACCTGCTCATTAAAACCTTATAATCAATCATTTTTGTTTATATATTTAGAACTCTTGAGAATTACCCAATTGCCTGCAGGTTACTTTTTCTGACCTTTGAGCAAGTCCATATAGACAAGTGTCCTGGAGGTCTGGAAGGTTAGAGGACCAACCTCTTTCGGTCATCTGAGTCTTAGAAAAGGTCACATATGACTTATCTAATAAAGACCTGCCCATGGGATTAAAATACTAGTCATTCTGAAAAATCTATTTGGGTCTCATGGGATGTATCACCCAAGTACCTATTAAAATACCTCCCTTATAATGAAAGCTAAACCCTTCATCTCAAAACGGTCAGATGACAGAGCATGATGTATATTTGTCCAGACCAGCCCGCCCAACCATCCATAAACCACAAAATTGAAGCCTGAAAAGTATTCCAGTTTTTCAACCTCAACCTTCTTATTTGCGCATCACTTTTCTTCCCCCACATCCCTCCCTAAATGTGTCTCTCTAAAACAAAATGCTGCATGTAACATTTCCAGTGCTTTCTTCCCCTCTCTGCAAAATGGGAGGTTTTCTTAAGTGAGGTGGACAGAGTTATAATTCTGGAAAGGAAGGTGGAATTAACACTCAATATGAAAGTCTGACCTCCAGAAAAACTACCAATATAGAAAAGATTGAGGTATGTGTGTGCTGAGAGATGAGGATGTCATGGCGGTACATAGAGGAGCTAGCCCTAAAAGCAAAAATTTTGTCTCAAGCATAAAGTTGCTCTGTGGCAGCATTCGGCCAGCAGCGCTGAGGTACTCGGCTAAGAATGAAAGCGCAGAATTCAATACACAGGGACTCCTGTCAGGATGTCTAAAAGCCACTGGATCCCTTCACAATGTTGACTGACCATCCACAAACCACCAGGAAATCGTGGTAAGCGCTGACCCAGACAAAGTCCCGGGCATTAGACAACGTGACGTCAGTGTAACCGACATCTATCATTAGCACATCCACAAACTTTAACCTTGCAACCCTCTGTCCATTCAAACTATGTAAGAGTTCCTAGCGATGAATGCAGCTGATCATCAAGGGACACCAACTAATATGAAGATCACAGAAAAACAGTTTTTTGACAGCTGCTTAGTTGTAATACAGCAAAACTCATTTGGAGGACACCCTTGTCTGAAATTGGCTCTACCAATAATCCCTGTAAATTGCAGAGTAACTGCATCCATGGAAAGTCGTTTTAGCCTCTCAGGTCATCCTGTTCATTCCAAATAAAAAAAAAATCCTGGAAATAAAGCTACATTAATGGACCTATGGAGAAACACTTGATGCTTCCATGTTCAGATCATTTACTTCTCTGCTGGCAATACTTATGGCAAAATGAACTAAGTATTAATTTCTCAGATATTCTGCTAGGTTTATCTTAAACTGAAACATTTTGTCTCTTAAGTAGTGCATTTCTTTAAGAATATGTTTGGCAGTCTTTATTATTAGTGCATCTGTCTAATTTGCCAAAAGTTAAAAATCAGTTTAAGTGCCCAGTAAGACCATCACATACATGGAAAAGTAGGTGATTTCTTCTTAGACTCCAGTGTTTGGACAGCAATTGGTCTTTCATACTCCATTAAAATTTCCCACTCATTCCTGTCAAAACACTCTCTTCAAAGTCTGTGTCAAACATATATTCAGATGTGAAACGCTCTCATCCAGCCATCCTGTGGGCAAATATTACTTCCAGCTGAACAAACATGCCCAGACTGAGCAGGCAACTGAACATGAAAGAAAACTCTACTTTCTTGCTTTTTTTGTTCACTTACACATTTTAGTGTTAACACATTGATAATGCATACCATTTAAATTAACCTTGTTCTAGCTGTACATTTTGAAAAATGGCAGAAAGCCATATGAAAAGTTATGCGTGTATACTTTTGCTGTCCTTTTATACATTAGTTCAGCTAATGTCAATTTTATATGTTACAGCTTGATACTTTTTTTCTTTAAAAAGAATAAATAAATACATTAACATCCAAGTTATTTTTTGGCCCCCAGTAACATTGAAATAATTGATTAAAGTCTTAACAACATGCTTGGAGAAATCTGGTGTTTGACTGACTTATCTTGCATTACATGATTTTATTTTATTTTTATTTCAATATGAGGTTTTAGCATCTTTTTAGAGAGAACTTGCAACTGCAATGACACCTTTAAATCCAAAGTTTACAGTCTGCAAGTGCATAAGACTTTAGGTTGTATTGAAAGTATAGATTTTGACTTGTGATCCAACAGAATGCAGCCTTATAAAATCAGCTTGACCTGCATGCATTCCCTGTTGACCTAGTCATGTAAGCTACTAATGTTATATTGACCCCACAAATGGAGGAAAAATCTGAGGAAACTGTCCTGCGAAACTACAGTATCTGTAAAGCGGCTTTATTAGGCAGTTTGGATTTCATCCTATGGATAATAAAGTCTGCGGTCACCTGCTAGTCTGCCAGCCAGATGAGGCAAACAAAGGCATCCCAACAAATTAGCAAAGTCAGGTGTTTAAACATTGACTGCCTTCTTTTTGGGTCCAATAACATCAGCAATCAAGCTGTCAGAGGATTGGAAAAATAACATTCCAGATAAGGCATTAAAAGTTTATCATAAAATCCTCCACTCGGTCGGCTTCTTCTTCGGTTGTAACTGCTGCTGTGGCTGTGCAGCAACTGGAAAGATGGACATATGACACCAAGTCCAGTTCCACTTTGGTCCAAATATATATTTTTTTTCTGTCATGGTTCTCCTTCATTACTTTCTGAAGTTTGTTAATAATCTGCTCTGTCATGTTTTATTTATTTATTATTACTTATTCTTTATTGAAACACTGTGCAATACAGCACTTGGGTAAACACTGACTTATTTATTTTTTAACTTTATTAAATATAATTTATAAAGCAATCTGGCCCTCAGGTTAAACCATTTGAGATTGAGAACCACTATTTTTTTGGTGTCTGTTAAAAACTGACCTATCAGGTTCCAATAACAACTTTTTTTTTTTCGTTGTTAATGACTTTCAAAGTTAGGTATGGGAACCAGCACTGTGCCAGTGTCCAGCCAGTGTGAAAGGACTATAAGGCGATGGTGTTGGACCTACAGAATAAAAAGGATTGTGTTTGCACAGCTATTCACTTTGGGAACCATTTTAGAAGAACAGCAGTTTTGGACTCCCTAAACAGCGGTTTTGTGTGGATGAAACATCCAGATAAACAACTAATTCTGGTCTGAATAGGGCCTTATATGACCACCTGGAGGAAAAAAAACAAATGAAGGAAGACAGGAAAGAAGAAGGGATGTGTATTGAGGGATGAGGATGCTGACACATTATATAGTTTGTTGGCTCTGAAAGCAACAGAATCCTAAGTTTTAGACTTCAGGTTTCTGCTGTAGCCCTCTTACCACTTCAATGTTTTTCTTTGTTGTTTTGTGTTCTCTGCATGTTGCTTAACTAACTATGGCTCATTGTGATTTATGTACTAACCTCTGCATGGATTTGGAAATAAGGCAAATTAATAACTGTTTCTTAAACTCAGTTGTTTTTTTTTTCCTCATTAAAATAAAGAGAGAACCCAGTTAAATTGTGGTTTGCTCTTAATTGGTTTAAGTGCAGGTTTATGGAATAGTCGATATTCCTCTAGACACTAGTTTGATGTTTTCGTTTTGCAGTTGTAGGTCAAGTGAGCTCTGACCCCAAACCCTCACATGATAAATGATAATAGTGAGAGAGGACCTTTGGCCTCTCTCACTATTAAAGTTCTGATGTTGGTCACAAAGAGCATTTATAAATTCAGCTGTAACCAAAGTGTTTTAAGCCTGTCTTTAATTGAAATACACAGTTTCAAGCAGTCTCTATATGCAAATGTAAAATGATGATTTGGCTGTATATTTCTTTTTTATACTTTTGACATTATGCTTATAGCCTTTAAACCAAAATACAGAGCAGTCAGATTCTCTGAAGATATGCCAGCTACATCAGCTCTGAAGTAAAGCATTCACCGACTGTACAAAGTTTATACTAACCATGTGCTATTTTTGGCAGAACGTGGGCCAGAAGAAAAACGTTCTGTAAAATGTTTCAACATTAGTAAGTGATGTACAGTCTGTGTGTCATGTGTTAACTTATTATTTAAGATAACTTGATGGAAAATAAAAAAATAAAGGCTATATCAACAATAGTATCAACCCTGAAGATGTTATGGTAGGGAGTTATTTTTAAAAGGAAGAAGACCGGTTCGGAAAATGAAGACCTATTGGGACTTTGAATAAGAGTTTGTGAAATGCTGCTTGCAATCGTGAGAGTGGGTGTCGGAGAGTTATGGCTTTAGCTAGCCGTAGTTTATGTGCACTCTGGGTAAAATGCAGAGCACTTTGAGAACATTTATCATAAAACACAAGGAAGGAACCACTATGTAAAATGGCTGCTCTGCTCTGACTTAGTATCTGCAATCTGATATAAACTCTCTAGATAAATAATGTATGACCCCACTGTTAAATAAAACGTCAGCTTCCTTTTTATTTTTTTCCCTTACAATTATAATGCTTTGCAAGGCTTTTGTTTTCCTGTTTTTTCATCTCTGAAAACACTTTCTCTTTCATTGTTCTTAGAGTCATACAGTGTTATTCTGCTTGTCTTAACTCTGACATTACTACACCTAAAACCCTTGTATGGAGGTAATATTGAATAGAAGTACTTGTGTAATAAATGAAAATGTAACTCAAGGGAGATGTGCCGACAAGCAGAGTTCAGGTAGCTCAGAAGAGGCATAGATGTTAAAAATGCGCCAGTGTGTATTTTAAGTTTTATGCAACTTGAAGAGTTCCCGCTTAATTCTTTCCATGTAAGGATAAATTTTAAGAGGTGGTTAATAAAATTGTTAAGCTATTTTTTTTGTTTGTTTGTTTTTTTTTACATTTTTGGCTAACTCTGCTAAATAATGAATCTATTAATTGAGCACAAATTGCCTTTTTTCTAACCCCCTTTCCCTGTGTATTTTCCCAAAGAGATAAATAAAACCTACATCTACTCTCTCAAAAGTACATAGGCAGTGGGGACCCCACTCACATTGGCAGCATTTAGCAGGTAACAAATGGAGTTTCTCAGGCTGAACCAGCCCAGAAGGCTTATTCAGATGGGTTGATGAATGTAGAAGTGAGGCCCAACAGGCAGGTTTATTTTTATTCCATCTGTCAGTGTGCTGTGTACCTTTGCTGTGTCTCCACACCAAGCCAACATGCACTTGATATGTGACAACATTGATTGGGGAAAGGGGGTCTTGAATTACAATGAAGGAAAAGCCAGGATTTGGTCATACAGCTTTTGTTGTTGCAAGTTTTCACACATCTTAGGTTCAGAAAATGCGTTGGCAATAAATGTTGGATGAGATGTAGAATAAATCTTGATGAACAGAGAAAGTAATCAGTGACTACATCTGGTTTCCTTTCTGCTTCCTTAGAAAACACAATAAGATGAGATGGTACGAGGCTATGCAAATAGAAAAAAAAAGTGACGTTAATAAATGGTACATGGATTACACCTGTCAGAATGAGACCAAATTGTGGACACCGAGTAGCACAGCCACTAACTAAGAATCAAAAGAAGACGGTGAAGGGCAAAACTAGATTAAGTGGTGAAACACCCACCATCATCTCACCGCATTTCTGTCCCAATGAGAAAACACATGATGACAGTGAAAAACACAGGTTCTGTGTTTGGCTGCACACAGAGTACTTTATCTACTTGACAGAGGATGTGAAATCACAGAAAAGGTGTGTGGAGAAAGGGAAGAAATATTCTCTTTAAGGGAATGATTCATGGCCTCCTGGCTGCGCAATTCATGAGTCAACAATGTACTGTGGGTGTCTTTGGGGGTGTGTTCAGGGAGGGTGTGTATCAATAGGTAATAAATCTCCAAGCATTCCCAAGATGAGGACAACCTCACAGGTGTCTCACTGTAAACACAGCAACTTCAGCAGTACACAGAGGCCATGGAGATATGACACTGTGTGGACCACGTCAGTATGGAATATCACTGGGTTGTGACTGTGGTGATGCCAGAGCAGGAAAAAACATGTAACTGGGTTGCAGTGACAGTTAATATTCTTCAGCAGTTAATGATGGGGAACATAAAATGAGAAAACTAAGCAATGGTGAGGCAAGCTCTAATTTTAGAGAATCAGACACATATGGCAATACACAATGCATTATAAATGAGCAGATAAGGAAACAAAGAAAAATCAGCAATTACGTAAGACAACGTGTATCAAAAACAGCAAAAAGGCTGCATAGGATACTGTTTTAAACGTACACTTGTAAAAGACCATAGTTTATATAAGATTTAAACACCAACATAAAAATAAAAAAGCATCCGAAGAGTAGGGTGTTACGTTTAGATAACATTGCCATCTTTAATGTTATTCATAAGTAAGTTACAGAGATTGTAGATGCTGCATGATAAGTTTTGACAGTAGTCCTTTTTACTCTCCAGTGGTCAGAGATGTCCAGGTGGGTGCTATTAGTACTGCTTGAGTTTATCAGATGTGGTCCTACACCTTTTATAATTTAAAGATAAAAAAAAAATCTGGTTCTGTGACTTAGAACCAGCATAATGAAAGCAATTCTTGTTCTCTTTTGTTAAAATGTAACAAAATTGCTTTCGATTTTGATGGCTTTTGTAAAGAAGCGATGTAGAAAGCGCCATTCTAAGAGTAAACCCTGTTGGAGATGTGATCATAAGTGTTTTTTGTTTGTGTTTAAAGTTAATTTTGTCAAAAAAACAACTCATTGGTTTGGGGTTGGGCACTATTATGTGATTAAAACCCACTGCCACTCTGGATAATGCTGTGAAGTTTAATGTACAAGTAATGATAATTGATATCACTGCCATGTGCATTGTTGAGGCTAAAATGACAAAAATACGAAAATGTCCTCATTTTCTTATCAGTAGCCACGTTTCCATGGCTAGGCAATTTTTTTTGTTGGCTGGATTACAATGAAATCGCTTCAAGTGATTTTATCTGTAAAGTGCCCTGAGATGACTTTGTTATGAATTGGCACAATACAAATAAATCTGAATTGAACTGAATTAATATAACCTATTGACCTTTGAAATTTTTTCTCAAATTTGAGTCTAGTACATAAGATCCTAAGTGGTCTGGCCCCTGCTGAATTTTGTTACCCTTCTGGTTTTGTATCCACCCAGGTAAAGCCCGACTCTTAAGACCCCTAAAGAAATTTAATTTAGGGCACCTTTTCCACCATCTCGGCACCGATAAAATAAGACACTTATTCATTTGCATTAATTGTAGCTGGCTGACATCCTACCAGTCTGGTTTTTAACTACAATGGAGTTAGCAAATTCAAATAAAAAGGGTTTAGTATTCTACACTTTTGGATATGCAGTGTGATGTATGTGTGTGACACATTGAATTTGTATTTAAAAGTAAAAGAAAACATGAGGAGACAAGACAAAACATAACATTTAGAATAAACAAGTTAATTAGTTTAACTACTTTTATTTTAAAAATTGGAACAATGTGTGCTTAACATGCAGTCTTCCACTAAATAGCTTAAAATGTAGCCGACTTATCATTGACTTCTTATTAGTGAACCTCTACAATTCTACAATACATGCACCAAACAATAGAGGCAGCAGGAATTGATTTAACTAGTATAATTTGCATGTTAACCCCAACATTTTCAGGGTTAGCATTCAACCATTATCAAAATAGTTTAAAATCAATTTATATTTTTATATATATTGTCTCTGTATATGATGAACTGGCCCTGCTCAGTTTATTAATAACCCAGTAATCAAAATGCATTATCATATTTTGTGACTATATTATCGCGTGTGTATGCGTGTGCAAGTGTGTGTGTGACCTACATTAATTCTGTACTGTTACATCTCAACAGAAGCAATCTTACCAGCCAAAGCGTACCTGGCCGCAGGTGAAAATAAAGTACAAGAACATATCTCAGAGTGGGATGTAGCCTTAGAAGAAATGTGTTTGTTCTAAACGTGTTGAGCTGTAAATATGTTGCACTGTAGCTACCAAGACAACGTCAGAGACCACTGCTACTGGTGGGGGTCCTCCCCTGGGCTGGTGGCCTAAATGCCCTTTGAATTAAGCGTGCGCCCTCTGAAGGGTCATTAATAAAAGGCCAAGCCATGGTTACCAACAAGGAACCCTGTCTCCATTTATATCTTTCTCCGTCAATCCCATTATAGCAGCTTTCTCTATGTCGCTCCATCTCTCCCTCTTTTTGTCTGTTGCCCTCTTTAAATACCCTTGGCCTGTATGGACGGGGCTCAGCTGATCCCAGTTTTACTGTTACCCAACCAGAGGCAGTGGAGGTCAGGTGTTCCTGAAATTGGGGAGGGGGTTTAATAAGGTATTAGTTTTAATGAATACCATGTGCTTTGTAATGTAATTTCATGTTCAGTACTTGTATAGATGTGTTTCCTTAGTTACATTGGCAACAGATTTATTAATTATTCAAGACAGTCAAAGTAATGATATGATATATGATATGAAGTGTATGTGGGTTGTTGTTTTTTTTCTTTTCTTTTTTTTGTTGCTTTAATACAAGAATGAGTGGTGGGAGCGCAACATTATACCAGGTGGAACTTTTTTGGGGGGAGGACACTTGATAAATATATATATATATTTATAAATAAAAAGCCACCATAGGATATTTGTTATTTTTTAAAAACCACATTTTTATTTCCATTTTTAGGTTTTAAAGTTTGTGGCTCCAGAGTGACAGGTTGAAGACCCCTGATTTACTGTTTATAAACCAAAACTTATTGCATTTTCTTTATATAACAGTAGGCATACTTTTAAAGGAAATACATTTTGCGTGTAACAATGTGATTAATCGCGATTAATCGCAACATATCACGATTAAAAATTAAATTTTTTTATTAACGTGGTAACTCATTTTTGTAATCAATTGCGTTAATATTTTTGATGCAATTAACACATGCACAGCATGAAAAGCCCTATTCAACTGTCATTTCATGTCAGTGGAAAATGAGGATTTTTACAACACACTTTTTTCCCGTAAGAATGTTCCACACCCGCACATTTCCCTCATTCTTTTGTAAACTTGCAACAGCATAGCTGCGTTTTGCACCAACGTGTCTGCTCTAGCAACTCTCTGGTCATCTCGGTTTATGCAGCGACAGCTGGCGGTGATCAGCTGATCTGCTTTTGTTGCGTTTGTTTATTGTTCAGCTGAGAAGGAGGAATCTAGCGGTTCATGGTTCACACTGTCACATATTCACCCCAAAGTACTGTTTTCGGCAGGACTTTCTCTAACAAAGTAGCTGACAGGTGGTAGAAAAGATTTATAATTCAGCTACACAGGGGCGGGTCTATAAAAGTTCTGATAGGGGGCCGGGCAAGAGCACTGACCAGGAAAAGGGGGGCACAAATTTATGTTTGAAATTTAAACTTCCTTTTCCATGACTTTTAAAGGATCAAAATAAGATTTTCATTTTCAACCCTTAGATACATTGAAGTGTAAACAGTTGTTTTGCTCTATTGTTAACATTTAGTTGGTTTTGTGTCCACGTACAATATTCCAGTCATATAACAGTACATTGCCCTTTCTGCATTTGGACAACAGACTGTCACTTAACGTTAAGCGTGAGGGGAAAAATTAATGTCTTTTGTACTGTTTTTCACTTATTTATTATATTGTACACAAATTTGCAAGATGTATTAATAAACTCTACAAAAAAAACTGTAGAGATCTTCTAATGAAAACCACGGGAAATAAATCCCAAACTATTCTACATCAAAAGAAACAAAAAAAGAGAACACATCTACCATGGGTTTGATGGTCTACTGAAACTTTTTTTTTATTGTTTCGGTAAATTTACAATAGAAGAAGAATGAAAACCTCAAAGTTAGAAGATCATATTTGCACCTCTCCACTAATCCGTGGCCACAGAAATTAAGGTGTAGACAATTATCTATGGAAAACTAGTGATCCTGAACAATTTAAGTATATTTAATTCTTACGCATTTCCAAATATTTAAGAAATGTGGAACTCAATTTCATTCCTTTTCCAAGCCTGGAAAATAACTATCAATTACTTTAAAGTCATACCTGGAGTATGCATTTTTACAAACTGAATATCTCTCTCTAATTTCACCTTTAGTAACTTATTATGTTGACCATTTTTAATCTATTGGATGTTAAAGTATAGATCAAGCCACTAATAAGTTCTCTGAAAACAAATGATTACACATTTGAATTTCTTTGCACATGAAATTTCTCTTGTGTTTTCTCTATTTCAGTCAATGGAGGCTTTAGTTTCCAGTTCATCAGGAGTTCAAATGGAGTTTAAGGAATTGTTCGCCCGGTCTGTGTCTGCAAGGTGTCTTGTAAGTAGCAGCCAGGGAGAAATCCTTTCAATTAGAGTGATTTATGAGAGATCTTATTGAGCTTATTACGCATGGGCTAAGACTGGGAGTTTTCTGCACTATACACAGGGTCATTTACGTGTTGAAAACATGAAGAAGAATTGAAAGCATTGGAACGGCATCAAATCTCATCCTGTCTGTCATCAATCTACAATAACTTGCACTCCATTAGTCTTAATGAAGTCTGTCAAGCCAACAATTTCCTCCTCATTTTCATTTGTATGGCACTAACAACGAAAAATTACCAAAAATATTTTCAAACACAGTAATCTTCAGTTTTTGAGTGTTTTTTAAAAAGTGGACATTATTACGCTCTCTCCCCTGCTTTTAGATTTGCAAATAATGCATATTTTTGACACTGTACCTGTCTTCTCTCAGGATAGTCTAATGGTGGTACCAGTAATTATAGTGTACATGGTATTTGCAGTTAAAAGTAAGCTTTGAACTTCAAACAATTATGCAGGTCTCATTTTGCAATTCAGCAAATACATTTAACTGTAATACTCCAACTTGGTAAAGATAAAGAAAAAAATCGTTTGGAACAGTTTAAAGGTATAAGCACATGCTATTTTTTCCCTTGTGTAGTATCAGAGAACTGTGAAAAAGTTACAGAGAACTGTGAAAAAGTTAAATGATAACTGTCATTTAGAAAGTTAACAGAAAGGGAAAAATAACAAGGAGTTCCATCACTATCATCGTTCCACTGAAAAGAAACTCATTATATTTTCACAACAAAGTATGTTTTGCCTGTGCTGAAAGCAACAGATAATATTTATTATACTGCACATAATAATAATGTTTACAGTATATATACAAACGTTTCACCTTTGCATATTCTATATTTCTAAAATAAGTGTTCATATTCAAATAAATCAGAAGGGTGAGGAGACAATGTGTGGAATACATAAACTGAGACCCAATAAATAAATAATATTTAAACACAAAACATTGAAAATTTGTATGCATCCCCCATTCTTTAGACCTTGTATTTCAACAGTTTTATAGTAATTTAACCCTGAAATGAGGTAGACACTGTAAATGTGGAAGCTGGCTTGCTAATAAACCAAACAATTTGACAATATAACAGAAATTTCTTTTACAATTTTGTTTCTTAACAATAATTCCAATAATATTCTCATTTAAATGTGAGTGCTATAAATACAGCCTTATATCAAAGATGGCTGTGGAAGAACTCTGTGATGTGACTTAAAGAAGGGAACGGTTATATAGAGATCATTCTGATGTTCTGACACAACAGTGTCTTATTTCCTGCATTCGAGTGGCTGTTAAGAAAAACAGCAAACATGCCATCATCCATCTGTATCTCCAAACAAGACTGCTGTCACATTGTACAGGCCATGCATTCACCCATTTCGGATTAACCAGAACTTGTCTGTTCTCTTTACATTCCGATCTTTACATTTAGCAGTTTGGGGTTTTTTTTGTGTTTTTTTTCGTTAATTACAAAATTGAGACACCAAATAAACCAAATTAAATTATTTTTACTTCATTAATGGGCATTTCAATTTTATATTCTGTAAAATTCCCCTTTTCCTTTGTTGTTTTCATCATCATCTAATTTACATGATGTCTTGATATCCAAATGATAAATTAAGGGAGTGTCTGCATCCAGTCTATGACTACAAATGAGAGTGAAAATAAGATTTGTGCACGTGTTGTCTGACAATGACTGAGATAACCACATGTAGGCATAACTTTATAAAGCTGATGAAAAGAATGTGCTCCCACATTTCTGCCTTTGTTTTCTGGTCCCCAATCTTCACACCCATCACAAGTACATCGTTACCCAGTATGGTTGACTGCAATATAGTTTATGAAAATAAGCCTTATTAAAGCAATGAGTTAATGCAAGTGTTGGCAAAGACATAATAGGCAACAATGGTGTGGTTTTCAGCACTGTGTGGAACTGCCTCAGTTAATGCTGATGGAAAAGAATAAATTTTGATGCTCTATTTAATAGAACTTGTTAAGCAGGCATGCAAAATCATTAGAGATAAAAGAAATTCTATCTGACAGCTTTCATTGAGCTTGTCCTTTATAGATATGAAATCTATGCACTTATTCTTTAACAATTGAAACTCTGGTTCATTTCCTCTCTACATGGATGAGCTGCCCAATTTTATGCCAGCCTTTGAAGGTAATTTTACATTGCCTGAGCCTCTCCGATTTCAACTTTGAAGGCATTATTTACAAAGAAAAGGGGGCAGGGTGGGTCTATCAAAACACTCCTTGCCCCAGGTAATTATCCACAAGTCTAAGTCCAGCCCCATTGATGAAATGTGCTCATGTTTATGCACATGAAGGGGATTACACATTCAAACAGTCAGACCACCATTTCACTTCCTCTCTGTAATTATAAAAGGATTAGGCTGCATTCAAAATGCAAAGACACTCCTTATTTCAATATGAATGCATGTCCTTGTCTTATCGTTGGTTATTTCATTTGGCAAATGCACAACAAGGTGCAGAAAAAGGACAGACCCTGAAATGGTGAAATGTTACTTTTTAGCTTAAATCTATGGAGCTTCATGGTGTTAAAGTCATAATGGGCTGCAGGCAATGAGAGGAAAGACATGGTGAATTAATTATCCTGGCAAAGAGAGAAGAGCTCTGTGATGACCCTCTGTGGCTTCCAAGGGTCCCCACGCCTGTCAACCAGCTACACAATCAGCAGCGTTACTAATTAAGAAATACCAGTACTCATCCTGTTCATTCTTACTGGTATGAGGAAAAGCACTGAACTAAAAGTGGAAATGCAGTATTCGTTTACACATGTGACTGTTGGTGTTGGTTATTTAAATTTTTACTTCATTTTCCACTTATCAGCCTTAATGGAACTATGTGTGCAAGAAACTGGGACTACACACGAAGACATATCCTTAACTGTTTAAAAGCAGGAAATACTGTATCTAAAGCTGTTGATCAACTGTTTCATTAACTGGCTCATTCATTTTCACAAATATTTCTAAAACACTTTTACCATTGGTGGATATGGTGGTTTGCTAAGGATTACCAGCCAGGAATTATTGTTCTAGACACAACAAAAGACAAAGCACTCAGTAAAAAATTAAATTTATCCATTCAATTGAATTGAACATATTTTAACAAGTACCTCACATAGCTAAAAACTAATAGTTTCATACTAAACTCAGAAAAATACATAATCAGATAATGTATTTCTAACAATGGCAGGTGCCACAACTTTAGGAATGCCATTCAATAAAAATCCCGATTACAATCCCCCTATCTGTTTCACCATGAAATATTTAAGCATGGGTTATTTGAAGTTTTACTACATTTTACAAATTAACACCAGTGGTAGGTGGATTGATCCAAATATTAATGATGTCGATAACAACTTTCTCAATATTGATCAATGCTAGTGTAAAAACATCGACACTTCAATGTAATGCTTGAAAACCTTCTGAATCTTTTATAAATAGGGAGTTTTTAGTGGATTCGGTTCACTGTTGATAAGCTACCTATATGGCCAAAATCAGCATCTCTCCCTGAGAAAATGCCAAATTTTGATTTATGACATAAATCCTTTTACATTTAAATCACAATAACTTTGCTTTTGGTCAAATGATTCTAAAAATAAAAAAATTTAGGCTTGAAACCCATCTCCAACTAAATAAAGAGGATATGTGTTTTTTGGTGGATTCAGGTCACCTCGGCGACAATGCACTTACATGCTTTAAATCTGCATTTCTTGCTGAGATAATGACAAATTCTAATTCTTATAGTGTGCGTAATAACTTTACTGTTTACATGTTTATGCATTAAAATGAATATATTAATTCCACAGATCAATTTTGCATTAACTCCTTAATTTTGAGTATACTAGCAATTTATTGGGGACTTGGGAAATCAATACTGTGCATATACAATGTTACCAATGTTATATATATATATATATATATATATATGTGTGTGTGTGTGTGTGTGTGTGTGTGTATGCAGTGCATCAGTCATCATTGTTTCCAGGGTTCTTATTGGTTTAATCAGGAAGATGTCCTGCTGCTTGGCACTTTAATGCTTGCAGGCAGGCAATATTACAGCTAAGGGAGACTTCTGGTACATTAGTAAAGTGGAGGTTGAGAGAGCGAACCCCAGTCATTTCTACAATAAGGAAGAGTCACACCGGAGACAGAAACAATAACTGCGCTTCCTCAGCAGTGGCCCCCATGCACCCAAATGCAGAAAAATGACAGGAGGTGACGTTCCCTGCTGCATTACTTTTGAGTTACGGAGGTGATTTGCAATTCAAAGAGTCTGAGGAGTGCTGACCACAACACTAACGCCTCCACAGGCCCACTGAGACAAATAAGACCAGGGGCAATTTGCAGCTCCTTTTGCTTGGAAACACACTTTTAGGCCAAGTCGTGTAAAAAAAAAATATGATAAATACCCAAACTAATGAGCCCAAATTTTGTTTTCTGAACTGAAAACAGAGGTGGCGTTGGGAGTTAACTTAATGTCAAGGCCACCTTTTTGAGGTGTAAAAAGTGTTGGCCTTGAGCTTGTTGCAAAGTAGCTTACATGTTCCTCTTGTAAATGAATCTTTTGCATACTGCTTAACCTGTAAAACCACAACTCCAGTGTTCTTCTGAAAAATTTAAACAATGTTTGAATATGCATTTGTTGGAAAGAAGTAGAAAAATTAAAAAGTGAACTTGTGTTTAAGCATCTGTGTGAAGAAGTGGAAATAAAAAGTTATCTGCAGATTTCATCTGTGACTGCCACAACCTCAAATATTCTTACCTGAACTATTAATCATCGTATGTTACTTCTGTGCTGCCATATGGAGGAGCAGCATGCGAAGAGCAGCAAACTTGCTGATCTTCTGCAACAGGGCCCAATTAATCCTGCCAGCTACATCATCCACATCAGGTCTGTAGTGAGTTGTGCTCAAGCCAGAGAGAAATAAGAGTACAGTATTTCTCCCAGCAGCCTGTCCAGTCAGAAACAGGAAAACTCAAAGCTCCTGTGATTAATGATGGAGTCTTACACTACTATAGATGATTCAAGATGACGTGAGGAAGGGTGGAGATGGGAAGAGGGTATATAAATATTTTCCTCATATTTAAATGGTATTTGCACTCTGTTCTGTTTTTTTGTGTCCATTAAAGCTGTACAAACTAAACAGTATAAAGCCATGTCTTTTGTTTATTTGTTTTTAAAGAAAACAGGGCATGAGAGCTTAATGTAACTGTAAAGTCAGAAAGATAAGAGGATTATTTGAAGAGGTGCACTACACTAAAAATTTATATATTTTCTAACGTGACCGCCAGTACAGTTAATTGATTTACAGACTGATTGGCCTTTGCAGTGTGAGAAGGCAAAAGCCACTTCCTCATGCAAAAGAATCAATCAGTACAACAACAAAAATCTTTGGCCATAAGTCAGATAGTTGCCTCAAGGTAAAGAACCCTGTTTTCAGATTTTCTGTAATAAAAATAACACCAAGTATTATGTTTACTGCAGGCAGTTCAGAACAGTGGAATTTCCTCACATGCCAAATCTACTGTTTTTAGTGGTGTAACTTTGTTTTTTTGTTATATGAGAAGATCAAAGTTGTAGCAGAGAAACAGATCAATGTGGCTAAACTTTGGCCTCAGCTTTAAGCAAGTGTTAAATTGATGTACTGGGGTATTTAGGTATTGCTTTACCTGGATTATAATTATGAAAAATTTGTGTTGCGGCACATTTCGGGTTCATGCTGAAATAAATTTCATTTCAACCTCCAAACATTTGTAATTTGTCTTTATTTTTGTTGTGCATTTTTAATCAATTTTGACATTCAAATATGACCTATGGCCAAGGTTTTATATAGTAAACTAGTATATGCCTTCTAAACACATAAACGAGTTACTAGAGTGAAAGTACAGAACAGGAAAAAGGAAGTATATTTTTTTTAAGGTTAAAAGGACTACTCGGAAATGCCTGGCAGCTTAAAACAAGCAAGTGAACCACAGAAGTGTAGATAATTATCACAACATCTATAGTATTCAGCAACTCAGCATTTCATTATCATCCGGCACATACTTTGTTTTAAGTCACTTTGATTGTGTTTGACTTGAGCAATAACTGAGTCTATTGGAGCAGAGTCTCTGTGTTTGCTTGTAACTCCAACCAACGCAGCACACACTCAACGCAGCATCTGGCTTTCACATTACATTTGAGACAGAGTTTTGAGGAGCCTCTGAAATGTGTTGGAATTGAATTAAAACGCGTGTTCACCCTCTGCAAACTGGACGTTTTCCAGGAGTGCATTTCACACACCATAAACACTACAGAAATCTTTAAACATGGCTATAACCTAAAAGGGCACTGCCAAGCCTTTTAGATTTGTCGGGCAGCATGTGTTTAAAAGTCTCCCAAAAATAACAAGCTGTTTTGCATTTAAAAGAAAGGAAAGGAGGCACTAAAATCATCAGAATTTATGGATCTTGAACTCAAAAGTTTTCTTTACTGTTCTCCCCCCCCGATATGAATATTTCACACTGACTTCAAAATAGCTAGGATTGTGGAAGAGGTTACAGTGTAGGTGCATAGGACTACATTACTGTAAATAATGACTGAAGAGATTACAATCAACAGTATTGGTTTCTGCAATTAGGCTTTTGAAGGTTGTCAATCAGGCTGACTATTGATAACTGACTCAAATGCTGGAAAGGATGATCATCACTAATTGGCACAAATGGCTGCTTCTTTCAAAGCAACCCATTTACACACCAATTCACAGCTGTAGCTCTTTGTTCTTCCTTAAAGTCGGGGCTATTCCTGCAAAACAGGATTATGGCGTTATTAAATTGTGCAGCTCACGAGCTACATCTAGCTTGCAAAGTTTCAGTTTGTGGCTTGCTTGGCAGCCAATGGTTTCATAAAAAATGTAGGAAATAAATATAAGATATATGTCAAACAACTACAGTATGTCTTCAAAATGCAAGATAGTTTATAAAAACAGATGTGTTATGGCCTGTCACATGCGGTAGAGGTGAGGACCCAAATGCAAGAGGCAGACGGAATACAGAAAAAATGTTTTAATCAAAACTTAGGGATCACAGGAACACCATGACAGTGAAGACAAAAGCAGAAAAGGAATAAAACCACAAGGCTCTGACACTACTGAAAACCATGGGGTATAAATACACAGAGGGAGTAATCAGCAGCAGGTGACGTGAATGAGCAATCAAACCAGTTGAACTAACAAGTCAGGTACAGAAAGCAAAACAAAACACAAAACAGAAAGCCACAAAAAGAGGAAACAGAACTAAACATGACAAAACCAAAAACATTAACCATGGCCTAGATGTGACGTTGTAGTGTTTGGCTGTTACATTGCTACCTTGGCTATTTATGATATTTTCAAGAGCATTTAGTGATTTCTCATCAAACAATATCAGATGGAGATACACAAAGTTCTGAAGAAAATGATGGTTCTGCGCCTACAGCAACAATTAACACATTAAGATGCTGATGTGTACTAGTAGGCAGTCCATGAAAAGCTATCCATGAATCATACAAGACATTTCAAGAAAAAGGGACCGACAAATTATATACTTAATATTTTGGATGGTCTTTTGTGGTAAAAGTGTCTGTCCTGCAAAAAAATATGAAGAGGACTTCTGTATGGGCTCAGAGTAATTACAGACATAAAAAAACATAACAGGAAACTGTTTTGAGCCACAGAGGGAAGGTCTTCGTCATTGTTCTCAATATTGAACTCAGATTGCTTAGCCCACCTGTATTCTACTAGTTATGATATATAGGCTCACATAAGGCATGTTTTCTGTCAAAATCCTGAAAACAAACCTTCACCAAAACCCCAAATCTCTGTCAAATAGCCACCATCTGTACTAAAGCTCATTTACGGTAAAACCAATGTCTTGTTAGCAGCTAGAGCAAAACTACTGCACGATATGGAGACAGATATGGTTATATAACATAATACAATAACAAATCTTGTTAAAGCAAACAGGAGGGACAGAGACTCCATTCAGAATCTCAATTCCTTATTATTCCTCCTCAAATCTAATCCTGTCAGACAATAAACGACATAAATGTCTCTAATAGGATTATGGTCAGTGAAAATGTGTTGGTGCAGAGGGATTGAAACATAGTGAGGAGAGAAGGAAGAGGGAAAATGAGAGAGATAAGTGAGTTACCTTTCAAACTTTGAAACACTCAAAGGAAAGCATGAGTACACGGTCAGGGCTAGTGAACGAATACACGTTTCCCAAACAGTGGATCATACCTAATTCCTCCTGAGCTGTGGCTAAGTGCTGGGTTGTGACTTAAAACAGCAGTGAGTTTATTTAGTGGGTGTATGGAACATTCCTCAACAAAAGCTGAACAATAAAATATTAAAATTTGTCTTTCATTTTCAATTTCAATAAAATATCAAATTTTGATGCTCCTTTTACATAACTTGTTTTCCAAAGGGTTTTAAAATTATTCTTCCGAAGAGGTAACTGCCTGTGCTTTTACTGTTGAAGAAGTTGCCATTTACCATTAGTACACTGATCTCACACTGGTTTTCCCATGTTTCCCTTGGCCTGAAACCCGCTCCTTCCCGCAAGGTTATGAGGCTCAGTGGAAAGATCTAGATCTGCTGACATCCACGAATACAGGGCAGCTGTCATTTTTGTACAAAATGGCACAAAAGTCGAAGGAAAGAAGCCTTTCAGCAGTGAATGAAATAGATAGAAAGGACAGCCACAATTTTGTCTGTCACTTTGCATTAGCAAAAAAATTACTCCAGTAAATGCACATATACACACTTCCACACAGGCATTCCTTCTAATGGACTTCTACTCTGTAATAAACCATCCTGTGCATCTGCAGGACCACCTACCTGGCAGGAAAATCAGGTCATACACCTGGAAATGGTAAGAGCCACAAACGTTAACAAACAGCATGTGATTAAGATTGGCCATTACTCAGGACCTTAGCCCACACCAAAACCAGACAGAGGTGGAAATAGGGAGCATTGTGAGTTTAGAGAGGAGGGATGGACTATATACCTCTGAATGGACTTCTTAAAACAAGTTAATCCAAAAGAAAAAGATTGTATATATATATATATATATATATATATATATATATAAATTGGCATCAATATTAATACAAATAAATGCATGCAAACATAAAAATGCCTGCAATTATTTCTGCATAAAATAGGATAGTTGTGTTTTAAGTATGAGTTTTAAATGAATTATTAAATGTAGTTTAACAATGTTAAACTACATTTGAGGGTTTTACAAAAAAAACAATACTTAGACAATCATAGAAAGTGGTAGAAGTAGAAGAAAAGTATGTCTTACAGTATATAAAGTTATTATTAGGTGTAACACAACGTACTGTCGTAGTTTTATCCTAAGGATCTTATTCTCACAAGGCCCTCTCTGAAGTCTAAATGCTAACCTAGAATTTACTAGAGTAAAAAGCAATCTTCATACTGATGCTGTTTGGTCTACTTTAAACAAGGAAAGTTCTGCTTCCACAGATAATACGTTTTTTTTGTAGTGTGAGTGCTTATTAACACTCTAGTGTGGACAAAGCAATAGAACTCTTGTCAATTTGAAAATTTCAGATCTCAGAGATGGGAATTCAAGTCTGGAACTTGGACGATGCAACTTGAACTTGCACTTGTAAGACTTGAGACTCGACGTGAACTTCTGACTTATGACACGTGAACAGTTATTTGATTTTAATGGTTTTTTTCATGGCATTCTCTGTCTGATCTGCTCTCATTTCTCCAGGCTAAACAGTGATGTAACGTCACTCAAACACAGGTGGTCGTGCATACACAATCAATAAAAACAATGGCAGTGCTGGTGAACACATTTGTTGCCTCAGCACCATTGTAACCTTTGGGCAATAAAAACTTCATACGAGGGACAAATATACGGCCTAATTATCTGTGGTATAAAAATCCAGGATGCTGGACCCACCACATCCATCTTGGTCCATTTTACACCAAATCTGGAAAATAGAGCTGTGCGGATTGATTCAAATATGATACCAAGGCTAGTATTGTGATCATTTGAGACCAATGTGATGAGATTGATTTTGCAGGGGGCTTTGAGGTCAAAAAGCCAAAAAAATGTGAATTGGAGCATATATATTGTATAGCTGACATGCAACCAGCGATAGGAACAAACCAGAGAAGAAGAAGAGGATAAGGATGAAGATGGAGCAGAAACCGGCAAAAAAAAAAGCACCTGAAGAAGGAAATGTAGAAGAAGAAGCAGAGGAGAACAACATCAACAACTGTAGACATGGTGAGAGCATTTGAAGAGAGGCTATGTGAGTATGTCCGCACCTACAGTCATATTAATTATCATTGGGGCACAGGCAAAAACAGTTATTGTATAATAGGAGGGAAGAAATAGCTTGCAAGTTGGGAGGGATTACAAAGATGGCAACATAAAAATGGAGGTTTGTCTGTGACATATTAGTACATGCACACAACAAAACCACGTGCAAACAGAGTGATGCAGCCGATAGCTCTTTGGAGTCACCTATCCTCCTGTCATCTGTTGGCTTAAAACTCAAAATCATCGATCAACACTGACAAACTACCCCAGTGATGATATGGTGAGTTTCTCATGTAACATGTTGTTTGATAAACGAGCTAGACACTTAAAATGCTGTTCTTTTTTACATTGCTAACCATTTGCTACGAGCCATTGTCACTGTCGCCACCCTTGCCTTCTTTTTTTTTGTTGTTGTTGTTGTTGTTAAACCCTGTCCTGTCCAGACACCACATCCAGACCACCATTGACTTCTACTTCATCTTAATCAGGTGTGGCATCAGACTGGGGTGGGTACCCAGGGCCCATTGCAGGGTGGGTGCCCTTCAAAAAAACTGGAATGAAAGTTTTTGTGTGTGTGTGTGTTCTGTTTTAAAATGTCTTATTAATTAATATCACTATCAAAATCAGTTTACCTAAATGAAGTAGCAAAGAAAATTAATTCTGCTCTAACAATAATGATGGATGTTCTTTTTTTACATACACATACAACTTCACTTGACAGAGAGAGAGTGACAATGAATAACTAAAGAAATATGTAAATAAAAATATATATTACAAAGCGTAGGAGAATAGGAGAGTAGAAGTGCATTAGAGGGCTCACCATGCACCATGCTACACCCCCAACATATATATACTGTATATAAGATATAAGTTGAACATTGCCCATAAATTTAATTTTGAGCAGCTGTTATGTTACTTTTTACTTTTTATTTCAAATCATATAATATATGAAAAAAAAGCCTGACTTAAATAAATATAAGGATATTAATAAGAGCATTTTCAAGAAGGTTATTTTAACAAAGTAACTAAAAGGTTACTTTTTAAAGTAATGCATTACTTTTTTGGTGTAAGTACCTAACAAAGTAGCTGAGTTACTTTTTGAATTAATCAACTAGTTACTGTATTTAGTTACTTTTTTCAGTAACTAGCACACACTGGATATAGAGTAGAATTAGTTTACAGTCAGAACTGAGGTTCCATACAAAACATGAGAGGGAAGGTTGTTCTGAAGTAGTGAGGAGGTAGAGGAGAATCAGCTTCTGTCATGGATATGATGCAAAATTCAGATTTTAATATGGCATTAGTAATAACTTTGTTGTTTCCGCATTAAAAGAAAATTTACGCATTGATTCCACAGATAAACCTCTGTGCACTAATGCATTAATTTTGACAGCCCTATCAAAAAGTATCAGTATTGGTATCATAGTCCTTAATTTACATGGACATTTATTTATATGGCATTAATACCAAATCATGCAGTTTCACACATCACTAACACCCACCAGTCAGTGGTCTACGCAACGTGTTGGAATCAACCGAGAGGGGGACTGGTCTGGAAATGTGTTCTTTTTTTTTGTTGTTGCTGTTATTGTTAGTTTTTTTTTAATAAATGAAAATAATATAACAACAATGTAACAATATTATCATCTGATTTTTAGAATGGCACTGTAAAATTATTGTGAAAAAAATTTGATATAGGAAAATGTTTATCTTTTTACATCACACACATCCTGGCTATCAATATAGTAGGGTGAATTGAAGGAGAAAAATCATTTTGTGCATCTGACCCTCAGCCAATCCCCTGTACATGTTCTGCCGTGCACTCACTACCAGCTTGACACCTGAGACCTGAGGCAAGAAAAGGGAAACTTTAGAAAATATGTTGCTGCTGATTTAGGCAGCCATTGCGCACACATTTTAGTGGCATCCCAGAGAGCAGGCATGCTTGGGCAGAATCCGTGCTACTTTTGGGAGTTATGATTCAGTTACGGCACCGGCAAGTGTTGCGTGGGCCAGAAGTTGACCAGATGTCTGGTTGTCAGTCTGGCTTGGATGATGGCAAATCTCCTGTGGGCCACATGTGGTCGAGATGTCAGTGTTTGGACTGGACATTGATTAAAGCAAGTTTAGTGTGGGCTAGAAGTGGTCCTAATACAGGTGGCCTGCCTTGTTGTAATTTCCTAGTGGGCCCCTTGTGGTGGTCATGTGGCTGAATTTTGGCAGCCACACTGACATCTACTTAATGCAGGAAATCAAGGCCAAACAAAAACACACATTTGGGTCATGTAACAAGTGTTGTTTTTGACCACCATCATAGCTTTAGTCTTAGTCTTTTGAACAAAAATGCTTATTATTTTAAGTCACATTATATAAATGTTTGTCATTCTGACTGCATAGGATTTTGCCCTGTTCTGAGTTTTCCGTCGTTCTAGATCAGATAATATGGAAGTATTCTGTAATGGGTGGTATGCCGGGATGGATCAATGCTGTATTTTACAATATACAAGACCTTCAACGAATAAATGTCCACATTATCAAGAAGTGCAATTAAACACAAACAGCTCAGCAGGGTTTCTGCAGAGGAGTGTTTAGCAGAGTTTATGAAGGGAAACAGCCAGAAAGGCTGGTTGAACAACGTGACCTGCAGGTGCAAAGGTGCAGCCGGGGCCAAGTTTTTTTTTTTCTTTATTTTTTACAAATAATCAGGCTGCAAAAATCCAAGTTTGGATTGTTTCTGTGGCAAACAAGGCTGCAATTGTTGCTTTATACTTCATTTTGTAAAATATTTGATTTATATAAATGTAACCTTAGCTGTATACTTCTACAGGGGCTGCCGTGTTGTACTTTATTGCTGCTGGTTGCCACATGTACCACTGTTGACTTTGGAAATCAATGAATAAATAAACTCAATTGTGTATAGTTTGTGCAGGTACCTGGGAGGTGGCCCAGTGGTGGAGCGCATGCTTTGCATGCATGTGCTCCCAGGTTCAAGCCGTGTCATCTGCATACATACATACATATATATATATATATATATATATATACACATATATATGTATATATACCCCAACACAGTGGTCCCTCGCCATATCCCGGTTCATCTTCTGCGGTCTTGCTGTTTCGCGGATTTATTTTGTTTGCAGCACTGCATATTTAAGTATATGTAAATCCTATTTTAACCCTTCTATGTCCAAATTTTACTATGGAAATCAGTCCACTGTGCTTTGTTCGTTGATTGAACGACGTTACACACGAGGGTTGGGACGCAGCGCCAGCAGAGAAGCTGGAATATATTTTACGGGGTGAGTAATTATTAAGAAATTCATGTTGTTAAATAAATGTAAGTTTTTGAGAGTGTATAAAGTGTGTAAGAATTTTAAAAAATGTTCATTATAGTTTGGGAAAGGTCTATAAACACTCCGGGGGGGGGGATAATTAGGCCTTAACATGCATTTCAATTGTGAAATATTAATTAGGTCGTCATTTTGCGGATTTAATTTATCGCGGGGTGTTTTCAGAGCATAGCCCCCGCAATAAAGGAGGGATATACATATACACATATATATATATATATATATATTTGATGGAGGCTGCTCTCGTTTTCAGGTGATGCTCCTCCTTGTTTGTTAGCCAGGTTAGTCTCTGCCTAATGCTTAACCAGAAGCAGATGCAGTTTCAAATTTTTTACTGAAGCTGCGTAACATTGACTTTTTAAATTTTTTGGACAACTTTGATGTTTCTGATGGTCTCTCACTCACTGCTGAGCTTCTGAATTAGACCTGAGTGCAAATGACACATACGAAGGGCTGCAGCTGTCAAAATTTGGCATTTTATGTGTTTTGTGGAATAGTTGATTAGTCATGACCTCTTCATAATGTCAGTAATAATTCAATAAAATACTTTAAGTCCAAATTGTCAAGTGTATGTGATATGTTATTTGTGTTCCACACAGGAGTGTTTATTTTTATTTTTAACATTCTGTGGGCTCCACTGGCCTTTACTGTATAGCAGAGATGAGAAGATGTAAGTAGATGTAGAAGATGACAAAGTAGACCAGGGAGATGTCAGGATTGAACCTGGGCTAGCTGCGTTTAAGAGGCCGCTGCTATGTTAAGTGAGCAAATCACAATGCCCACAGGATCGTTCAGCAACAGCAAAACCAATTATTTTCTGTCATCTTTCCATCTGGTCTTTTTGCTCCTTAAGCACATTTCTCTGTTTTGTAATCATGCTGCTCTGGTCTCATGTTTCTACTATACGTGAAAACTCAGACAGAAACAGCTGTTAAACTTTTCTGCTTCCACCTCCAAACCAAGGTCGGGAGGCTGCGACGAGGCAATAAAGCATAGGCCGAAGCTACAGCTAGCTTAGAGGTGAGCTTCCTTCACTTTGTCCAGCAGTGGTGTAGCAGACACGAGACTCTCCTGTAACTAGAAGAGCTGTGTGTGTGTTTATTGATTCACTGCTAAACAGCAAGTTTTTCACAGCTAACTTTCCAACAACCCACCCCACCCCCGCTCTGACTCAGACCTGCTCTGTGTTTATGAGAGGCTAAAGTGCAGTTTTCTACAGTAACAATTTTAATTTTATGCTAATAATTTTTTTTTTTCTTTTGTAATCATAAAATATATATAAAATGCCTTATGCATAATTTTATTTTATTTAGGACTGAGTTAAATGGTTAATGAGAAAACGAAAGCATGATTAATAATAAAAATAATATGTGTTGCTTATACTTTTAGCAGTGATCACTAAAGCCAAAAATAAATATGACAGAGGTTTTAAAAAACGCTTTTTTTTAATTCTGCAGTGCAATTAAGCAAAACTACTCAACATATGTAAACACTGAAACTGCTCACCTAAGCACCAGACCACTATATGTCTAACGGATGTTGTAAATGACCCCTGTGTATCACATGAGTAAAGGCAATGACACCCACCAAGAATGATGTAATACATCAATTAAGGGACCTGTAGATCAGTAAACACTGATGTTTGTACAAAATTCTTATTTGTGATATTGATTATCCCAGTTAGGGTTTTTACAGGTTGTGATCTGCAGGTTGCTGTTTTGTTAAAAAACTCAACAGAGTATACACTGGAAGAACGGGACTCTCATTCAGTTTTTGGACAGTAGACAATCATCCCCCTGGTTGTTTGCACTGTAAATCACATTATACTCCACAACGCCCTCCAACAAACCTGCCATCTACTGACACCTCCTACTGTTACACATTAATTATTACTTCCTGTATACAGCCTATCCCAAGCCATGCATACATAATGCCCCAAAATGAGTCATATTCACATAGCAGACACGAAGCAGGGAATAAATACAACCTATCCATCATATACTGCCCAGTGAAAAATTAATGAAAGCCCAGAGACACAGACAGGAAGCTTGGCCCAGCCAGTGGGAAGAATGGAAATTATTACACTTTAGGTTTTTAAAGTAAAATTTTACTAGCCATAACAATATCCCAATTAGGCCATCTGAGAGCTGATCATTTTAAAATGTAAAAATCACATGTCAAAATCAGAATAGAAAAAAAGCAGGTGTTTTCTAAAATTCTGTCTTCATATCATTCCTTCCCAAACAAGATGATAACAGAATATAACGCTAACACTCCGTCTCCTGAAAGCTTTCTCTGTTTTTTTCGAAGGATGGTGAAAAATGCAGCAGAAGCTGGCAGGTCATTCATCTCCGTTGCCCCGATGGGTGGTGCTGGTTACAGGTTGACTAATAGTTCTGTTGAAATGCTTCAGATGTCTGAGTAATGACAAGCTGTAAAAGCTAAGCTGCCTATAAAAGTCAACTAATCTAAAATCTACTGGCGTTTTTTTGCCGTAGAGAGTTGTTTAAGTTTCAGAAGAAGGAAATGTCATAACAGTGTAGAGACTGTGCTTAGGCAGGGTTGGATGCTAGAAACCATTAAGTGGTTCAATAAAAAAAAAAGTAATCAAATAAAAAATACAGAAAAATTAACAGCTCATTACGTAAAATTGTTTAATTTTGCAGAAATGCTTACCATTACTTCCGCTTCTGGTTGTTTTGAAACATTTCAGCAGTGAAAGCAGAATAAAGAAAAATAAGTCAGAATGAGGCTGAGATTACTGTCTTAGAAAGACAGTAATGAATAAAGCAGAAATAAGGATCTATCTTGAGTCTTGAGCCGTCTCCACTCTGAGGTGCTCCTACTAACACCCCTCCTCCACTCCCTCTTCTGTTATTGCTCCTTCTGCTCCTGGTGTCTGTTAAGTCAGCATGACATTTTATGATGCCTGGATATTAAAACGCAGTTTCTATTATGTGTGAGAGGGAAGTGGAAACAACTATGCTCATGCTAGGTAATTAGGGGAAGCAGGCTGAGGGTATATTTATGAATGCAGGGAAAGGCTACGGGGAGAACAGGGAAATTGGTGTGTAATGTCCTGCTGTCACTAACAGTTTTCTCTTTAACAATATACAGAACACTCTTAAAGGTGGAAATCATTTTGAATCTCATTTATGATACAATATTTCTAAGAATCATTTTGTTCATTTGTCCTCCATGAGTCCAACAGAATAATGGCAGTTGTGGTGATGATGAAATTAGAGCTAAGCTGTTTTCCTAAACAGGGCCATGGCAGGATAGATTTGATTACAACTGATGAGATGAACCGAGAAGGGTAACATACTTAAACAGTCTGTTTATTGTGTCAACAGTGCCCTTATGCCAGTGAAGTATAATTCCTTACATAAAAGAAATGGTAATATAACATGATCTAAAGCTGCATCACTTCCTGCAGCTAAAATAATGCAACTAGATCTTGTAGCCAAAGTTAAAAAGGCATGTCACAAAAGTTGTTGCAGTTGTTGTGATGGATGAAAACTGGACTATTTTCTTGACACATCATGGCACAATTTTAAGTGTATTTCAATGTTTTATTTTATTTTATTTCCTTTTTTTTTTATCTGTGCCTAAATCAGATTGTGTTTGATAAATGAGGAAAGACTTTTCACTCTACATTCAACTTCAAATTTATTTTATTATTTGATCTGCCTCACACATCAAGTGGTGCATCAGTTTAAACTAATTATATGGTAATTTTTATTATTTTAGAGCTGACCATTTCAAATAACTGAAAATGTTAATGGCTTAGCCCACACATTCAACAAATTGTTCATTTTTAGCCAGGGCTATTTTCTATTTCTTTTTTTACTGTTTAAAATTTAAATGCAATTAAATGCAATTTTACAAATATTACAGCACTTGAGTTTACAATATTAATTTTTTATCTTTTATTTGATTTGGTCGTTGACTAAAATCCATTTTAATGAAAAATGTGTTTCTTTTTGGGGCAAATATTGTTACAGATTAAAATGTGATTAATTGAGATTAATTAATATATTGACAGTCAGTTTAACCATTTAAAAACTGCAATAGAAATGGTCTGCCTGTGCTTACTCTGTTATTTTAGTGCATAGTGGTGTCAGTGTTGGAGTGTCTTCAAGTGCTTCATTTTTATGTGATCTATACACCTTCAGCTAAACAATTATGAAAGTCAATGGGCAATAATAACTTATAAAAGTGTTGAAATTATGACAAATATAAAAAATTCACAAAAATTTTTCATTACAATTTGCAAAAAGTGATCCAAAACATTTCTAAATGTACAAAAATAAAGCAAATGATTCTTCACATTATACAAGTTATTGCAAAAGTTTGTCTCTTCTAGTTTTTGAGATACACAAATTTTTAAAAGCAGACTACAAAAGCATTTTGAATGATTCACTGATTTCATCTACAATACAAAGCAACTGAAATATATACATGGCCATTTTTTCCACTGAAATATAATTTTAAGGAGCATCTTTAACTGCTTTATATCCCTAGAATATGTACAATATAAAAAGCAAAAGTTATGGAATTTTGAAAGACTAAAAAAAAAAAAAAAAAAAAAAAAAAAAATTCAGATGTTTTCCTTTTTCATTAAACTGGTTTGGGGTTTGTTTTGCTAAATGGACCAAAAACTGAACCAAACACTTAAAAATGCAGAATAATATTAAATCGTAAATAAGTTAGTAGAACTACATATCTATTTCTTTGTTTGTTTCTAAAGCTATGTTTTATAGTGCAGGTTTATTGTGTAATTAGCTACTGTATGTACAGTAGAGGTAGGTATTATGGCTATTTGAAGGGAGCTGGATCTTGAGGAGCTGTTCTTTTCAAAGAGCCATTCAAAAGACTTGTTCATTCTTACAATATCTTACAAAATTTCACAATATATAACAGTGACAAACAACCAAAATAAGTACCTATATAAAAATCTACTACACAAGATTTAAAAAATTATAGGAAAGATATAGATTAAAAAAAAAAGGATAAACCTGAGCAGTCAGTGCAAATTCTAGTAAATGTTTTGGCTAGAACTCACAGTAAACTGAATTATGCTAAAAAGGAACTTCTGGCAGGGTTAGATTGATTTGCTTGGTTAACAAATGGAAGCAGTATCTTTGGTTTGAATGTCAGTAGAGCATCAAATTGTGGTACCTCCACAAGTAAGTCCATGTTGTGTAGGAAGATGAGTTGGTATGTTGTTGATTAAATATTTAGTCATTAGAACTCACAATTGTACTATATTTATTAGAAAAATGCAGCATTGCATTAAACTGCTGCTTGCAATTTCTACCATAATTTTTTTTTTATAGAACATCTGATGTAGCTGCATTTGAATGACTTAACTTAGTTTTTGTGTTCCCTACATTCAGCACTGTTTTATGCTCTTTTAAAAAAGCATGTTATTACTGGTTTTAATGATTTTTTTCTCATAACCTAAACCAGTTTTTAAAAGATGAAAAGATTTTAAATTTGAAAAAAAGTCAAGCTTCTACTTCTAATATCTTCTCCATTCAGAGTATCTTCAGATTTTATTAACAGATTGAAAGGCGCCAGTGGCAACATTTTTGCAGATGGCCTTAGCAGGTATGACACTATAAAACCACCCTGTGTTCTTTTCTGCTGATGGATTCAGCATATCCGTTTCTGATATTTGCTACAGAACTTTGATCAGATTTCTGACCACAAACTGGTGGTCAGAAACATAATTTCTACAAAAACCAAAGTTAGAAAATACTGTTCACTTCCCCTTACAATAGCAAATGTTCTTTATTTAAATATACAGCTGAAAAAATGTCTTTGAACAGAAAAAGGTAAACATCCTTTGATTACAACTGTGGTCCATGCTGTGGTGCATGCATACATTAAACAAACTGCATTTTTTGTATGATCAGGCTGGTGGCTTTGCCCCTGCACAGCTGTACTATATGTTGCCTTTCTCTGTTCAAGAGCATTAAACAATATTTTCAGTCAGCCCCCCCAGGCTCCCAGCTCAATAACGGTTTGAAGCTCTGAGAGAAGTGAGTGGAGGGGGTTTGGATACATCAGAGTCTTGGGGACTGCTCTGGGCACTCCCTGGAACCACAAACCAGCACAGGTCACACTCAAGTTTGTTGCTCTTCGTTTTCTCCACAGCTCAGGGATAAAATGAAGCCTTAACCTCGTAATCCACCCAATGTGTCCCCTGGTAGCACTTCTGGATTTAAAGCTGGGAAATTACACTTCAGGCCTGAAAGGTAAGGTGGGAGAGATGTGATTTTGAGCAAAGCTGACAAAAGATGGCTGATTAGATCACAGAAGCACAAGACTGGGGTAAACTTTTTCAGTTTGTAAAGCATATTTCAGATTACAGTATTGTTTCTCAAATCAGTAATTGGAGTGAGCAGTTACTTATTGAAACAAAGCAGATATAAGAGTTGTGTTTATTTCTGTTGGATATTATCTTTGATGGTTTTGGTTGGAGAGGTAGAGTGAGCTGTAATGTGACAGCAGTCTCTCTGCCACCTGTCACAGTGAGGCTTTTAGGGAAACACAGTATACTATGTCTTCTCCCTAGAGCCGACTAAAACCCTCCAACCCACTCTGTCTGCTGCACAATCAGCCCTCTGTTCATGGCTCGGGGTGGGTCCTCCATCCACACACTTCTGTGAAAACATCTCTCTCTCTCTCGTTCTCTCTCTCTCCCTCCCAAACCTATATGTAAATACACTCTTTTGGACCCACTTCTAAACCCTTCGCCCACCATGGTGCAGCAGGACCTATCGGGAACACAGCCCCATTCCTGCCACTTACCATTATAATCCTGCCTGTCTACTAAATTGGAAACACATGTATGTGTGTGTTTAATGCAAACATGCATGTAAATTCAGGTCTGCAAAGGTATTTTTGCAGAAACATTGGGTGCGACTATGTAGACAGACTTCAAAAACTTGTAAATGTTGGCAGGAAACATGATTCAGGCCATTTAATGCCCTGACTCCCAGCCTTGATCATTGTCCACCACTCAAGTATGTTTACAAAAGCAAGCATTTTGACAATCTAACCATGCCATCGCCTGAATATTTTGACATGATTGTATTTAAGCAGTATCTTTCCCTACAAGCTTATTTCACACATGCACATATTATTAAGTTAGGTGAATCTTAGCAATCAGTAAGCACCCATGTCACACAGTGTATACAGTGGTCCCTCGTTTATTACAGGGGTTACGTTCTGAAAACACCCCGCGATAAATGAAATCCGTGAAATGACGACCTCATTAATTTTTCACAATTCAAATGCACGTTAAGGCCTAATTATCCCTCCTTGGAGTGTTCATAGACCTTTTTCCTAAAACTATAGTAATTTTCAACATTCTCACACACTTTATACACTCTCACAAACCTACATATATTTAATAACATGAATTTATTAATTATTACTCACCCAATAAAATATATTACAGCTTCTCTGCTGGCGCTGCGTCCCCACCCTTGTGTGTAACGTCGTTCAATCAAGAAACAATTTTCTACATATACTTAAATATGCAGTGCTGCATACAAAATAAACTGCGAAACAGCGAGACTGCAGAAGAAGAACCGCGATATGGCGAGGGACCACTGTATATCAAGTCACAATGTCAATGTTTCCCTGTTAAACCCGGTAAGAGTGTTGAAGGACATCACACATCTGAACAAAATAGTATCATTCATTTAAAATTATATAGTGCCATAAAATTAAGGTGCAAAGCTAGCTTAATTTATTTTGTTCTGTTTTATTTAAGGGTAGATGTGGTGCAGTGAAAATGGTGGTTGCTTTCCATCCAGAATGTTAGCAGCATGAACTTTTGTTTCTCTATTACCTCTTTTCGACCAAAGAGGAACTGTGCTTGTTCAGTGCTGGTGCTAGTACTTACTGTACTGTATGGATACTGGGGAGGTGAACAGCACGTAATAGGCATCAGTGTTGCCTCAATTTCCAGATACATTGACTCTGTTAAAAGCAAAAAAATAATCTTAGTTTTTATTCACCCCACAGCATATACCAAAAGAGTTGTGCTTACATGGCCAAAGGGCAGGGAAAGTTTTATTATTCACAGGAAAACACAAGTCATGCCTTTATTTTGTTATTGTTAACAACTGTTAGCAGGTTAGCAAGGCTAACAGAAGACATTAGTTTAAAATGATCCACATTCAATCCAAAACATATCTATCTATAAAGCTTTTACACTTAACAGTTCTAGTGGCGTTCCCGGCTTCCACCACAGACTTATCCACCATGGGCAGGAGGATGGATGCAGCTGTGGTGGAGTTCAAAGTGTTTTTTGGGTTTGCCGGGCAATCTCCAAGAACAGTTTTGTAATTTAAAATGTGTTTTTTGCCAGTCGCCAGTTGCCACTACATTCCAGCTAAATTTAGTGGTCCTCGAAATCTTTTTCAGCCTTTTTCAATTCATTTACTTACTAGTCAACAGTTCTGTCTGCTGCAGCCATTTCCCTCTGTAGGTTGTTCAAAAACATGGCTTATCCAATTGGCCCATCCAGACTATGCTGACTTTCAGATGACGATCACGGTGACAGGAAATATTGGCTCTCGTCTTCTGACTAACTTTTTTTTTTATCCAAACCATGGCTTCTCTGGTTTTAAGACAACATTTTTCTGTAACCCTGCCCCCAACAGACAACGCAACCAAGGTGAAGCAGTTCTTAGCTCTGGCCCAGCAAAGTGTTGGTGACGGTTAAGAACCTCTTTTGACATTACTCCTTTGTGTGTTATTTCTTTACAAAAAAAATTTGTCATATGCAGGGTATATAAATGATGATTTAATGCAACAGCCAGTGAAAAGTCTCCAACACCCAAGTGGCTGACCAGTGGTTTAACTTCATTTTGCCAATCAAAGACATCTGCAGATCATGGGCAGCGCCGTTTATGCCCCTGCCAAAAATAGCCAGCAGTGATCACTCATAATGATAAACATGTGTTTGAGAGGTCTATAGAGGTAGAGAGAATGACTTTACTGCATCACTGTCCTCTGAGGTAGTCAGATGATTCACAGTCCTTCTTGCCAACACCTTAACATCTCAGCTACAATACGTGGCAACAGGGACAAATCACCCTGTGTGAAAATCCCTTGTACAATCATCGTATGTGATGACACGGGGGATGCTCTTAATGTATAATGATGAAGATGTTGTGCCATTGTGACAAGGAAAAGTCTTTGGCTCAGTCTAAGAAGCCCATGAGCCGACATATGGTTCAGTGTATTGCAGTCGACATTGACATATTGCAAGTTAAGCGAGAGGGGGGCTCACATCAAGAGGAGGCTCTTCTAAACCACTAACTCTATAGATCATCAGAGACAGAGAGCTCTCCCTCAGCCTGTGTATTTTCCTAAAATGGACTCATTCAATCTGAAATGAAAATATAGAAAAACCATACTATGTTTCTGGACTACAAATGCATTTGTGTGTGGTATGAAACTATGAGTGTGAGCCAATTTACTTAGACCACACACATGCAAACATATAGACATGTCTGCATACACACTAACATTCATACGTGCATAAACACACAGAGACACATTTGCTCACTAAAACACCCAAACAACATAAAATGACATTTACTGCCCAAAGAACACAGGCTGCACTGTTGCTGCATCTCCTTTCAGCAGCAGACAGAGCAAACCAGCCTCAGCCTCAACATTTTCCACGGCTGGGTGCACTAGTTAAACACTCTCAGAAGTGATGTGTCTTTGATGAACTGTGGTAAGTGATATAATAATCACAGGTCTGCACATTTACCAGAACACTTGCATACGTTGCCCCACCAGTTCAATGCCCTCAGGGGAAACTCAGCCAAATAAACATATCTGGTTTCTAATAGCAGAGACTTGTAATGAGGAATCAAGCCAGATCAAATCTGTACCCATTACCAACACCACCACCACTAAAATGTTCCTAGAGCTGACATTTCCCACTCACAGCAGTATCATTGCTGCTGGAGGCAGGAGACTTATTTATACTGCAAGTAAGGCTGTCCCTCTCTGATGAGAACACACTGGAGGATTTTGTGTCACCAAGACATCTTACACACCAGTGGAAAAAAAATGGACAGAAAGGGGTAAAATATGGATTAGATAAGCTCTCACTGACATGCTTAAACAGGCAAGAGCCCGATTGATAATTTCTGGCACCAGGGCATCACTCAACCCATAACTCACAATGATACGACAGTTGTGAGAGGCAGTGATACACTGTCTTAATTTTGAGACAATAAAGTAGAAGAGCAATTTTGTAAAAGGAAAACAAATAAAAAAAAATATATATATATATATATATA
>JBAMHW010000001.1:21508876-21525654 GCA_037177495.1 Rhadinocentrus ornatus | reverse complement strand
TATATATAAACACTACAACCTGTGTTTTTTTCATTACAGTTTTGTTCTTTACAGGTCACTTTATTGACCGCAGTTTTGTCCCAATAGACGCTACTCATACCTGGTGAAAGCTTTGTCTATTGTCATTTCATTCTATACTCAGACCTACTTTGGTCTTGTAGATTGTCAGAGATAAATTTCCAAATTATTCCAAGCACATACATAAACCACAATCATAGGCAATATTGATTTTGAAAGGTTGTGCTTGTGGGCACTGAACCTACATTGCATCCATCAATATAAAAGTCATCACCCAGTTTCCCCCAAATATACAACCTGTCTACAGTATGGGCACTGAAAACAAACCATTGACTAATGCAAACGCACTGACTTTATAAATCCTTTGGCCACCCTTAATACATATAGGGCCTGATTTACTAATTCCCTGATGAAGCGCACAATATTGCATGTGTTCACAAAATCATTGCAAGTTTTTATGATTTGCGGGTGAACAACCAAGAAGGTTTGCACAATTGATAACAGGTGCAAACAGCAGTGTTCAAATGAGGATTTAGCTGGTTGTGGTGTTGCCATGGAGAGAGAAGCAGAGCAGGAAGGTTTCAAATGCAAAATAAAATTAGACCTGATTGAGGTAGAGATATTAGGCAAGACAAGGCAGTTTATTTGTATAGCACATTTCATGTACAGAACAATTCAAAGTGCTTTACATAAAACAAAAGCATTACAGATATTAAGAAATAGTAAAAGACAGCAACAAACAGCAAGAATCACAATAAATTCATAAATTACATCAAAATTATTAAAAAGTTACCGTGCAGAATTCATGCATAGGCGCATGAGAAAGGAAATGTTTAAAAATTTTAAAATGTCTACGTATATTACTGAACAAGGAAAATAATAATATTGCTGAGGTCAAGCAAATAAATCTCATCACCAGAATGACTTCACTATGGAAGAGTATTTGCTAAACAGTAAATGAAGTTGGCAAAACCACAAGAATACCAGATGAGGTTAGGAGGAGATGACAAGATATAAAACAAAGTTCCAAAACAAATTTCTTATAAAAAAAAAAGTTTGGCAAATAAGAGGTGGGGGCCGGCACAGGAGATGCTTCTGACCAATATTTAGCAATTGGTGCAGCTCACTAACTATGAGGAGCAGATGACCAGAATACTGTGTATGACTGATTGCAGAGCAAAGTATGTGACAAAACACTAGTTTTTATTGATGTATTAAAACTTTCAGCCAAAGACAAATAGATCAAATAAATGTGCCTCCTGTGGCACCTTTAGCACTGTGTGCACTAATGTGGCACTGCAGCGCATATTCTGTAGCTAGTCAGTGCTGTATCTGTTAAGGTTTGCAGGAAGACAGGCAGGAACCAGGAAGGACCAGACAGCAGATACAGTCAAGCGGGAACAGGTTAATTTTGGTAAATCTAGAGTCCTTGGAGGAGTAACAAAAACTGTGGCAGAGGTGGCGGCAGTGCAGCAGACCAGACGACAGCTGGTGGTGGATCTTCGAGAGTGGGCAATGGAAACTTCTGTAATAGTAGGTTAAAAAGACAAAAACGTTAGGCGTCAAACTGTACACACAAACTGAAAAGACTCTCTGAATGGCCGGTGTTGTATCAGTTGGGTAAGGCAACGATCTGGCGGCGAGTGGACTGCAGACTGGCTCTTATGTAGGCTGGTTGAGCCAAACAGCAGCAGGTGACTGGCATCTCCCATTACCATCAGGTGAGTAAAATTTCCAATTAGCACCACCATGCCAAGTAGGATCTCTGAATCAAAAGTAGCAGAAAACAGAACATGACAAAATACTAGTAACAAATACAATCCTGGGCTGACAATGGCCATTAATGCCCTTAAAAAGACTGATTAAAGATGGGGTACAGGTGGTGGTGAAGGCTCTCAATGCCAGAAGATACAGAGAACAGCAGCAACAGCCCATCTTGTGCAACATAGCATAACAACACAGCAACACAGTGATATGTTTAAAAAATCTCTTCCCTTATGCAATCCAAAAATATTTACACGATCAGAAAAGACGTCTCTCAGCTGCCTTTGAGGTGTCTAGCTATCTCTTTGCAACAATAACTGCGGCTATTTTCGGAAAAGTAGGGCTGGGCGATACAGCAAACTTTGGTTTTGATCCGATACCAAGTAAATCCAGAGCAAGTTTCGCCGACACCGATTTTGATACAAATACTTTTTGCTTAAAATTGCACATAATCATTTAATGGGTTTGCCTTTAATTATCTATCATTATAATTATCATAAGACACAGTATAAATATTGTCAAATATAAGATCTTTTATGAATGGCAGAACCAAAAAATATTTTATTTAAGCTTTTTTGTATTTATTAAAGGGATGGGACTTTAACGTGTTAATTATCATTAATTAATTAATTGATTGCAAAAAAAAGGTATGCGTTAAAAAATTAATGCCTTTTATCACACTTTTCGTTCCAAACAATGCGGAACAATTGTCAGTGCGCGGCTTCTGGTAACATAACAGCAATGCAGATATTAATGCCTATTAATGAAGAGAGTGGAGGAAAACATTTAAAATGTTAAAAGTTACCTAACATGTCGTAGACTCTTAATCAGAGAACAGCCATAGCTGCTAGTTCAAACCCTTAAAATGACACTTTAACTTTATTTCTGTTCAGTTTTGGGCAGGAATATTTTCTATTTAACTTTCTACTGTTGTAAATTGAAATACAAATAAATGCATTTTTCCAGGTATTACTAGAGCTTGAATTTATAATATTAATTTCTGTGTCTATTTTTTTATTCAGTTTTCCACTAAAACGCAAAACGGTTAAAAGTAAACAAAGATAAAGGAAATATTAAAACTTTTGTACTGTCCACTGTCCTCGAGCTTCACCGCTGTGCTGTCCTAGGCGCTGCTCCTGTAACCCAGCACATTCCTGGCTCCGTCTGAGCTGCACCGTCCTGCTGTGCTGCTCTTAGTTCTGCTCTCCGTCTGTTCTTCCTTCTTAGTTCTTCTCCCCGTGGTTCTACTGAGTCCTCCTTTTATTCTGCAGAGGGCCTGATTGCTCCTAGGTGCAGTCAATTAGTACTGGAGTCCAGCCTAATCAGCACACTCTGCAGCACAATGAGTCTCATATACACTGAGCACAAAATACAAACCAAAATGTAACAAAGCAAAATAAATTCCTGCCTTCACCTGCTCCTTCATCAAATGGATCATCTGGTTGAGAAAGATGGAGTGTTTTACCACCAGGTCTTTAATTCAGATGGTGCTATACCGGCGTTGCAGTTGTTTCTATCTGCTGCGGTACTGACCACAGTGATTCAAGAGCATGGTCATCAGGGTGCTGAGAGAACGTTGGCGCACTGGCAGTCAAGGTTTTCTGGCTGTGGCTGGGTATGTCTTCAGATGTGACACAGTGGTGTCAAGCTTGTGAACGGTGTCAGTTTGTCAAAGACACTCGGATGACCCCCCATAGTTTTATGGGTCACCTGTTGGCTTTGCTGAGATTTTGGCCATTGATTTTATAGTTTTGGAAACCACCCATAATGGGTTGGACAATCTACTGCTAATGACTGATGTTTTCAGCAAGTATACCTTGGCTGTCTCCATGTAATGACCAGTGGGCCTCCACGGTAGCCCATGTGTTGGTAACGGAGTGGTTTTACAAATTTGGTGTTCCTGCTTGCATACACTCAGACCAGGGCCGGAATTTTGAAAGCTCTCTGATCAAGCAGCTTAGCAGTTTGTATGGGACATAAAAGTCTTGTACAATTCCATACCACCCAGCTGGCAATGGTCAGTGTGAGCGCTTTAATAGGATGCTGCACAATTTAGTGCATACTCTCCCTGTCAGTCAAAAGCGAGACTGGAATTCCTGTTTGCTTTAGGTATTTTACTGTTATGACACCACTCCCTATCAGTCAACTGGCGAGTCACCATTCTTTCTCTAGTTTGGTCAGGAGTCAAGACTGCCAGTTGACTTTCTGCTGGGTACAGTGCAAGATTCTGTTAATGATTGGATTCACAAGCATCAGGCTCATCTGCAGTTGGCATTTGAAGAGGCCAGGGAGCAGCTACAGGTGGCTGCTGACCACAGGAAGAGAAATCATGATCAACATGGCAGAGATGCACCACTGACTAAGGGAAGATTTTTGCTTGTTCATGACTTTAGAGTAAGATGGTTGTAAGACACAAGATATGTGGAACCCTCTAATGCATAATAAGTCCTCAAAGCCCCACATCAAGCTGGCATGGTGTATACTGTTGCACCCCTATCCAATCCAGTAAAAATCAGGCACGTTCACCATTACTTGTTGAAGCCTGCTTTGGTATAGATCCCTTAGGTTTTGGTGTCTGATAGCCCCCCAGGTAATGATTCATGTTCACAATCTGAGTTATCCTGTGACGACAACTTGATTTTGAGACAGGATGCTCCTCTGGGAGCTTTGATGGCCTCATCTGTCAATGGCAGTGACGCAAAGCACCTTTCCTACAGCCTCATCCTACCCTTTTCTCTGGTGACCCAGTCCCCACTGTGCCACATTGGCCGCTGACTTCCCAATATGCCAGCCATTATGATTTCTTGGGAGATCCTTTGGCAGGCATTCTCGTGACAAATCACACTAATTCATTTGGTACAAAGGCAGTGGCATCTTGTGTTGCTGACATGCTGTTCCATGCATCACAGGGACTAACGGTCTGGACACTTGCTGATCATAGTTTGCCAAACTGCTAACTATGCTGTGGCTGGTCTGCGGTGGACCGTTGCTTGGCCCTCCTTTTCTTTTTGGAAAGAAGATTCCACTGGCGTGGCTTCTGCTTGGGGAAAAAGTATTTAATTGGTGCCCCCCCTTTGCACCGGTGGAATTGTCCAGTTGGAAGGACGATTTTGCTGGCAATCCCCTGCATTGCCAATGTTTTCCTGGAATCTAACCTGTTTCACATATCTTTTATTTTTATATCTGTTTTATATAAATCTTGCTTCGCTCTTATTTTGATTGTTTAATTGTTTGATTGTTTTTAGATTTTATCCTTTCAGCTTCCTTTTGAGATGTGCCCCTTGCCTTAATCTGCCCTTCCTGCTCTGTAGCCTCTACTGCAGTTTCCTTCCTGTCCCATTTTAGCCTGTTTATTGAAAAATATTTTTATATATGTGAAAAATAAACTTTTCTTTTAATGGGACATGTCTCACATATTTAATAAACAGAGAGCCTTCAGTTAATCAGTTATTTATCAAAATATTCCTTAGGTGAAATTCCCAGGGTGGCATTGTTTAGACGATCCATAACCTCTGTGTCGAAATATATGGAATTCTCTTTGTACCCAGGCTTCTGAGTGGACTTTGGCAAGACAGCAAGACACTCCAATATGACCACATTTTTATTAGCACAAATTCTACTGATGAAGAAGAAGGCATATTGCTTGGTGGTTAGCCATGATAGTAGAAAGCTCTTAAAATAAAAACCATAAAAACCTCCCAAAAAACATATCCCTATAAGGTTAAGTGGGGATTCAGTTAACCGATTTCCTTCTTAAACATGTAAAATTACTTACAAAGAATAGAAGGAAAAAAAAAACAGTTGTCCATATCCAGTATCAGTGATTTCTCCGTCAATTGTTTAACTTGTCAGTATTAAGTTGCATCGCGTTGGTACAAAGGATTAGCTACTGCTAATAAATTAGTAAAAAGGATGTGTTAACTGTTTTTATGAATAAAGCCACTCTGTAATATTTGCATCTCTGTAAAACTTTATCCCACCTGTGCAAGATGCATGGAAAACATAGCACCATTATCAAATCTAATTATTGTATACTACAGAGATTTTGATGGACTTGTTCTTTGACTCAGAGGTTAAAGTGTGTTCATATGAACTGCCAACAAATAAATACAGTTTGGCCCATCAGTCTCAATATTGACAGATTCACAGAATCCTCAATTCCCTTATCTTTCATTGTCTTTCGTGCCATACTTATTTCCTTCCTGGTAATAAGCACTTGAATACATAAAAGATGTTACTCAAGTCCTTCCTGTTTATATTAATGTTTTATTTAGTGTTTTGTATTATCATAATCAAAGTTCCAATAAAAATAACAAAGTGGAATAAAATATACATATCAAGTGACAGCCTAGTTCCGTAACCTGTCCCGCATGGAATCTTGATGTTATGTTAACAAACAAATTAGCATTTAAATGAGTCCTGCATTTTATCCTTCAAGGTTATGTTGTTATGGATATTAAATTAGAGTGTGTGGAATTGCTTGTGTGTGCATGTGTGTAACTGTGTGTGGTCCATAGGCTGCCAACGAACAAGCCCCCCAGAGAGGTGTTAGAGCAGGTTTGTTTAGCGTTGGTTTAGCAGAGAGCGGGATGGAAATGTACACGTTCCAGTGTGTGTGGACTCAGTCTGCACATGTTTGAGAGGGAATGGACACTTTTTGCAATGGAAAATGTATTATCTGTTTATCCTAATGGACAAAGTCATTGCAGTTGAACATTTATTCAAGGCTATTGTCCCTATTGTTTCTTTTTGTTTAATGATGAAGTCTGTAGACAGCACCTAGTTTACACAGGCAGAATACTTTATCCATGTGCTGGCCAGTTCAGGTTTGTTATTACATTGGCTGAGCTCCTAGGGCAGCAGTAACAGCAATGAAAGTGTTTGAACCGTTATTGCTGTGGTGCTAGACTGTTTAAATAGCAAACAGTGCTTAGAGACAGGCAGCAGCTGCCGGTGGGCTTGATTGCTAGTTTATAATGTAAATTCCAAAATAGAGACTTTAAACTAAGTTCACTGTGTTATCAGCATCTGGGAAGTAATAATAACTTCTACCATGGTTTGAACTAGATGAAGCTGCACTTGATATGTCAGCATTTGTTACTGGTATGTCAAGTAAACCAAGGTGTAATAGCATCAGAAATGTTAAAAAATGGCACCAACTTCTTCAAGCCTTCAAAGTAAAAATAAAACTACCATAGGAGTCCATAACACTAAATGATGTCATGGCTGTTTGAGGTAGTGAGTGTAGGAGGACTTCAGTGTTGCAGATGCTCTTTTGAATAAGCATGCAAAGTAGACAATATCATATTAATAGCACATATTACCAAAAATGTTGAGAATTTGCAATCTTCCAAATAGCATCAATGAAGCTAGCAATGCCAGTAAGTTAAAGTTTTTGTTCTCTGACAATTTCTTTAGACAGGTCTTCTTATCCTAAAGTAACATCCTAAGATATTTCCAAAATGGTGGCAGAGTGGTAAAACTTACATAAAAGTCATGTGTGATATTCTGCCAGAGTCAGATTTACTTGTGACAAAGTCAGCTACATTGCAAGAGAGCCATCTAATCTGCTGTGAGTTACAGGAAAAGAAATAACAATGTGATGGGAAGCAGAAACACTGAACCACATTTGTCCTGCACAATTTTGAATGTACAAATTACAATGTGGTGAGTTCACACTTAATCTTTAAAGGAAACTAATCTCCCCTTTAATATAGATGATTCATAAACCTGCTCAAAAACATGTTGTTTTTAATCTACCCCTCGCTAGCTCAGCAGCCGTAATAAAATGTGGATTAACTTGTAAGCTGTGATATGTGGAATTTTTTTCCTCCTAATTCTTATGCCAGAGCAGCTTCTTCTGTCTGCTACAGTAAATATGTATGCTAAAACAGCTATAAACAAAAACAAAATAGCAAACAACATCTTCCTATTCTTTTAACAGCAGATAAGCTCACATATTCTAACTGTACACAAACTTTACATCCTCACACTCTATAACATAGTAATGATTTTATTTATTCTTGTAGGTTGTAGGTATTGTAGGTTCTTTTTCTACTGTTTTGAATTAAAATGCTATCAAAAGCATTTTCCATACATTACTAGAGCTTGAGTTTAAAATATTAATGTATGTGCCAATTATTTGATTCAACTGTCTACTAAAATCCATTTAAAATAGGCCAAAAAATGTTGCTTTTTGGGGCAAATATTGTTATGTGATTAATTAAGATTATCTAATTACAAAGCCTCTAATTAATTAGATTATTTTTTAATTAAGTCCCACCCCTAATAATCAAATGACATTGGGCACAGCTTTTATCAACATGTTCTCAAGGAAAGAGAGCAAGTCAAGGCTGGCACACATTGCAGGATTTTTCAAACCTTCACAGGTTCAGAGACCACACACTTGATGAAAACAAAAGACAGATCACACAAGATCTCTCTCTTCTGATCTTATAGTGTGTGGTGTGCACTACGGAGCACACCACACACTAACCGATTCTTCAGCAGAGTATCAGGTTCTTAATGCTCAATATTGCAAATCTTGCGTAGTCAAACAGGACTTCAGTGTAAACAAACATGGCGGACGCACAGGAAGAAGCAATGATGGTTGTTTTCAGCTTCTTACTTTCCATAAAAACACAAAACAGAAAAATGATTATTGTAGAAGTCATGGAGATTTTTTAACGAAAATTGCAGATAGCCTGGAGCAGGGCTGTGCGCTAGATGCTAGCAAGTCAAAGATTTTAGTAATGTTACCGAAATCATTGCAAACTACCAGTGATGGGAATAACAGCATCATAATCAACCCTTTGTTTTTACTTCCTCTTCTGTCAGTCAGCTGAGTCAGCTCACATCTTTATTGGCTTTTGATCCATGACATTACACACTACGCATGCTCGGCTCCTCTCGGAGCACTCCACACACTACAAGTTTTCTAGTCGCAAATATTAAACATGTTCAATATTTACATTCGCTCCTTTCAAGGCCTTCCATGTGGATCGGACAAGACAAAATCACTCTTAACACACCCCACACCACAGGAAAATCAGACAACCAAGCCCTTGCCGGCTTTAATTGACATCAGTACAAAAATAGGTCTGATTATCCTGTAGTTTGTACCCGCCTTATTTGTAAATAATGTCATGTTTTCAAGGCTTTTTAAAACAGCCTTGGCACTGTTTTGTTTAAACAATTTAAAATATATATTTTTTAAGTCCTTGGTGAACTGCTAGCCGGTCTGTGGTCTGCCTACAACCCTTTAAACTATAGGTGGTGTCCAGTGATTTGATACAGTGCGGAAAGAGCTCCACTGATTAAATCCATGTGAGTGTATCCATGTGGATAGAGTTGTGTCGACTCTCGTCTATGAATCCATATGAAACTGCAAGACTTCAGATAACCATTTGGACATTCCAAGACACTCTGATCCATCACAGGGATGTCAACCTGAAAGCACTCACCCCCCCCCCAAAAAAAAGCCAACCATTTCCTGGAGCCTACCTCCACCCATCGCCCCAGCCAGACATTTATTTATTCAGGATTGCTATCCCGTGCAGTTTAGGTCATTGCACAAACATATTTGGGAATTTGTGGTGCTTGGTTTCAAATTTAAGGCATGTAGTGGAGTGTATGATATGTTCTTGTGGGTTGGTGACAGGAAATAGAGATTTACAAATGAAGTGGAATTCACTTTAAGTCCTGCCAGTGTTAGGTGGGATGATGTTATTTTAAAGTCGTAAAATTCCACCTCCACCCCAGAAACTTGAATCCTCCAAGTCCATATTAAGCATGTAATCACCTCCAAATAAGCACAGGAGCTCTGCTTTTAATGGTTATCCAAAAAGTGTCTTAAAACTGATATAAAAAAAAAATTAAAAACCTAAAATAAGTTTGACATCACAGAATTCAAGCAAATTGTGTAATGTTTTCTGCATGAAAATCACACCTTAGAGTGACAAGTGCTCTAAAGACAGTTCACAACAACAACATAACCGTGATCAGTTGCTGGACATTGTCAAAAACGCATTTTAACTGTCAGGGTGTTGCAAAAGTTGAAACATAACAAGTTTTTTTTTTTGTTTACTTTTTTGCTAGTTAAGAGGAGTTCTCAGGATGACTCACCACAGATTTCAGAATATAAAACAGCTGAGGTTTACTGGGTTGTCAGAAGCAAAAGAATTTTTCTGAAATGAACAGGTAAATTGTCAGACAAGGAAAAAAATTATCTAAAGAGATATTAGATCTTTCTCACTCCCCCTAGTTTATCTGAAACACTCTCTATGCGTTTCCCCAACATCTCTCGAGCCTTCTCTCTCTCTGTCTGTCTTTCTCTCTCATTCATTCACACACACACACAGAATCTCTCTCCCTTTCATTCACACAAAGTAAAAGGGACTTGAAAGACCTGCTTCAGGTGTTTGAACTCATCATTACCAAGTCCAGCCTGGGGATCTTCTCAACCTGACAGCCTTGTTGATAGATTGTAATTGTATGGTTGCAATTGATTGACTGTGCCTCACTCAATGTAATATGCATTTTTTAGAGGTTACAGGTAAAGGCAGAGGCAGTAATGACTTCCCTTCTTGTCCTTTGGCAAATGACCCTGTGCAAACTCTGACGGACACTTTACCATACTGAAGGAGGAAAGGATACTTCTGCATTTCACTGTGAATATTCTGCTTAGCAGGCGAAAGAAGGATCTGGTTTCCCTTTTAATCAAATTTCAATTATTCCAATGGAGGGGAGGAAATACTCGTTTTGTAGCAGACTTTCTCTGTGTTCTTTAAAACCAGTATTTTCCTCCTGCACCTCCAGGTAATTAATCATACATACATGTTTTAAAACATCAGCGACTCTCCTCTTCTGTTCTCTTAGTCAGTACTTTGCCTCTGTTGTCCCAAAGCATGAGTGATTACCACTAAACTAAATATATAAAATATTCCAAAGTGTGGGAAATACACATATGGCAAGATGTTTGAAACTGCATTTTATCTGAAGCATAAGCGGGGAAAAAAAAAAAAAGTGAGGCTTATTGGAGTGTGACTTCCAACGTACAGGTGTAGCTAAGGAAGCTGTAGAAAAAGAAAGGTGCAACATTTTTCAAGTTTTATACAAAATATACTTGTGTGAGAAAATATGTTGGCAGAATTTTATCGTGGTATTATTATTACAAAATTATTAAAATACATAAATATGTTAGGGATGTTATATGTTTTTGTATTTTCTAGGCGAGTGATGGAGAATAATTATATTTAACACATTTTTTTAATTTGAAATCTATTGTTTTGAACTAGACAGATTTCATCATTTATTTTTTGCAATATCTCATAGCAGCAATGTCTTGTATCCACTTTATTCTAACCCAGTAAACTTTCTTTTTGACTTTAGTGGGTGCTGTCTTTTTTTCTTCTCTGATGCTGCTGTTTTTTTGTTGGGTTTTTTTTTATGATGTCAGAAAGCCTCCTCTTCTTGCAGCTCGTCTCTTGGTTCTGGGCGTACAGACAGTGATGGTGCATTTTCACGTGTGTTTATTTTATTTCGAGGAGCCACCACAATAATCTCAGCAGGAGGTTATAAGTTTGGAAGCAATTATAGCAACAAATCTTATAGCTTTCGGTGACAGATGTTTTTTCATCATTGCTTACACACATTATGGTTTTAGTCAACATTAGTTAACAAGCTCTTTTGTGCTGCAGTTCTCTCATCTCACAAATGCAATGGAAGAGAGGACAGAAAAAAAACATTGCTTTAAACATTACTCTGTTATAGGGCTGGGTGATAAATCGATTTTATCGATTAATTCGAGACAAGTTAATTTATAAAGCACATTTAAAACAGCTGCTGTTGATCAAAGTGCTGTACATTAAAAAAATGAATTAATGACTGATAATCTACACCGTTCACCCTTTGGTGATAGTAGTAGATCTCATTGTTATTCTATTTTGTTTTTTAAATGTAAGGATGAGAAGTAATATGCATGATAAGAGAAACGGTTAAATCTGTTCCTAATTTAGATTAATTATTTATGTTTATTCGACAAAAAAAAATGTAACAGTATTGTTTAAGAACAGAAGTAATCAGTGAAGTTCACACTCCTTATACAGAAAATACTCTTAGATGATTATTTAACAGATTATAGTAGAGTAACACAAATTAAGACGTGGGGGGGATGTTAGTATTATCTTAATATGTACTCATTTAATCTAAGTGATGAATTTAGATTAACTGTATGCAGCTGCTCGATAAGCGACTACATATAATTACTTAATGTATATATTAATCACTAGCTGTTTATTACCAAAGGTGGGGTTAGTGTTTTGTGTTGTCAAAAATACACTAATAAATTCACACACTAGAAAGATTCCCCTTTTGTGCACCTAGGGCAGTAAAATTCATGAAATGAGAGGCTAATCCTCCAGAGGGTTCACCAGAGATATGTTCCTTTCTCAGAACTGAATCCCTTCCCACAGCAGATTGTATATCATGCACACACACAGGTGGAGACACATGGCTCCTTCTCAATGATACTCACATGCTTTGCACACAGAGTTCCTGTGTCTAACAATACCACCATAATTCTTTTGTTTCATTGAGCAAGCTTGTGGAGCATAGTGGATCTAAATCAAGCTTCTAAAAGCTGCATATGAGTCTGAGATGTTTCCTGGGTTATCTGACAAAGACAGAGGACATAATGAGAGACAGATCGGTTTCACTTCCATCTCCTTCTCTTCCTCCCTGAGCTAAGTCTTCCCATGTCTCTGCTCCGCCATCCGGAGATACAGGACCTTTACCCAGAGCACAACCGGATGATACTGGGCCAATCTTTCCTCTAGAAATAGAGAAGGGCTGTAAAAAGCCTTTTGCTGACGTCACTTCATCAAGAGGAGGCAACATCAGGGGGAGGGCAGAGAGTAGATTAACTATATTTGAATATACATTTGAAATACAGCTTAATTTTTAAGTTGACTGTTTTCCTCTTTTATACACATAGCCTACACACTCTTTGATGTGTGTTGGCGTTGTGATAAAGTCTAGCAGCATGGATCCTTGTTTAATAATTTACTTACATAGACATATTGTGTTGGTGTGGCCTGGTTGCACATTATTGTTTTAGGCTTCGGCCTCCTGCTCTGTTTTATGGGTCTCAGAGGACAGCGGGCATTGAGTGCTAATTGGTTCCAAAGCGAACCATAACACAGATTCCACCAACGACTGTCCGCCTTCATCACCACAGGACCGTAACGAGCATTTTGCAAACAATGCAGTGGGGCTGATAAGAGGCCAGGTGGATAATTGATGTGGTTACTAAGTGGCTTATTTGCATTCTTTACGCATATCAAACTGAGCAAGGGAAGAGATATGGGTAAATTAGACAGGGTTGGGGGGAAATGTGGTAATAAACGACAACAAGAACTGAATTTTTTTTTTTTTTTTTTTACAACAATGCCCAGAATTATGGGATGGAAAATCATGGTGAACATGTAATAACAAAGTGTGGGGGCTGAACAAAAAGGAAAATTCTGTATTGCAATGTAAAGCAAGCACAGATGTGTACGACTAATCAACTAGTCGAAACAGCACACAAAGTCAACAGCTTTTTTTTAAAAAAGTCAATTGTTTATATTAGGACAAGTGATATCTCATTGCACAGACATGATGCTCTTTACAGCACTGTTAAAAAACAGCGTGGCCCCTTTAAGATCGTGCTAAAGTTGGGGGGAGAGAGGGACACACAGCTAGTCAGTTGGTTTGACCAACAGTCAGATTAGTGACTTTTTTTCAAAAAAGCGACTAGCAACAGATCTAGCGACTTTTTCTGGTAGTATTGGAGACTTTTGGCAACGGACGTAAATGAACGTAGTTTACTCTTCTCAATGAGGAGTCGGTGCTGCGCAGACCCGTCCCCCTTCCAAAAGCACTCAGAAGAGGCTTGGTCCTCACGCAGCAGCAGCTCCCAGCTGTAGTCAGAGAGCAGGAGATCACCTCTGTTTCATGACCTGGCCAAAAATGAATCGTACAAAGTTGCTGCTGGCTGATCCTGGGCTGGCTTACTGTCAGATGTTAATGTTTATTAATTAGGAGTGTGGACAAAAACATTTTAAAAGTTTAAAAAATGTGACATGTTGCAGACTCCTAATTAAAAAACAAATTACACTTAATGAAATCACCTGACCTGAATTTTCACTTTGTTTGAATTTGTCTAAGAGAAATTAACAGTAGGTCCTGTTGCCTGATGCAGTTTTGATTATTTATTTATTGATTGGTATATTATCATCACACAGAGAAAAGTTAGAAAAATGTTTGTATGGAAAAAAAATTGAAGTTTAAAGGCTAGGCAGACAGACTAAAAAACTAAGTGGAAATCGGCTGGGCAATTTGCAATTGTTATATATATGTTGCTTTATTTTTTTTGCCAGAAGAGAACCACTTTTTTCTCTTTGAGACTATTTTTGTTTGGATAAAATGCCTAGAATGTGCTTCCAAACAGAAAAGCTCGACTTATGCTGATGGACAGCTTTTTAGTGAACTGCACTGTAGTACTTCTTGGCATAATTTACACTTTCCTTTTACTTAACATGATACTATAACACAAATTGTAATTTTACTTAAGGTATCCACTAGATATTTTTTAATATTAGCAGTTGGTGCAGTAGCTTTCTTTTTGAAATGTAAGGTTTAAAGCAGCACTTCTGAATTTTGGCAGATTTTTGCACTTAGGTGCAGCCCTAACAAAGGCCAATTCAGCATCCGTCTTCCATCTTGTCTCTGCTCTGAGCACTTTTAGTCAATCCGATGTTGACTTTTGTATTAACTCCTGCTCTGTCACTTTCTTTCTTTTCCTTGCTTTCACTGATAATGTCCTCTTGCGTTGTTTTGCTCAATTAACCATGTTGCGTTTTCAAAACAGCCAGTGTGTAGATATCCATGGCATGACTTGTGACTCAGTGGCATAATGCAAAACACAGCTGTCACGATTAATGAGTGTCGGGGTGCTATTCAAACAAGTCAGAGGCAGAGTTTTTAGGTCGGAAACTTAAGTGGTAGTGCTGTAAGTACAAGTTTTTTTTTCTCATTTATGTTTCACCCATCTCTTTTTTTCATGTTTTACTATTTTTTCTCTTTTTTCTTGTCTACATGGTTCCATTTACAGATTTTTCACAATGTTTTACTGCATCTCTGATTAGAAGTTATAATTATGTTGCAACTTTTATCATACTCAGCATCACTGATAGATGTGGTCAGCATTATGATGTGCTGCATTGTAACCGCACCCAACAGTTAAGTCAGGATACAGACATATCCTGAAGAACACTTTGCTTCTTCCCTGGTTTATAGTGTAAGCAAATTCACAGGACTTATGTCTTTCACGCTTTTAGAATTGGAAGAAGCATTAGAAGCAATGCTGTCAGCTTGAAAAGTTATTTCTCATGTAAACAAACACAGCAGCTGCATTATCATCACATCACAGACTGCTTGTCAGGGCTGATGAGCTATTCAACAGTGTCAACAGTGAAGTAGGGGATAATAACTGCTGTCATTTGGGTTTGTTATGCTGTCAGACTGCATTACTAAGACTTTTTTCTTGTTACCACCATTTTTGCATGTTTCATTTGTACTTATTGCAAAAACATATATGGTTTCAGGCGCTGTGGGAGTATCTTTTAAACCTATTTTACAGGTTCTCTTACTATCATCTCACATGGCACAGTGCAAACTGTGAGAAAGAGCATCTAGCTCTCTTCAGGAATTCTAGCACTTTTTTTCGGCCCAGGGACTGATTGGAAAACACTGGATGATTCAACTTCCACAGTCACACACAATGCAGTAAGGATTTTCTTTACTTTTTTTTAAATGCATAAACTAATATTCCTTAACATTCTTTAGTTAATTGGTTCCCTAACTTTTTCTGCAGGGCCCCCATTTGCATCCAATAATGTCAAACCTCCCCATTCCACCTCCACTACCACATGCACCCCAACACAATGAAATGTAAAAAGAAATGCGCCACAAAAAATTATTATTTGCTACTTTATTAATTATAGTTTAAACCATAGTGGCAGACGGAAGAACCCTATTAATTCCTCTACTATTGTGTGAGGGTTTTTAGATCAGAAACTTTACATGTTACTTTATCTGAGGTATGTTAAGGAGACATAGAGACAAAAGACACGCACTGGTCTCTCCTACAAGCAATGACCATTACTTGACCATAACCTGGTCATGACTAAGGAAAGATATGCTTTGTCAAATATCTGTTGTTGATTCACCATTTAGGATGCACCTATACCAGTTTTGAGGATCAGTCCAATACTATGTGCGTGCACTCGTACTTTGTATTCACCAATTCACATTCCTTCCTTGGATCCTTTGGCCCTTCTTGGTCTACGAAGTCACCATTTCAACGGTGGAAGACTTTGAGATGAGGGTCAGCAGGTTTCTCCGCAGGTAGCTGGGGTTGCCGCGAAGCCTGAGCAGTATCGCCCCTATAAGTAGCCTGAGCGAGGAGTTCATGGTGTCTCGGTCGAGGGAGCTGCTTAAATACTGGGAGTCCAGTGACTCAAAGGTCGCTCAGGCTGGGATCGAGGTTAGGATGGGACGTAAGTGGAGAGCTTCCGAGGCTGTGGGTGTTGCAGAATTAAGGCTACGGCAGAGGTTGCTGGTGGGCACAGAAGCACAAGGAAGAGCTTGTTTGGGTTGTGGTAGAACACCTCGCTATGGTAGGGCAAAATGGAAAGAGAGGAGGTTCCTGATCCTTGAGGAGGTGCGAGCTGGAGTAGAGGAGAAGCGGTTTAGCCAGATGGTGGGAATGAGGCAGCAGGGAGTCTGGACGAGATGGGAGCAAGCTGTGTAGCGCAAGGTCACGAGGACCGAGCTATGGAAAGCTGAACCCCATCGCATAAAATTCATGATTCAGGGAGTCTACGACGTGCTGCCTAGTCCATCTAACCTCTTTACCTGGGGGAGGGTGGAGACACCAGCTTGTCCCCTCTGCC
>JBAMHW010000001.1:21478631-21496375 GCA_037177495.1 Rhadinocentrus ornatus | reverse complement strand
GGGCGTTTTAAAGGGAAACTGAGCTAGAGAGAGAAAGAAAACTTGGGGGAAGGGGAAAAGGAAAAGGGGGGAAGAGGTGAACCCCCCCCCCCCCCACACACACACACACACACACACACATTAACACTTCTTAACACATTTTATAGTTTGCTTTTTTTCTACAACAAAAAGAGGGGGACAAAAAACAATTTATCAATGCCTTGTTTTTAAAAATGTTCAAAACGTTGCTTATAGAAAAATGCTTAAAGAAAATTATTAATACCTACTGTATCTATGTTTTACAGCATTTTCCTCTAATTGAACTGTAACCACTGCATGTGCACATATGCTTGCATTAGTAAGAGAGTCACACTACCTGCTTACTGTGAATGTAAATAAGCAGCCTGTGTATCTGTGTTTGAATGTCTGGGTGCACATGCAGCAACTTGACTGAAACGGCAAATTTTAACATAAGAGGAGCGTAATCCTGTCTCACAGCAGACTGCTTTAGGGTCAGAAGAGCACTGCACTGGTAGCAATTACTATTGACATCACGCTAATTGTGGCTGAATAATTAATCCTCAGTGTACTGGAGTACAGAGACCTGAAAAGGTGAGCAGGAAGTAGAGGAGTTGAACTTCTTATAGAATGGGTACTAATTGAAAATGGCATTATTTTTTAGACCAGTTTTATTTATTTTTTTATTTTTTTATTATTATTATTATTTTTTTTTATTATTTTTTTTTTTATTATTATTATTATTTATTTATTTATCTCTAGAATTAATGATTTTGGTTGGGTTTTTTTTTTTTCATTTCCATTTTTCAGCTCATTGGAGTTAATACTGGACTGAATTAAGTTAATATTTATACATTAGCCATTAGTGTGCTGTAGAGAAACCAATATTACAAAATAAAAAATTACAGTTACTGTGTGACTTCAAATAACTCCCCTTACAGTAAACTTTAAACTGATAAAAAATATTTAAATATGATATGCAACACTTTAGCTAATTTCCTAAAAGCAGCTTATATATTTAAGTACTTTTAGTGGGTGAGCAAAGTGAAAATTTGCAATGAGATTTGCAGCACTTGTCTGCCCTCTATTGGATAGCACACTGTAATGTGTCTCTTTAAGGGCAGACAGCAAACTGAAATTTTTTTATATTTTCATTTCAGTTTTTACAGAAATATATATATATATATATGATTGATTTTTTTTTCTTAATAAAAACAATTGGAAAGTCAAAGACTTGCAGATCCAAAGCAGATCATGTTTGCATGTTTTGTACTGTTCTTAAGCACTTAAACATTGTGGTAATAGTGCCACACACCATCAGTTCATTATTAAAAAATTCTATTAGGGATGATTATTCATAAATTTTCAGACCTGCAATAAAAACAGAGCAACCAATGGTAACCTTTTAACGAGAAACTTCAGAAAAATGTTTAATTATGGCAAAGATTTAAACAATAATTAAAGCTGCAAACAGCGATGACCACCTTCGCACCTCTGGCGTCGCTCCAACCTATTCCACCGCCCCATTAGCCAACAACCTCCCTCCCGCAGCATGCTTGCTCTTGCCCACAGCCGTATGCCCGTTCTTCCAGAGGTTTTCTGCATTAAAGAGGGATTTTCCTCATTAGAGGATTAACATATGTCAATTTGAATCAGTTCCAGACCTGACCACTGTCCTTCCTGCCGAGTTTGGTGGAGATCAAGAGTAGATTGGCTCAGTTACAAGTACTTCCTGTTTCACAGCGTTGGATGCCACTTCCAATGGCTAAGTTTTGCGAAGGCACTTGAGTTTTTTGTACTGTAGTATCATGAAAGGGCTTAACCTGATCTGAAACACTTTTAAGTGTGTGAGGTTCATTCCTGAGGAGAAGGGCCCCAGCATCTGGAAAAAGCACTTCCTGTTGTAAGTGGGTAGGGCTTAGTTCGAAAGCAGAAGTGGTTATATGTATTTGTTAAGGACCAAACCCCGATTAATCACTGTAGGTCCGATGAAAATTGAGGGATTTAGATAAATTTTTGATGTCATGGCATCTTATTCAAGCATGGAACTGAAGTGAAACATGTGCAGTTTGGTGCAGATTTGGTGCTGTATGTCAGAAATAATGGTTTTCGTGCTTGATGGCGAAACATCAAAACTTGATGAGGCGCCGCCACGCCAACTCTTTTGAAAGTTTATGATAACTTTTCATCACACATGCCTCTGGAGTGGTCAGACTGATTTTGAGGCCAGCACAATGATAGTTCTAGGAGGAGATAGTTTAAATGCAACGCAAAGAAACATGCAAAAGTGAGCCCAAAAATAACACTCTTTTCAAAATGGTCAACTTCCTGTTGAAGTTATCGTATAGGTCCATAGGGCTTTTTAAAAAAAAAAGTTTTAGTTCAGAATTATGATCTAGAACATGGTAGAGATTTTTTAGAACAGCATGTAGAAGTACATTACTATGGTGTGTGGATAGTGCCACAGAGGAGACTGTTGTGTAACATGTACGTTTGAGAAGCTGAGTTGCACACACTAACGTGTGAATTACGTCGCCTCCCTCCAATGCATGGATAACGTCGCCGCCTGGGTAACGTTTGACTAGTATCATGGAGAAGTAGGCTACTTCTCCGCCACATATTTGGACTTTGGTTTATTTCTAGATTTGCTTAAATGTCTGGTTTCTTTTTAGATAAACAATTTAACAATATATTGTGCGCGTTTGTGTGTATTTTCTCTGTAATGTGTTTTTATATGCTTTTATATGACACTGTAATTTTCTAAACTTTTGCTTCAAGATTAAACGGCTAAATTGCAATCTCAGTTTGTGATCCATAAAATATGTACCTTGTGTAAAATGACGTGAGAGAGGGGGAAAAAAAGAAGAAAAGTTTTAAAAACACTTTGCTAAAAAAATATCCCCTCTTCAGTAAAATATGTGCCTTCATGTCTTATAAGACATTTTTAATCCTGATTGACTTTTCAAAATAGTCATTTTAGACACATTAAGCAGTTCCAAAAAAGTAACCTGCAATATTTTGAGGCGGCTTAAGGTGTATATATATATATATATATATACACACACACACACACACACACACACCTTGGTCTCATTTGTCTAAAGGACATTGCTCCAAAGGTGCGGTATTTTCAGATTCAGCTTTGCAAACACAAGGTTTCCAGCCATGTTCTTTTCAGGAAGAAGATGCTTTTATCTGAAAAATGCTTGCTGTGTCTTAAATGTATCTCGGCTTTTTGTAATTTCACTAGACCCTGCAGTCCGACTTTTGGGTGAACTTGCTTGTTTTCCACATATAAATAATCTTTCTTACTATAAAATGATGGACCCTAAGTTGTTTGGAAATGGCTTCTTGACCTTTCCTAGATTCATGATTTCCTAGATTGAATATCTGCATCTCTAATACCATTGTTTGTCTTCCTCTGCATTGTGTTAACACACCTGAATATTCCAGACCAGCAAACTGCCAAAGCCTCTGCTATGGTCATGCCGGCTAATGATCAATTAATCAAGTGCATTTAACAAGCAGCATACTACATGTCGTCTTAATTCCTGTGGCAGTATTGAAGGTATATCATTTTTTTTAAGTAAATATTTTTTAAATAAATAATAATCACTCCATACTATTTACACCATACTTACAATACTGTGCTCAGGTATGGGGAAACAACTACAAAACTTCAATACAGCCGCTAACTACTATTCAAAAAAGAGCAATACGGATAATTCATAACGTTGGTTATCGGGAACACACAAACTCATTCCTTCAGTCAAAATTACTAAAATATACTGATATTGTGGAATATCAAAAAATCTAAATAATATTCAGTGCTAAAAGTAATCTATTACCAAGAAATATACAGAAATTATTCACTGTTCATGAGGAAAATTTTACTTTATTTTTCCCTTAATTCGGAGAGTCAGGAAAGATTTTTGTGTTTCTGTCATTGGGGTGAGACCATGTAACCGGGTCACTATGGATTTAAGCAGTGTCTAACCATTAAACAATTTAAAATGAAGAACAGAGACTCTATTTTCCAGAGGTAAAGCGATTAGGAACGTGTTTGGTAGCACTAACTGTTATGAGGATAATATGATTGTGTTTATTTTTCTTTACTGGTCACTTTTACTGGGTTTGGGTACGAGTATATATGACTACATATATGTAAGTGTGTATATGTATGTGTATGTTTACATTGAACATGACTGTAGTATGTGTATATTAAATTAAGCCTTTAAGTCATTATTCAACTACTAATATCAGGTTAGCTTCTACACAAGCCTCAACCAGGAAGTTTATCATTGGTATTTATTATTTAAGGAGAAGAGGTAGGAGTCATAAGTTATACTTCTTCTCACTCCCTTTCAAATATGTATTTGTATGTCTTATATTTGTGTGCTTGATTTTTTTTCTTTTGTTTTTCATGCTTATTCAAATAAACTATTTTAATTCAAAAGGACCAAGACCAAGATTTAAAACTTTAGTTTATTAACACCATTTATTTAATGTTGTTGTAATACTCTTTAAGGTAGTAAAACAATGTTGCCATCTAGTGGTAGCAAGGACAATACCCACAAGTTCCTGTGAAAAACAAACATTTCTCTTTAGCAGATTATTTTCCCTACTTTCATTTTAGAGAAGCTGATTTTTGACGATTTATTTTACAAATAGGTGTGTAAAATGACTTGCAGCTAATGCTTTTCACAAAAGAGGAAACAGCATTTTAAATGTTTCAGTAATATTCCCTTTTTTGGTCTATTTTTTTAACTTGCCGAGTAGTAAAACATTGAACTATTACCATATTTGAACACAACTAAAACAGTAAAAACTACACAGGAAAGGAAATGCTGCTCCTAAACATCTACTGAAACACTTTAAAACAACTTTTCTCCTGACAATATTACACATTTACGTTGCTTATGTAACACATTTAGACAGAGACTGTAAAAAGTTATAAGCCATTTTTTTGTCAAATTGACTGTTGTGAAATCCATAGATAGATAAATGTGAAAATGTAATCATAGTTAGAAAATATTTAAATGCAGTTGAATTTGTGAAAATTATGGGTGAATTTAACAAACTTATTTACCACAGTGGCAGGTGAACAAAGGGCACCTTTAACAAACAATTTATCCATCCATGAAGAAATCTAGTGATCAGTCCATGGACACTGAAGTGTAAAGTTGGGAATGGACTGATGTAGTATATTTTATTTTTGAAGTCCATGCCTTAAGCAGTTAGCTGTCATAAACCCTTTTTTTGGAGCTACGGAATAATAAAAATAGAGAAAAATGTCTTTCTCCTTGTTCTGACAAAAATTAAAGCAGTTTTGTTCATTTTTTGTGGTCACCAAACAGGTTAAACTCTGGACACCTGAGACTGGAGGCACACTGCAGGATGGTTTTGCTACTACAGACTGGGAGTGTAAAGCTGCAGCCACTCTGGAGGACTCTTCTGTAAGCATACAGGACAATGCTGACTATAGTCCTTTTCTGACTGTAGGAACCTTTTGCAGTATCTATAACCTTTTCGTTTTTTGCGCATTCAGACATATAGGAACTAGGGCTAAAGACCCACCATTCCTATAACCATTTTAGCTCCTGCTCCGAGGCAGGGTCTTTTCGTGGTTCCATCAGAACCCTCATGACGTGTGTCGGTGTTTGGTCATCTGTTGCTACGCCACTTACCAGAGTTCTGCTTATTTACTTCTGCTTCTTGTGACCCCGGCATTTTTTAAATTCACTGCTGCCGCTGCGGTTTCAGCTACAGACAACAACATGACAATGGACAAAGCCAGCAACAAATGGACCGACGAGAAGGTCAAATCTCTTTTGGCCATCTATGCCACCCAGGACATCCAGAGAGCTTTTGAAGAGGCAGAGCATGAACACGGCGATCTCTTCGTAATCTATATTAGCTTGATGGTGTGCTCTTGTTTTTTTTTGGCGCAAAAGTTACACGATACTGTCGCAGACGATTGTGTCACATCGGTCCCGCTACCGCCCCCGACTCATGTGCGAATGCAACATGAAACAGTTCCCCTGGGGAAGGGCCATTCATTGAACTATGTGACTGGGTACATCAGTACTTGTGTGGATAACATCGTGCCCACCACGCAAGTCAGGAAGTTCTCCAACCAGAAGCCCTGGATAAACAGTCAGGTACATCACATGCTGTGTGCTCCCTCCACTGCATTTAAATCTGGCAATGAGACTGAGTACAAAGCTACAAAGTACGGATTAAGGAAGGCCATCTGCAGGGTCTGCAGCACATCACAGACTACTGGAGCAGCTCCAGTACCATCAGCGCTACAGACAGTCTGCCTGATGACCTCAACCCATTCTACACCCGCTTTAAGACACCCCCCGACCCACACACACGCACACACACATGCACACAGAGGAGGCTCTCAGACACCTGGACAGCATAACCCCCCTCCCCCTTTACCAGTCATCTCATCAGCCCAGGTAAACAAAGTCCTGAGGAGGATCAACCCCCACAAAGCGGCAGGGTCAGACAACATCCCTGGACGAGCACTCAAAGCATGTGCCAACGAGCTGACAGACATTTTCACCACCATATTCAACCTCTCCCCCAACCAGAGAACTGTTCCTTCCTTCTTTAATACCACTACCATTGTTCCTCTCCCCAAAAAGAGCCCCCCAAGCTGCCTGAATGACCACAGGTCAGTAGCACTCACTCCAATCAATATGAAGTGTTTCGAGAGAGTGGTGCTGGCCCATATTCAGAGCTGCCTACCAAGACACACTGGACCCCCTGCAGTATGCCTACCGGTCCAACAGGTCCACCTCAGACGCTATTGCTGCAGCCCTGCACATCTCCCTCTCACACCTGGAGAATAAAGACTCCTACATCAGGGTGCTCTTTAGTGACTACAGCTCGGCTTTCAATACGGTCATCCCCCACAGGGGTGTGTCCTCAGTCCCATTCTCTACACCTTGTTCACCTATGACTGCGTGCCCTCCCACCAGAACTACACCGTCCTGAAATTTGGGGACAACACCGCTGTGATAGGATGTATCACTGGTGGGGACAAAGCAGCCTACAGGAGGGAGATGGCCTCTCTGGTGACATGGTGTGAGGACAACAACCTCACCCTCAACACAAACAAGACCAAAGAGATGATAGTGGACTTGAGGAAGTAGAGGAACCCGTAATCAGCGGGATGGAAGTGGAGAGGGTGAGCAGCTTTCAATATCTGGGGGTCCACATCAGCGAGGACCTTACCTGGACACTCAACACCGCACAGCTGGTGAAGAGAGCTTAGCAGCGACTGTACTTTGTGGGGAGGCTGGGAAAGTTTGGCATTTTACCAAAGATCCTCAGAAACTTCTACAGCTACACCAGGGTAAAAGCTCCATTTAGTTCCATACTGTCTACTTCTATCCAATAGTCTCAGGCTTCATGCTGTGGCGGACACGAGCGCATCGCAACCGAGAAGAAAATGAAAAATCTGAATTTGGGCAGAGAAGTTTCTAGATCTGCTACATGAATGGGGCAAACAGGATACAAGCCGCATCTTGCTTTCTTATTTGGGATGAGGTGTCTAGGCATAGCATTACATAAGACACACTCAACTTTTACCATATAAGGCCTTCTCTCTTAGAGATTGCACTTACACACCCACATATATGTCCGAAGCACACATACATCCTATATGTAAACTTGTGAGTGATGCATGATTGGTGGATTCAGAACTGAGGAATTTTCTTTGTCAACCCTATAAAAGAAACTTACACATCTGATCTTTAGGTCTTTCTGTTCTGATCCCTAACCTCCATATTTTACTGCAGAAATCTGAACTGATGCCTGACTTTTTGTCATAAACTCCATCTTACTTCTTCAAGTCGGTATCCAGAGCGGCTTTTGCCTGAGAGCCAATTTATCCACACCTTTTGAATCAAGACACATCAGGGACATTAGTGAAGGCCAAGCGGACCCAATGCGGACCTCTGCCCAGCAAACGAGGCTCATTTCAGGATGAGAATCATCACATCGGTGGACCACCGAAGACAACCGGGTGTTCACATCTGACAGTGCTTTGCTGACGGTGTATGCACCAAAAAGAAAAATCTGTCTGTATTCTCAGCACCATGCACCAGAAAGTGGAGATTGAAGAAACATGCAAAAGAATACCTAACACTGTTAAGGACTACAACCACCTGAAGTGTGGTGTTGACATTATGGACCAGAAAGCACATGCCTACACAGTGCATGCAGAAACACGGAGGTGGCCCATCGCTGTGTTTTGCAACATTCTCGATCTGGCAGCAATGAATGGCCATGTGTTGTACAAAGCATGTACAGGGTCTACTGAAAAAAGGCAACTTTTCTTGGTTTACCTTGCAGAGGAATTACAGAAGAGGTTTTTGCAGGAGAAGGCCCTGAAGGAAGAAAAGAAGTTGTAGCTTCAACAAACCACAGGACATTACCTCAGAAAATAGCAGTGTTGAGTGCTGAGGAAGTGCAACAGGAACCACAGTAGTGAAAAGTGTTCACAAGTGATAAATACACATGCTGCAAATGTAGGAAAGATAAACCATGGGTTTGTGTAGACTGCTGAACTGGACAATTTTAACTGAGCCATTGAACGTGGCAATGCTGTAGGGAATGTTTTTTTTGTGCCACTGACTCAACCGCTTTATCTAGGAACCACACAGCCGAACACCTGGACTCAACAATTATTATCAGCCCATACCCTGGTTCCCTTAGTACCTGACACAAACCTTGTTTGACCAGGCGACGATTGCACTCATGATGAGGTGGTTAGACAGTAGCATTAAGGGTCTTGCCTAAGACCTGTTGCCTAAGGACCTAACTGGAAGGTGTTAATATTTGCCCCATTGTAATATATACCCTGTAGGATTTGAACTCGAGTCCTCCGCATGATAAATATATATATATATATATATATATACATATACAATTTTTTGTGCCTTCATTTCGTTGTTCTGGAACCAGAAAAGTTATTCAGGCACCACAACAAAGCTCCACCATTGTCTTAACGTTTCCCCTGATTTCCATGATCCTGGCCATAATTTTGGACAATTACGTGCTGAGAATACGTAAATAAGTGTTGAGACCTCATGTTTTTTTTTACATATTTCTGTGAGATTAGGCTAAAAAATGACTATTTCCCAGCTTTCTTGACTTCATCAATAATATACAATTTGCAAATCCTAAAACACTTCTAGCAAAGCAAAAACACTGGCCGATAAATGCCTGACAATTGGCCATATGCAAGTTCTGAAGAGCAGTAACAGTTATATTGCATTTCAAAATGCAATAAGTAATAAACAGGTTAAAGCCTCGATACAGTCCTTGACCTGCAAAATGATTAATTAAAACCTTGGTAAAACACATTACTGAGACATTAGTTATATTAATTGTCTATTATATAAGGCTCTTCTTAATATTCTCATTTTTTACTTCTATATTTAAAAAAAATATATTGTTTTATCTTTATTATTTGAATTTATGTAAAAGTGATCAATTTGTTTTTTCCATTATAGTTTATATGAACTACACAAAGTGACACCTTCAAAAGTACACTTAACACTATTATACCATGACCTAATTCATTGTGAATTCTCCCCAAAATGATCAGATTTATTATACCTCAAACCAAGTACTTGCCCTTTAAGAAGCACCATTAAGAAGCACCTAGAATCCTGTTTGGCACAAAAAGTCTTGAATAATTGTTCTCTTATTGGTGCTCTGGCTTGGAAGTTAATTGGTTCAGCATGGTGTTTTTTTCCCTCCTTATTGGCTAAAGTTACAATGCATCAACATGAATCTCAGAGGCCTTATTTGTTGGTTGCACTTTACTCCCAGTTTTGATTTCATACTACAGGTTGTTGTCATAAAGTGTTCCTTAAGATCCTCTCAACATCTGTACAGTAGCTCATATTTGCTTTAAACTACAATTTAAATCCACAATTCTACACACACAGCAGTTCCAACATGGCAGCCACATAAAAGCACAGGCTTTGTATTCATTCATCACATTTTACAGTAGAATTTCATTGAATACCATACACAGTGAAGAATAGTTGTTAATTTAAGGTTTTTAAGTTTGCTGTAACATTTTCTTATTTTCATGCCTCTTCTTACTTTCTTACTTTTCATGCCCCTTCACAGCTATTAAAAATTAAAATGGACACCCTAAAAAGAATGGTCCACACACAAGAAAACAGTTTTGGGGCTTTAATCCTGTTTATTTATCTATGTTTATTTCATTATTACAGTATATCAAGCAAAAATTAATTTAAAAAACTTTTGCAGTTTTTCTTTAACGACCACATTTTTTTATGTGGGTCTGTTTCCCTCTGTTGTGGCATCAGGTTCCAGTACATTCTCCTCCATTCCTTCTTAGCTCCATAGCAGCAGGTGAGCGAGTTACAATAAGAACTGACTAATTTAAATTAATTACTGTATATCATTTCAGTTTATATATAATTTTGTCAATGTGTAGTAATGTTATGCATTGAGATTTATTTTTTAAATAACAATAAAATAAAATAAAATAGAAAAAATCTTTTTCAAGTAGATCTGGTCAAGGAATACATAGATGCAGCATTGGGATTATTAATTTGAGTTTGAGAGTTCTTGCATATTATTTCATGTTCAGGGTGCACAGATGGAAAATCAACATTTTTTAAAAACAACCTTGGAAGAACAATGCTCATAACTTCCAGGGCTGAAACAAAGAAGGGAACAGATGTAAACTGATAAACTGGGACTCATGCTAACTTGTTTCTATAAACTTGTTTCTACTTGATAAGGAAGCCAATGTGTGACTGTTTATTTATGTCATAGTAAGTTTTAAATTATTTTGAACCAATTTATCTTAAAACATGTGAGAAAAATGTATGTACGACTTCTTTTCAGGACAGCGTGGACATATATATAAGGTGACACTTAAATACAGCATAGCCATTTTTTATTGTAGCAAGAGAAAGCAACAGCATTCAGCATGTTAATATCTTTGCATTTTAATTACTCAAATCTTAATATCAGTACAAATATGCCAGACCTCTTGCTCACTGACAGACAGATTTAGAGTTTCACAGAGTCTGCCTCAAACAAAAAGATTATAACATGGTTAAATAACCATTTATTTTACCTTTTGTATAAGCAATAGATTTAGTAAATAACAGTATAAGAAAGTCATTTTTTAAATAAATCGTTTAATCCCTATTTTTAATTGAAAAAATGCACAGACAATGCATATTATATTTTGAAACTGACATTATTGCTTTAAACATTTACCTGCATGGCCTTGTTTTTTAGATGCTCAGGCTGCACTTCATTAAAAGGCAGCAGCATTCTGTGGTGGAAATTTCTGGACAGCCTTGGGAGCAGTTTTGAAAACCATTGTCATTGAGTACAAGCATCCACAAACGATAATTAAAATCTTGACTATGCATCACAAAAAAAAAGACAAGATGCAAATATGCCTCTGCTTTTTCTGTAGTAGAGCTCATTTAAGATGGAATGAGGTGAAGTGAGGAAGGTCCAGCTGCAGGACAACATGACAGTTCCTGCATCTGTTCTAAAATCCAGCTTTTTTCTGGACATGGACTGAATGCAAAGAGGAAGCCTAAATAGGAGTGTATCTGATATCCTGTGAAGTAGGCCAAAGGTAAAAATGAGGGAACAGATTAAATTGGATAACCTCATTTAAATGTTTGGTTGAAAGTGTAGAAAAATAATTAAGCAGTGCAAAATGGAGTACCTTCTGCAAGAATAATGAAAACCGATCATAGATGTGGAAGAATTAACTTTGGTGTTGAACGAAACAATGGCAGGAAAGCAAAAATGAGCCCTAGCATGAAAAGACATAACATTATAAATTAAAACAGGAAGCATAAGAGAAGCTAAATAAACAGCAGAGGGCACATTTCATTTGTCTAATTTGTTCCTCCTCATCTGCTTTCAAAGAGGGGTTTGTTAAAGCAGCTAGCTAGGTAAGCACGGATATGTTAGTAACGGTGTCCTGCAGGTTTTGGAAGTTTCCCTGATGCTGCACACTTAATCAGACTGAGACTTCTGCAGAGCTTTATCTAATTACCCACTGATTTGAGTCAGGTGTGTTGCAGCAAAGACACTTCTAAAACCTGCAGGACAGGGATGTGTGATACTGAAAGATTTGGTATTGATTCGATATGAAGTAAATAATAGGCTAGTTCCTTCTATACCAATGCCAGTACTTTTTAATAGGGCTGCCAAAATTAACACATTCTTGCTTATTTAGGCAAGACAAAATCAAACCACATTCTGCACTTTGGCTCCATAGTACAACACTAAACCTTATACACATCAGAGAGCAGTTGCTATCTATAACTCTTGCTTGTATTATATTACCCTTTGGTATTTGGCAAATTCATTCCATAATATAATAACAATGACGTCTTTCTCAGAACTATGCTTTAAGTTATCAGCCTGAATCTTTTGCTTTTTAATGAATTCTTGCCTCCCACTCTCGTGGGATTTTGCTATCAGCGTAATGGTGTAGTGCACCATCTAGTGAAATATGTCAATTTAACACAGTATGTTACATCTCTCCTCTTGAAAAGAAAAGCACATGGTTCAACATTCCACAAACTGGGTACCCGGACATAACTGGGGATAACCCTGAAGCACATTGCCTGACAGAATACAGTAATTTACTGTAATTTGGTTAGTTTTCATGGAGCTTAGCTATCTGTCTACACCTAAGATGAAGCAATACCACCGGAATTGTGGGGGCAGTGCCGAGCACAGTAGTAACATGCAACCAGGGAAATAAACAAACCAGAGAAGAAGAGGATGAACAGGAAACGGGGAACAAAGCAGAAGAAGAATGAAGACGAGCACAACAACCGCAGAAATTGTGCAAGCTTTTGTAGAAAGAATATATGCAAATATTCAGGACATGTTGGGCGGTTTTACCGTTGCATTACAGCTGCCAAACAATGTCTGAAACTGACGTTAGCTCGAGGGAGTGAACTCTGGACTGCCAGCTAGTGGAGGAACTGACTTAACAACCATGGCAATGCAAAACAAGCATGGAAGTATGAGGATGGTGACATATGACAATGTTTGAAATTGACGTAAGTAAGGGAGTAAAATGGGCCTTAAGATGTGGTGAAGACAGTGTTCATGTATTGACTCATGGTTTTGACCACTTAGAGAGGAAACTGTTCAGGAGTTTTCGATCTGAGTATCTATTATCTAGTAAAAATAGAAAATGTAGAAACATAAATCTACATTCACAGATGAACTGCAGAAAAAAAAATCCCATTTTCATCTTGGAGTTGTTGCATGAGAAGCCGTTTTCATGGCATGCAAAGCAGGGAGCCGGAAGCTCACATCAGTTCTGCCCAAAGACAGGTTTCTCTTTTTTTATGTCTTTGTGTGTTTATATATATATTTATTACATTATTGCTTTATAAAGGGACAAACAGAAAGACATACATTTAGCCCTACACTTTATTTATTTATTGACCAAAATAAATAAATTGTTTTAATTAGTCAATCTGCAGTTGTCTTGAATGTAGAATTACATCCACAACTGAAATATCTAACTTTGATACTGTTAAATTTTGAAATTCACTAACAGATCTAAAAACCAGATCAGAAGATACTTGTAGAAACCATTTGTTTCATTATGTTTGAGAGGTTAGATGTACTTAAGCGTCTAGATTTTTTGTGCACGATTAAATAATTGTCTTGCACCATGTTGTATGGTGTATAAATTATTGTACCATACATGCAGTTCATTTAAAAACATGTCATAAACTTGACTAACTCTGACTTTGTGGTCCAGGTTCATAGACCTTTCAGAGACTTGGCTTGAATAATTCCTAGTTTTAAATACATTTCCACCCAAATGCATTTTTTTCTTTTGCTCAGTAGTGGCTGTATGGTTTTAGCTTTTAATAATTGGCTGGTTTGATAAACTTTGTTTGATCAACACTGCGTGAAAAGGGCAAGAATCCATAGATATCTGTAGGGGAAACATCCCTAAATACCGGAAGAATCTGGACCATTTCTGGTGCATATTGAGACATGTTTCATATCTGGTGATATATGGACATAAGATACTGCATGAGTACATATATTGTGTCCGGATACCAGATGTGTCTGATTTTTGTCATATACGAGTTCCGGATATGATCTGCGGTAATTTCCAGAAGTATCTGAGCTCAAGATACTGACAAGGGTCAGAATCCTGACACATATGTAGGGGATATTTCTCCAAGTCTTAGAAGAATCTGGACCATTTTTGTTAAAAATCCAGAGAGGTCAATATGTGCCATATCTGGTGATATACGGACATAAGATACTGCATGAGGACATATATTGTGTCCAGATACTCGATGCGTCTGATTTTTCTCATATATGAGTTCCGGATATGACCTGCGGTAATGTTTGGAAGTATCTGAGCTCAAGATACTGACAAGGGCCAGAATGTGTAGGGGATATTTCTCCAAGTCTTAGAAAAATCTGGGCCATTTCTGGTGCATATTGAGACTGGTTTCATATCTGGTAATATGCGGACACAAGATGTGCATAAGGCCATATTGTGTGAGGATACCAGATGTGTTGGATTTTTGTCATATACAAGTTCGGGATATGGCGTGTGTATTGTTTCAGTCATCACAAATAGCCTATAAGTTTTTGATAATTTCTCACATTTTTACATATCCTTTATTTGGCTTTGCTCGTGTGTGAAATGGTTCAAGTTTGTCTCACAATGTTGTACACACAGCCTGCTTTCAAATGAGAGATAATCACCTTCCTTTTGACTTTAGTGAGAACAAAAAAGTATTTTCACAACTAGTTTTGGTCAACACCACATTATGTGATTGTTGAAAACAGCATAGGCAAGTTCATTACTTTTACTGAATAATGGCTGAACAGTCAACAGGCATCTCCTGTCTTTTTTTCCACATAGTCTGGTAACGAGATAGATAATTAGCTCACTCACAGCACATAATAAGTTGACTGGTTTCATAAATTTTGTGCTGTATGAATGTCTACTAAAAAACGAAGATGCCGAAAATCTACAGCACTCTGCAGGTTTTGGCCACCAGAAAAGAGAGGTCGACTGGAGACACACTGGGCCCACACTGAAGGCAACCACAGTGTGGCGTGGAGAGCAGGTCGGGAGGCCTCTCCATCAGAATCGGCCCAATAAAATTATAAGCCGCAGATGGAGAGCTTTGGTCGAAGAACAGTCTCGAGTCGCTTACAGAGCTTCCTCTGTTTCATCACTCTGGAAATGATTCAAACTATTCGGAGGATTTTGAAACATCTTTTCCACAGGGATGGCAAAATCTTTCCATTTGCTTCCTTTTCCTTCCCCCCTCTGACATACTGCTTTTTAATGCAAAAAAAAAAAAATAATAAATAAATAAAATATATAAAAGAATCAAATGACTCCAAACTTAGGCATTACTTTTATTTTTTTATTTTTATTGTTCAGATTCCACATTAGTGTAGGAAAATGGAGCTTAGCTGAAGTCACTATTGGATAAAAGACTGAACATTCTTCATCTTATTTAAATCATTTAATGGTTATTACACATTGTACAACTTATTGTTGCTCAAAGCTGTCTCATCCTACTGCTTTTGTTTGTTCAAGTTGATCTTAGCTTGAACGTTGCTGCCACCGTGTGGTTAGAAGTAGCTATAGAGTAAGCAAACGTGAATTAATTGCTACTCAAATAACTTTTACTTTGTTTATCTAACTTAAAAAAATAAATTTGTTACTATATGAATCCTTAAAGATATAACATTGGGTGGTTTTTACTCTATTTCAACTCTCAAATGAGAACTCTTTTGTGTTTGCAAAAAATTTAAATATAACAATCTTTAAAAGGCTCATAAATAAGACCATTGAATTGCTTAAGTCATCATCTAATCATAGTAATATGCACTGACCATAATAATCTTGTTTATCTTGCTTAATTATTTTATTTATTTGACAATGTCATGGCAGTCAAAACAAAGAGAATGTACAACATAATTATGTACAACGCCTATTTCTCTCTCTTGTCAGCTCATGATTTTATATCTAGTAGATTAGATTATTATAATGCCCTGCTCTCCGGTTTTCCCATAAAGTCCATTTCGAACCTATAGCTACTTCAGAACTCATGGCACGAGTTCTGACGAGGACCAGAGGGCGGGAACACATTATGCCAGTTTTAAAATCGCTGCATTGGTTTCCCATGCGTTTCAGGATTGATTTAAAGGTTCTTGGATTGATTTGGTCTGTCTTGGACCCTCTTACTTATCGGACCTTCTTTTAAATCATGAACACTCGTGGACTCTGAGGTCCTCTGCTACTGGCCTTTTAGTTGTTCCAAGGGTGAGGACCAAGACATACGTCAAGGCCTCTTTCCATTGTTTTGGCCCTCGACTGTGGAACAGCCTGCGAGAAAACCTCAAGGCTGCAGAGACCGTTGAGGTTTTTAAAAAGAGGCTTAAGACCTAAATTTTTAGCTTAGCTTTTAACAAAATTTTATTTGATCTTAATTTATTTTACATTTCATTTCACGTGATTTTATTTTCATTTTACTCAACTGTTTAACTTCTTATTTATTTATGTATTAATTTATTTATGCATTCATTCATTCATAGCTGGTCTTATTGTTTCTCAAGGTTATTTAATCTTCATTTTATCTCCACTGTTTTCCTCATGGGGATCCTTTACGTCGGGGGTTTTGCCTGCTTGGTCTGGGGGTTGTTGCCGCAGTGATCACCCTTGTCTGGGTGGCTAGGGCCCTGCACTGCAGCCTTATGGCTGTGGTCTTGGGCAAGACACCGAACCCCTAATTCCTCCTGATGGGTCGTGGCCTTGCATGGCAGCTACCTCCATCAGTATGGGTAAATGTGATGTATAATGTACAGCGCTTTGGATAAAAGCGCTATATAAGTATGGACCATTTACTACTTTGCATAAATCAACATTCAAAAGAAAAAATTACTATAAAAGGTCAAGACACATGGTCGTGTGCAGACAAACACAGACAGAGGTGAGACAAATGAGAAAAAAAAAAAAAAACAATACCAAAAGAAAGAATCTGATTAGTGATACACATCATTATAATCACACGGTGAGATTCAAATCATATAAACACAGTTTTATATACAAACAAGCTTATTTTAACACAACATTTATTTATGTGTTTAAATGTTAAAACATTATGCGCTGGGACCACAGAAATCAAGGTAATGTTAAGCCAATGATGGAGCTTTGTCGTGGTGTCTGCAGGACTTACCTGGTTCCAAAACAACAAAATAAAGGCAGCTCTTAGATACACCTTATGGTGCCCCTGGACACATTATCAGTGATGTAAACTGGGATCACAAGGGGTTTCGGGTCTTTCAACACTCAGACCCCCTCCTCCAGGCGACCCAGCTTGTGTCCCGGTAGCGCTACCCTACTTGAACACCTCTCCCTCCTGATCCACAACCACCTTGACGCAACTTCTGCTGCGTCAGTGGCCAACTTAACAGCCCTTTGCTGACTGGCCCCTGTTTTGCCCAGCATTTTGTAGACCCTGCAGAGGGACTGGCCCACAAATCCTTGGCATCCCTCTTCCATGGGTTGGCATCGTGCCCGCCAACCATTGTTCCGGCAGTCCTCCACTAGCACCGAGTACTTTGCCCTCTTTCTCTCATGGGCCTCCTCCATCCGGTCCTCCCACGGCACAGTGAGCTCCAAGAGAATT
>JBAMHW010000001.1:21399408-21419443 GCA_037177495.1 Rhadinocentrus ornatus | reverse complement strand
CCGTGTAGTTCTGGGCTGTTTCCTCACCTTTCTTAGGATCATTGACACCCCACGAGGTGAGATCTTGCATGGAGCCCAGTCCGAGGGAGATTGACAGTCATGTTTAGCTTCTTCCTTCTTCTTCTTGTATCATACAAATAAATTGTTTAAAAAAATCATACATCGTGATTTCAGGATTTTTTGTTTTTAGATTATGCCTCTCACAGTGGACATGCACCTACGATGAAAATTTCAGACTCCTCCATGTTTCTAAGTGGGAGAACTTGCAAGATAGCAGGGTGTTCAAATACTAATTTTCCTCACTGTATATGCAGGACTGTTGAAGGATTGTGGACAGTAACATACCTCTTTGTGGCACTGCTTCAACAGGGTTATTAGTTCATTACACTCATCAGTGTGCAGGTGAGGTGACAAATCCGGGTGCATTATGAGTTAAGGGCTTACTGAACCACTTCAACTGTATTGAAAAGCGAAAAACAGAAGCACAGAGAGTATTTAAATATATATATATATATATATATATATATATGTGTGTGTGTGTGTGTGTGTGTAAAAAACCTGCATAACCTCAAAGTGCAGTGACATTAAATCTTTGATTACTGTGAAAACTGAATAAATCACAACTCCTTTCTGAACTACTTTGTGTACAGTATGTCAACATTGTTAGAGGTTTCTAAAGGATACTAACGCCTCCCCACCCCTCTCCCTCCTGATCTGTCATTGTGATGATGGAGTTACCAGTGGGCACTTACCTGAAAACACAGAAAAGAGAAACACTGTAACAAAAGGTATTATCGTGGCATTACCCACCTAGATTCAATGTGAATCCTCAAAATTCATGTTAACCTGGAGCGACCTATTTAGGTCGTATACCGTCTAACTTAGACGGCTGTTTTACATCCTGTAAGTTATTATAAGCTATTCTGAGGCAGATGAATGTTTTAACTTACCTGCGGAAAAACTGTGTCATCTGAAAGGTTTTCTAACAAACAGCAGTGAAATGTCACGTTAGCTAACCGTTAGGCCTCGGCTAACGTAACTACGTATTAGTAAATTTCCGTAACCACACAGGAACTACTTATGTAGGAACTACAACTATACATGTTATTATAAAGCCCTTTTAATTTTTACGTAATTCACTGGTCTATTTACAACACCGACGTAAACTACACGGACACCAAAAACTTAGAGGACATGATGCCTGTGACTGAGAACGCTTTCGTAACTTTTGAAGGTGGCGATTTGAGTGACAATAAAAACCATCCAATCAACGCCAGTGATTTCATTTCATTCGCCAATAATGTACTTAATTTGTGCAAGAGGCGGGACTTATAAATACGGAAGTCTATAGAAAATACGAGATAGTATACCGCCAGGTATTTCCGTATTTGTTCACGGATTCAGTTACATGCGTTTCTATCTTCATACAAGAATTCCCTCACAGTACACACCAAATTTTAAACAACATATCTATTTAAAATGTCTAAATAGTCCACGTCATATTAATAAACACATCATTTACATAACTTACATAACCTTTTACAGTTGAAAAATCCACTAAAACCACTTTTTCCTTTTTGATCCACACTACATACTAGTAGATCTAAAATCTAACATCATCATCACCTTTATTTATTACAAATGTAGCTTTATTTTATGGTCACGTATTTTTAGGAGATTGTTCTGGACTTCAGAAGAGGCCACACCAAACACCCCCCTACTGACCATCAGTGGTGCTGCTGTGGAGAGAGTGTGCAGCACCAACTTCCTGGGGGTGCAAATCTGTGAGGGCTTGTCCTGGACAGCCAACTGCACATCACTGGAGAAGAAAGCCAAGCTCCGCCGCTACTTCCTCTACAAACTGAAGAGAGTGAGAGCCCCTCCACCCATCGTATACACCTTTTACTAAGGCACCATTGAGAACATCCTGACCTGGTACTGTATTTTGCACTGTAGGTTTGCATGTGAATGTATAGGGTGCACATTACATGTGAATGTATAGGATATATATATGTATATATATTTATATGTGTGTGAATATTCATCATTCATTTTGATCCCTGTGTATATTTTGGGAGGTCTACACTTAATTGTACTACTTCGTCATTTTTCTCAAGCAGGGCTTGGATGTAGGATGGACTGGTACTTATACAGCAGTTCACCGCATAACTATAAGTTATGAAGTAATATGACGCCAGGACAGCAGAGGGCGCTAAAGAACGGGCGGAAAACCTTTTTTAAATATCTGATTGGTTGATTCATCCTGTTCTTGGTAGGCGTTTTTTTTTTTGTTTGTTTTTTTTTAAAGAAATTGTGGGTTGGGATTCTGTTATCATTCAAGCGAGAAGAAGCTTACAATTTACCTCGAGTCAAAAATCCTTACAATATTCAACAACTAGATTTCAGTTACGAAGTGAGGAAGAATGGATGACTCTACAAAAGTCTTACTGCAACGACTCATGCGACGTATACCGACTCAAGCGCTAAAAACAACTCTGGACAAGTGGGGCCGTCTAACGGCAGCTCAACGACAATGTATGGATTTTACTCAGTTAAAATGGACCTTAACACAAAAACTACTCGCCTATTGCGAGGTACGTTGCGCTTTTTCTTAAGAAGTTGTGCCTATACACACACACACACATATATATATGTTCCTTTTAGCAGCATATACTTTTCTTCACAGGAAAATGAATTGACAATGAAGCACATCACAGAACTCGAGATGATATGTGAGTAAAGTAATTTTTCAATTAAATTATTCATAGTTTGTTACAGTTTAAATTCCAAACTTCTGTACTGCTATTAGGACATTGTAATCAGATGGAAATAATAGCTGATGCCAAATTAGTCTAGTAACTTTAATCAAATTCAAGGGGCAAACGCTATTTTCCAACTTTACTTTACTTTTATATTTTCTGTCCAGTCATCACCAAATCCATGTGCATCAGTTGCCATTGTTACAACCTAAGTGCTAGCAGCTACCTAGTTATTTTGTGACATGGCTTTCCGGAGGCAAGCTGCTTTCAGCTTTGTTTTTACAGATCCCTCCCATTCAAGGACAAGCAGACCATTTTGGCATCTGTCCACAGACAGCTGCTCTCAAAGCTGACGTTCACAGTTGTTTGTCAGTAGCAGCTTTGATTTTGCTTTGTGCTGGATTTAATATTGTCATTGTTTGTGATGGTGAACTGAAGCTCAAGATTGGGTCATTTTGTTGATCTCCAGTATGAGCTGGTCGCTGGCAAGGTGTTAGTGGAGACCTTTAGCTGTGTATTGTATTTGCACAAAAAGCAGAAAAAAGATATAAGGCAATATTAATGTCTTTCAAAATGCCAGTGGTTGCAGATAAGTGCATATTAGGACATCAGAGTGAGCACTGCATCGGCAAGAATAGTAATGTAGGAGCAAGAGGAAGGTTCATAGTCATGGTAATTTTGGTGAATCTGTTGTAACATTCAGCCAGTGTAGCTAGACGCTCCAGTGGAGATTACACTCAGCCGGCTTTCTTTGGTGCAAACAAAGTAGAATGCCACTTCACTTAAACAGGTGAATACCATGTTACGTAGCCTTTCTTTTAGCTGAACTAGGAGGGAGGTTTTGGCCATTAATTCTGTTATGTGGTGAGATAAAAATGGAGGTGTTTGGTAGAAGAACAGTCTTCTGTGTGGCAAAGGAAAACAGAACAGTTTAAGCCCTTTTATTTATTTATTTTATTATTATTATTATACAGTCAGAGGACCAGGCAACTGTGTCACTCTGACAAAAGTGGACTAGATTAAGATTAAAAACGACAATAAAAACTTGCCTCTATTGTTTCTTCTAGCCTTCCTGTGATGCAAAAACTACAGCCGAAGTGGTCAAGAAATGCCACCAGAAAATATTGTCAATCTTTTTTGATGCAATCAGTCCAGTAATGCTTCTCATGTTGTATTGCTTTCATTGTCTCAGATGTCATTGAAAATCCAAACCAGGGGATGTGGTACACCTTCCAGCTAATGGACCCTGAGGGTATGTCAAATAATAAATAAACTTCTCGTACCATTAGGTGCAGAAAATGTACAGCCTTTTAATATAAATCAAAGAGCCCAGCTACAGCTGGAATCATTTCCTTTGATTTTTCAAGTAACCTGCTAAAGTCTGGATTGTCATATTTACAGTAATAAAGCAATGTAGTAAACCTATGTTGTCACTTTAATAGCTCACTTACAATATTGCAATGTATTTCCACTATTTTTTATATGATTTTTAAAATAATAAAATTTTATTATAAAACCCCTTACTATTTTATTCCAGTGTCCAAGGATTCTGCAATAGTCATCTATTGGTTTACCTGGGAAATGGTTACCAAAAATGTCTGCAGTTTTTAGCTAAGACTAAACATAAGCTAAACCATTTCTGTTTTCTAGATGATGCTCACTGCATAGAGTTGACACAGTTCAAGGAACAGTTTAAATCCCATCTCGGTGAACTCATAAGACATGTAAGTACCATTTTTCCTCCCTGATATCTTTAAAGTGCATCTCAGGGACCTCTGTGTGTGATATAAATACATACATACATTTTTCTTCTCATGTTGCATTACAGGTGTCGGTCAAAATAAAGAAGCACACAGATGAAGCTGTGTGGATTAGAATCGCATGGGGAGAGAGATTCTCTCGGCCCAACCACCTGAAACCAACCTATGTTGTTCACTATCTTCAGACCCCTTATGTCTTTGTGAGTGGTCTAAAATCAACGCTAAAGCCTCTACTTTCTCAGGTGAGAATTGAGTCCTGTATATAATCCTCTGTGCCGTTCACGCAGTTGCTTGGTTGCAGGTTTTTTGGGTTTTTTTTTTCTTTTGTATGCATCTTTCCATCTTCTAAGAGGTTAGCATTTGTTGCAGGCCTTGACACTTTCCACCAGACATCAAGCAATTAAGGACGCTAACCTCAGTGGGCGGAAGCTAACTGCCATCAGAGACCTGCTGATGAAGCAGTATCAGCAAGTAAGCCTCTCCTGATTATGGTACAGAACAGTCTGATGGGTTAAGTGTTCTCACTTTAAAACAAGTATTTTTGACACGAAAATTTAAGGCAAAGTTTATTGTTACCAAAAAGATCATTTTGTTTTCTCTTGTCTTTAGGTGTTTCCAACAAAATATCCCCGTCCTCTTTCAGAGAAGAATCAAACTGTCTCGAGTATGTTCTAAATGTTTTGATCTCTTATTACTTTTTTTTAAAATGATTATTATTATTGTGTGTTTTTTAACGTTATATTTGGAGTTAATGTGTATTTCTACTAGAATTCTGCATTTTGATTTTGTGTTCTTGGCTTTATTCATATGGACAGACATGCACATAGAAAAAGAACAAAGTAAAGCTGCAGCAAACAGACATCAGATGGCTGGTCAGGCATTTGGTGAAGGGATGTTGCCTCAACTACAGTCTGCAGTGTATCAGGTAACCTGACTGGATGAAAGCTAAGATTAAAAAAATACTGAATTCAAAGTTTGTGTCTCACAGTTTTAAAGATGTTGCTGATAGTTGGTCACTCTGTCTAGTAGCCAACCAAACATTCATGTTAATCTTTCCACAGCTGGAAACAAAGTTCAGAGACCCCACTTATAAGACCATGACGGCACGGGAAGAGCAATTCAGATGTGTTGTTAAATTTTCAAGCACCAACCTCCTGGAATCACTCAGAAACTGTGCATCCTCAGGTAACACCAAGATTGTGCTAACCACATCCAGGAAGGAAACTTGTTATACCTTTTTAAAAGAGGATAATGTTAATAAAGTTACTTTGTAAAGCATACTATATTAATGTTTCCTCATACTGGCAGCTCTACAAATGCCCACATGGGGGCACACACTCTCCTTAAAGTAAAAAAACAGATATATTATACCCTGAATGCATAATTCATCTCATTCCATTCATGATAGAGGGTACATTGATGTATTTCTTTATGTATCTACTTTTTGTTTAACTTTATTTAACATTATGCTACTAAACATTTCTGAATTTTCAACGAAATCAGTTCCAAGAATTGCTTTTAATGTTTTTGTGTTTGTTTTGTTTTGTTGGAACTTTTCTTCTCCCACTTAGACATAAATATTAATGTAGCATGTGGGCTGCAGGAAACTGGAGGGGGTGTTTTTAATGAAGACAGAGATCATTTCTGCCTCATTCTTTTATCCTGGCTGATTTTTTTTTTTTTTTTTTTAATGTGTATTTTGTGCTCTGAAATCCAGATTTTTTATTCTTATCATACCATGATGCCATATCAACAGTTATTCTAATATTTATTATTTCCATTTCTTAATTGTTGTTTAAACCCATTTATGTATTTTTCCTTTTGGCAGGAATTGCTTCTACGCCCGTCACACCCCTCCTGTCATCAATTCCCTTAAAAGGAAGGAATTATTTTGTCATCAAAGACAATGCTCCTGCTCCCTCATCACAGATGCACCAAACACTTAACTGATTGAGGCTGTCCTACGACTTCAAGGACTCACAATGGTGCCAGTTGTTTTCTCCCTACGCTCAGTCCATCAGTTGTTTTCTCTTACCTTTCTGTCTCTGGTCACTTTGTTGTTGCAGCTCTTGTGGATTCATAAATTTCAGAAGCCATAGAGGATTTTCTCAGCTTAAGAAAGTGAAATGTGTTGGAGGTAAACTGTCTTTACATAAGTTGACATATGCAGTTTGAAACAAATTCACTTTGTTTTAAGTGCATTTTAACTGTATACTACACATTTCAAGGAATAAGTTTAAATATTTGACATCTATCAATAATGTTCACAGCACATACATACACACACACAAACGCACACAAAAGCAGAGTTCGGGTGCAGGTGAAACTATACTTTAATGCTCAGTCAGACCTCTTTTAAGCCTGCACCATTCTGAGTGAGACAAAAATAAGGTTTCACAATTATGAAATTCCCTCATTTTCATATTTCAGTTTTCATCAAGAATATCTATAAACTGAAATTAACTCAAACTTGCTTTACTGTAATCTACATGAGATCTGTTTCAGTCTATTTACTTTAAATAAAGGTTTAATAAAGATTGTTTCCAAATTTGATATGAATACTTTCAGTGAGATAATGCATTTATGTTTTTAATATTTGTGTTTGAACAATATTTAGCATAACTGTTTAAATACCCCACCTCTGTTTAGGGTATTAGAGAAACTATAATTACATTTTTACCTTGTTTGTCATTTTTTTTAAAACGATTAATTCTGTTATAACTTATTTGGTTATTAACAAGCCCTGGTTGTACAAAAGTATGCTTAAAATCACCAATCCATTAAAGAAAAGCAAGTTTATTCTGCTAAACGGAAATGTGAAATGTATTCAGGATGTGACGTAGCCCAGTGCTGCTTTCACGACCGTGCTTGCGGTGAACGGTGGCACAGCAGCCTTTGAGTCTAAACTGAGGGATGTTGTGCCACTTTTCATTCAACGCTGCTGCTGGGGTTTTCTGCCAAACACAGAATGGACTGTCAACACAGAAACATGGCCGCCTCTGCGACGGGCAGGGCGAATAACAGAGACAAAACGACGACAGACAGTCTTAAATGCCACGAGGAGTTTCTTTCGCAGTGTCGGGAAATAATAAAACCAACCATCACGGAGTTGACCAAAGAAGTGAGGACGAACATCCTTTGCACTGTGGAAGGATGTGGCAAGATTCTTCCCAACACACCTGCATTGAACATGCATCTTGTGAAGTCACACAGAATAAAGGTAATCGGTAACTAAACTTGGTTATTTAAATGATTATAGTTAGTAGGTAATTGGTGTGCTAACTTGGCTATCTGTCAAGAACACGATAAAACTGAGAAGAAAAAAACGCAAGTCATCCAACTTCGTATGAGCTAACACACAGGGTAATGGTAATTTAGGGGAAAAATTTAGTTTACCCTTGATAAAACTTCACTCAGTTCTTATTTGTTTAACATTAAGTTACGAACAATTAGCCACTAGCCAATTTGCTACACGAAAACTAGCTATATGTGCTATCAATTGCTTCTTTGATCACGTGACGGTAATTGCAAGTGCGTTTTTTGTTCAGAAATGACAAGAATCTTGTTTTAATGCAGTAAGTTTACTGTGGGATTTTGGGGCGGTTTGACTATTCTCTTTCAAAGCCTGAATTAGTCTATTATTTTTTATATATATATTTACATTTACATTTTAATTACCATTATTTAACACAATATGAGAGTGAAATTACTTCAGCATGTCCGTGACTAGCTTCGTCCATAAAGGATTGGGATAATTACTATACTACTTACCAACCACACTATAACCGTCTCAAACGTAGTAATACCAAATAGCAGTTGAGCTACTACTTTATAGCATTTGATGGCCTGTTAACTCGGAAAGCAGTGTATAGGCTTTTAATCAGACAACATATATTTAAACAAATGAGACACTATTGGTAGTGTTGTGTTGCTATATTTTTACATTACTGTTGTAGCTGCATAGCCTAAAAAAATCATTGGATGATACCAAGATCAACAAAATACATAAAAGAAACAACATAAAAGATCGTTAACTTGATACCTTTACATCAGGGGGGATCTAAATCTGACTATTGAAGGTCTCTTAAATCCCAAAATGATCGGTGGGTACATTAAGTGTGGAGTCAGTTATAGGTTTTTGTGTACTTCCAATACCGGCTTCTCTGTTATCACTGGGCTGTTTTTCATGGTCAGCTGTAATTCACTGTCTCTACATCATGAATGAAGTTCTTTAGGAGGAAAGGCTGTATTTTGTCCCGTAACAGACTAACAAGCTCTTTGTTTGAAGAAAAAAAAAAAGTGAATGTGTGAATTTGAATGAGCTCTTAGTAGTAAGTTCACAGAAAGCTTTAAAATCGCAATAGAACCAGTAAGTTTTTATTCACATAAATCTGAGCTCTTTTCAGCTGTATTTTCAATAAAATATTGTCAGTCAGCCAGCGATGTTTAGCATTGAGCTTATGATCGCTAGTGTAAGGAAAACTTTATTAATTTTCATCCGTTACAAACCATGTACCATGTTTTGGGTGGTCATTATGCAGCCACACTTTAATTACATATTGTGCAATAGTGCAATTTTATTTGGGTAAAAATACACAGATTTATCCACTTCAGTGTGAATCTGCTGTTGGTACAGGGAATCATGTTCTGGCTGCAATAAAGTTCGTAAATACTGTTCTCATTCTCTTATAATAAATTATTCATAGCATCAGAAAGCAAGTAGTGAGGCATGATTTGGATAGTACTCTGTATTTTCTCTTTAACACCACCATAGTTTTACTTGATCACTGCACAGCAACAACTTATTGTCTGATTAGTCACTATTCATGCTTCTTATTAGGTAGCAGTTTCCTCCTGAGGACTTGACTTTATTTGAATTGTGCTCTCAGCTAAGTCTAGATTCTTTTATAAGGCTAATGTGACTGTTTTGGCTTGGCTCTTAGCTGTCTCTCAATCCCTCTCCTTCCATCCCAAGGAGAAGCAGAGGTCAGAGGCTGTTACTTTCTCTTACTGATGCATTATACAGTTTCTGAGACAAGAGAATGATCTCACAAGTCATTACTTAATGGCATTAACTAACCCTGCTGTGGCAAAGACAGTAAATTGTGGCTTTCTTTCTCAGTTACAGGCTGATGACCAATAATGTTTTGACATGACTCAGGCTTCCGCCTACGACCATGTGATGTGACTGAGACAATGTGTTGCAAATAAATTATTTCTAAAATGTGTCTTTTTTGCTAACATCTTTTGATTAAATTAAATTAAGAGGGTGTTTTTCTTTTTACAGCTTTAGCTGGCCTCCGTCCAGTGTTGGAGACGTATGTGACCTTGACTACAGGAAAGGGGACAGTATTACAGCCTTTTGTGTGTAATGGTGTTGTTCAGTTTCAGATGTATTCAGTGTGGGATCCGCTTCTGTTATGAAGAAAAAAAACATATTTTGAAATAGTTGTAATAGTAATTAGTTATAAAATACACTTGTACAATACACAATACCAATTACAATTTAAGGAAATAAAAACATAAAATAGTAAAGTAGAAAGATTGTTGCACTGTTTATCCACTATATAGATAACTGGACTGATGAATTATTGCTGGGTTATTGCACAGGTGGGGTTACTTGTTTGTGGAGATAAGACCTGGTTTCAGCTTGTTAAGAGTATCAAAGGGAGGACTCCTACAATTAGAAGCCACAGAGACGGTTTCATATGACGTGCAGTTGTATGTCGTGATGGATTGATTCTTGCTAAATGTAATTCTGTGACTGATCAGCACATCACAAGGTGGGTGTGAAGTATTGTCCAATATTGTCCTCAACTTGGAAAATTTCCTCTTCTGACAAGACTGTAAGAGAGACTTCCAACACCACAAGCTTACTGTTATACATTCTGTTTACATCTATTGCCCTCAGTCTTCTGATCCAGCATGCAACAGTTTAGAAGATTGTACTCCTGAAACATCATGAGCGCTGTCCCAACAAATGCTGAAAGAACACTTAAGAACTAAAAAACAGCTCTTACTTTTTTGAATGACATGTTTCATACTTAATATGCTCTTACCACAGTCTAAACACCAAAAATGCAAATGAGTCATTTCTCTTCTTTCTTCTTTTTGCCCCCTATGCTGTCATTGTTATTTTCAGGATGGTATTGTCAACCCCACGGTCAGAAAGGACATGAAGGGCTCTCAGAAACTTTACTGCTGTCCTGTTGAGGGTTGTCCAAGGGGGCCTAACAGACCATTCTCACAATTTTCCCTGGTTAAGCAAGTAAGCATTTCCTCTATTATGCAATATTGTGTTTTCTTCTTTATACTTTATAAAGGATATTTTGAATATTTAACCCTGTGTGCAAAGCTGGTGCACCACAAAAGACTTGAAGAAACAAGACTTCCCTTCACATATCAGAGTCAATTCAAGGGCTGCAAAACAGTGGGGAAAATGTACATTTTTAGACGACACAGTCATAAGTACAAATAATAGTGAGTCCTGAGCCTTCAGTATTAGGTTTTGGAGCTTTGTAGCACCCACCTAATATTGTGCAGGTTTTCTTCACTTCACCGGGACTGACTGGGACTAAGATTCTGGTGCATTTGGATGTCTGACACTAGGGTGTGTGCACCGGGTCATGTGGCTGCAGGTTGAAGTCTTTGTGTATTAGGCTGGTTACTGCCAGCCATGTTTAATGAAAAACTGTTAATTTGGAATGTTTATCCTCACATCCAATATCACAACCCACACTTGAAAATTGTGAGATGACAATTTGATAGTCAGTTGTTATGTGAAAGGCAGTGTTGTATCATGTGACACAAAGCACAGTCAGTCAGCATTTAATTGAACTTTAAATAGTTGAACTGATGATCTCTCACTTGAAGGGAAGTTCTAAGGATTAATGTTTATTCCCCCAAAACAGCTGTGTCAAGAGGCGCAAACTTGGGGCAGCATCATTAGGTTGCAAGTGTCAGTGTTGTTATGTCACAACAGGAGTGGAAACACCATCAGCAATGTGATGAAAGCTTAACAGCTGTAGAAAAATGAGGAAGGAAAATGTAGCAATCGTACAATAGCAATGTTAATGGAGCTATTGTTAACAGCTGTTATTTTTCCATATTTTTTCAGTGGGCCAACATATGAATTTCATGACTTTTCGTGAGATAGTGTTGTTGCTGCACATCCCATATGTGTGATTAATTTGGAATCAGGGAGGTCTAAACAAAGTCACTGCCTGGAGTTGTTTATGTTGTTCAAGCAGGATTTCTGAGCAGTTTTGGCAGTTTGGCACAGCACATTGCCCACTAGGTGGAGGCTGCTGTTGTTAAGGATTGCTGTTGCCTGTGGGGAGTGTGCTTGTTGTGCACCAATATGTAGGTGGGTAGTATCCAAATTAATGCCAGGACTCAAGGCTTTCCTACAGAGCATTGCTTTGTAATTTAATGATTATTGTTTTTCCACCTTGCCTGTCAATGCTTATGTTTTGGGTGAGCCATATATTTTTGCCCTGTGATTTGTCATTGTAGCACTACATGAAGATGCATGCAGAGAAGAAACATAAGTGCTCCAAATGCAACAATGGATACAGCACAGAATGGGACCTGAAGAGACACATAGAAGACTGTGGCAAGACCTACCAGTGTACATGTGGTTGCCCCTATGCTAGCAGGGCTGCTTTGCTGTCACATATCTACAGGACTGGTCATGAAATTCCTACAGAACACAGGCATGTAAAAATAATTTTTGATATGTTGCATTATGCTGAGGATCAAAAATAGTTCTGACTTTTGTATTTTTCTGCTTTTTCACTTCAGAGTTCCTCCTGTAAAAAAGCGAAAGATGGAGAAACAAAGTGATTCTGAAAAGGTTAAGAATAATGATTCAACTATTCAAATCATTCCTGCTACTAAAGAGCTGACAGAGACTGCTCTGCCTTCTGATTCAACTATATACACCTCAGACCTGGTGAACCAAAACTCCAACCCTCACAGGAACCTTCAGAAGTTGCTCCTACCAAAGCCAAAGATGGCTTTGGTCAGTGTTCCTGTGATGCAGCTGGCCCATTTACCTGTTCTCCTTCCATCCACAGAAAGTGGGACTCTGAGGTCTGTTGTTCTTGCAGTAGACAGCCAAGGCTCTGTCAGCACTCTTCAGCTCCTACCACAAACCACAGGAGCAGTAGTACCCCAACTTGATGCAAAGAATTTGGCCATTAAGGATTGCATGCCCATGTCCCGCTCAAGCCAGGGGCCAGTTAGCACAGGGGTGCAGGTCAGTCTGGATTCAATGAGTCCAGACGACTTGGCCAATAATGTGGCAGGACAACGAGGAAGGAGCACTTCTACCAACATTCAGACTGACAAGTCATTCTTGTCAAATATGCCCTCAGGGGTGGGGACTGGGGAGGGAATAAGTTTGTGTTCTATGGGTGAGTCCTCAGTTTCATCCTGCTCCCAAACAGACATCAGCATTAGTGCCCAAGTCCTCCTGCCAGTCAGCGTTGAAACCCAGACATTCTTCTCTCGAGCCAAATCCACATCATCTATCGGAGCTCAGACAGACAGCCAGTGTGTGAGCCAAATTCCTTGTTCATCTTCATCCATGCTCCCATACAAAACCAGTCAAACACAGACATACTTTGCCATGCCTCAATTAGAGGAGAAAGTACAGGACCAGGCCATCATGTGTTCAGACCTATTTGATAATGAGTCCCTCAGTGTGTCTACCCAAACAGCCCTGGACATAGACACCCTTAGTGCTGCAGGAAGCAATATATATGAGGACTCAAAGTCAGCAGGTGTTATGTGTTTTGGGGTGCAGACACAAGAGATCAGTACAAACAACATGGCAGACAACCAGACTCAAACAATGACTCTGTTAAATGACCTAGAAAACATTCTGTCTGGCAGCATGTCAGGCCACCAGGTGCTTACAGAGGCCTCTGCTGGCTGTGGGTCAGGTCTCAGCTCGGTTCAGGAGCAACACAGTGGAATAGACTTTGACTTTGAGGAGTTCCTCAGTGCTGTGCACATTCAGACACAGACTGAGGAGAGTGAGCTAGGTGTACTGGGTGGTGACACGCCGCTGGAATCTCTGGATATTCAGACGCAGACAGACTTTCTCCTTATGGATGAGCTGGATGAAAACGAGGGACCAAGTCGGACCCAAGCTAGTGACCTGGAGCTATTTGATACTCAAACTCAGACTGACCTCAATTTCCTACTAAATGCTGGAAGCAACATGCACCTGAGCAGCATCCTGCGACATTCAAGCTTTTCTATTAGCACCGAGTCCTCAGACACTGAAACACAGACCGATCTCCCTTCATTAGCCACAACTCCTTCCTCACAGATCCATGTAGGTCAGGGTGAGCATGCAAGGTTGCTGAACAGCACTGAGACTCAGACTGTGACCAGCCAGGCAGAAGGTCTGGGGCACCTTTTCCTGACCAGCAATGAAACACAGACTGTCATGGATGACTTCCTGTCAGCAGACCTGGCATGGAATATGGAGTCCCATTTCAGCTCTGTGGAAACCCAAACATGTGAGGAGCTTTGTGCTCTCTTTCAGCATTCTGAGAAACCCAACAGCTGAAACCCTCTTAGTGAAGCTTTCTAAGCTTTTGCTGTACGAGTTTCTAAAATTTAGCCTCTTCCTTTAGAAGGAAAAGGTCCATGTTATCCACTGACAGACAAGTCTTAACAGTAAGAAGTCTGCACAAATGTTTTTGACCATTCCTCCGGGGCTTTATGTCCTTTCCAGGTGAATATCCTGACAGCTCTGCAGCACTTTATTAGGTCAATGGGCATGATTTATCAGCTCGTGTGACAGTTTACATATTTATTTGCACATAAAGTAAGATATTGTCTTATCTGAAATGCCACCTAACATGTATACTTCAGTGAATAACCACTGTGACTGATTTGTGCTGTTTGATCTTTATGGCAATTCATAACTGACAATATTTTACAAATGTTTGATCTGCACTTACATGGGATTACGTTCGTGGCTGTAAGTAGCTGTCTAGGAAAGGCTTGTAATTTTTTTTAGACAGCTTTTATAAAAACAGTTTTGTCTCAGTTGTGCAGAATGCAATACTGTACTTTCAATTTCCATAAGAAAATTTGCATGAAGCCTTAGTGAGATCAGCAGCACAAAAACATACAGTGTCTGAGCTTGTGCGTCAGGTGGCAGCCTCTTCAATGATACCTTGTCAGCTTCAGCAAAACTGTAAATTCAGAATTAAATTTTGTGATGGAAAACGTGACCAGTGATAGTCAGCTTTGTTTTGTAAAGCTAATTGTTTTAACACTTAACAGGCCACTGCTGGAAACTGTTAAGATGCATCTCTGACATGGTAACATGTTGAGATGTGGCACAAATAAAATGAAACGTTGATGTCTTGTTAGTAGATGCACACATTGAATTGAAATGTAATTGTGAAGTTTGATATTGTGACATGTTTCTTGTTGGTCTCTAGCTAAGCAGTTATTCAGTAAGCAGGCTAGACTGTCATTGTGTTTGACTTGTTCTTAAGCTGGGTGTAAATGTATACAGCAGCAATGTTACTGTGCAGCATCACAATGGATTAGAGCTGGGATTAGCACAGTTACTGTATGTATTCACCACCTGTTACTGACTAAAGGAAGTCCTGATTTTGCTCATGTAATATTTGCTCACAGTATTTTAATTTGGTTTATTATGTTTTTTCTCTTTGTAGCTAAATTGATTACATTGTGTTTTTCTTTTTGCTGTTGAGGTCTGTTACCCTGCAGGCACCACATACAGACTGTTGTACAGGGAAACAGCTTCAGGCCTTGTTTATTTGCTCATTTTGTTTCGTTGGTGCCTTAATCCAAGTATTAACCTTAGCTTCGCTACAGATTGTTTGCTGCTTTAAAGTAATCATCCTATTTATTCAAGATGGGTAGATGGATGTTTTTGAAATGGATAAATTTCGGAATCCTTTTGGTTTTCACACTGCATGTTTAATCCATTCTTTAACAGTGTTTTCATCATTGTTGCATGAAAAAACAAATTCCAAATTTTTCTTTGAGGAGATCTTTGTTATGTCACAGAAAAATAATGCTGTGCAGCATTGTATTATATATATTTTTTTTTCTTTCAGTTGAATTATTTTTATGGAGATTTGGTTTACATAGTTCAGATTTATAAATGTATGAACTAAAGAATGTACAGAAATGACACTGTGCCCGGGTATAACATGCTCCTTTTTTGTTTTTTTGTTTTGTTTTGTTTTGGGTTTTTTTAGAGAGAGAGAGAGAGAGATAGAGACAGAGAGAGCTGTACTTGTAGTTTGTGTTTCTTAAATTCAGATGTGGCATTGCTGCTTCCCGCAGGTTTAGGGAAATGCCTTGATTCTAACATAACTGTGTTGGTCTGAATTGTCAATAACCAGTGCTTTTACTTTTTGAGGGAGAGCATGCATGTCATTTTCCAGAGCTAAATTATCTGTTTGAACAGAATTTCGGTTGCCTCTATGTGTAGTTAATGGCTGCCTTGATTACAGTGGTGTGAAAAAGTCTTGGCCCCTTCCTAAATTCTTTTTTTTCTGCATATTTGTCACACTTAAATATTTCAGATCATTATCATTTTAAACCAAACCTACATGGTGCTGTGTGAAAAAAATTGCGTTAAGAACGGCATTAAAACATAAAACGTTTCATCACACTTTTGTTCAATTTCTCTAGCCACACCCAGGAAAGACCTTACAACAACATCCAAAGAACTGCAGACCTCACTTGTCTCCGTGGTGAGTGAAGATGAAGAAATGGTGAGTTTCAAGACGATCACTGCTTAGCAAAAAGAACATTAAGGCTCCTTTCAATTTGCCAGAAAACCTCTTGGTGATCCCCAAGACTTGGAAAAACTCTCTGGACTGACGAGATAAAAGTTTACTTTTTATAGAAGGTGTGTGTCCCGTTACATCTGGTGTAAAAGTAACACTGCATTCAGAAAAAGAACACAAACAGTCAAATATGGTGGTGGTAGTGTGATGGTCTGGGGCTGTTTTGCTGCTTCAGGACCTGGAAAACTTTTTAAATGTAACCATGAATTCTGCTGTCTACCAAAAACTCCTGAAGGAGAATCTCCGACCAGCTATTCAGACCTCAAGCTGAAACGATCTTGGGTTCTGCAGCTGGACAATGATCCAAAACACACCAGCAAGTCCACCTCTGAATGGCTGAAGAAAAACAATATTAAGAGTTTTAATTGGCCTAGTTAAAACCCTGACCTGAAACCTATTGAGATGCTGTGGCATGACCTATAAAAATGTGGTTCATGTGCAAAAATGTCGATGAATTACAACAATTCTGCAAAATAGGCCAAAATTCCTCCACAGCGCTGTAAAAGACTCATTGCAAGTTATCGCAAACACTTCATTGCAGTTGTTGCTAAGGGTGGCCCAATCAGTTATTAGGTTTTTTCACACAGGGCCATGCAGGTTTGGTTTAAAAACTGCATTTTGTGTTTACTTGTGTTGTCTTTGACTAATATTTAAATGTTTTTGATGATGTGAAACATTTAAGTATGACAAATATGCAAAATGATAAGAAATCAGGAAGGGGGCAAACATCTTTTCACGCCACTATGTAACATTACAGATGTTAATAAATTGTTGTAATGTGGATATTATGTTGGTTACTTATTAAAGAAAAAACATGTCTGTAAGGAAAAAGAAAAAAAAGACTAATCAGTTTAATTCAAAGCTATGAGTTTATCATGGGGGGGGGGGTGTCAGATGGACACATGATGTCCTCTTTTCAACACTTTTGTGCTAAAAGCAGAAAAATGCAATAGCACAATTAAATTAATATGTTTAATGGTTTTTGCTTATAACTCTTTTTTTTACAATTCAAATTTTTTAAAAAAACAAAAAAAAACTTACATGCACATTTAGGACAAATGTTTTATCAGATCAATACTGTCGCTCTTGGAACAATTCCCAGAAGATTTAAGCAAGATCCTCCCAGTTTAAATAATATTGCGCTAACTGGTTGTCTTTGAAAGACAAAACAGACTCATGGTAAGTTTAAAGATTTCTGTCAAGTGCTATAATGATTGTTGATCTCTGCATGACCACAGCGGATAAATGGTCTCACTTCTTCTAAGGTAAGGGAATTGTTGCTAGGTAACAAGAAAAGCTGCAAAGGCACTTGTAAAACGAGGTTGAAACAAACTAAAGGTCTGTCCAAGTGATTGATGGCGTATCATTTTAATGTTCTGTCCACTTGTCCGTTGAAAATGTTAGTGTGATCTGTAATGCTCCACAGCTGAACGCTGTAGTTTCTTACTTTTATGAAGATCCCTCGCAGATGCAATTTATACTTCCAAGTAACTCTAAACCAGTAAAATGTTACCTAAACAACTTCACCACAGCTTTCCATGGTAGATCCATCCCTGTACTCTTTTTGTATACTTACTTTTTTGTATAACATACTGTACCTTTACTCATTTAGGCCATAAATTGCCACAAAACATCTTTACATGTTCATTATTAATCTTATAATGTAAAGGTTTGTCTTTGTGTAACTCTTTGTATTGATGTGGGTATTACTGCAGTAACAATACAACTAATCCAGTCTATAAAATCCTCCTGAAGGTGTAACCGGAGTTACTGATATTTAATGCTGCAGGCAATTCCTTCTATTCTTAGTCCAGCGGACCACAGTGTAGCCTTTCAGGCTGCTATTTTTTAATTACAGTACAAACTGAAGAAACAGTTACGTGAAAACACTTTGCTGTTAAAGGTTTCCAGCTTTATGGGAACTAATTCCTTGAGTGTTGACCGTGCTACACAGCACACTTAGCAAGAAAGATCTATACTGCTGATTGTTGGTACTACGTTTAAGATGGAGATCAGTATTTACAAAGGTTCTTACCAATATCTGTGAATATACTATACCCTAACTTAACTAGAAGAAAAAAAAATTCAGTTTACTTTTGACTCTTTTTACCATTAATAGTAACTTTTGAAGGCAACTATTTCCAGACAGCTACAGCACTTATGTGAAGAACAGCAGCCTTTGATATCTAAACACGGAGAGACAGCACTCTGCTGACCAGACACCTGGCTGTTATCTCATTTCATATAACACTGTATGGAGCATAGAATATTATTGCATTAATAATGACATCACTTATAACAAACTGTAGAGATCAGTGAGGCTCTGCTAGAAAAGATGGGGAAAGCAGTGATGAGATTTAAGCCAACACAGAACCTTTTCATTTGGTTGTATATTAAACTTTTTTTATTGAGAATTTATTGAGACATGAATTTATTTAGCATTTTTATTTGGTTAAGCATGTTTCATAGGCCTCATACAGCTAAACAGCACATACAGTCTTGTTCCTTAGGAGAATAAGAAACTGGGTTGCATGTGGGGTTGTAGCATTGCTTGTGAGAAGCTCTTGCCCATTGTGAGTTGCACTCCATCAGGTTTGGAAGACACAGGCCCATGATACCTCTTGGGGCCAGAAACATGTAGAGCAGACATAAATTGCAGGTTTTGTTGATATTTCTGGTAAGCAGAGTTCAGGAAGGCAGAGTTAATGTGAAAATCTGAGTTAGCTACGGTTTCCACATTTGTTCTTCTTGTTCCACTCCTTTTATCAAAAAGGAAAAGGTTTCCTTCAAAGGTTTCTGCATCCCGAACCTTTTTGCCTTTGCAGACATGACCACTCACTTTAGGACTCAGCTGCAGTGACTTGATGGGTGGTAAAAATGTGAAGTTTTTAATGGGAACCAGTATATTGTTGGGCTTATCGCTGTGCTTCTGAGGTTTAGTGAGCCTGCTCTCCAGCACAAAATACTCTCGGGACAGATGACATGACTGCAAAGGGGTCTCTCTGAGCAATCCATCCTCATCTGTCTTGTTTTGAAGGAAGGAAATGGTCATGTTTCTCTGTGTGGCATTCGGAACAGCAAATTCTGTTTGACCCCAAAATCCTGTCTGCTGGTTCAGTGACAGAGACTTCTTATTCAGGCCTGCAAGAGACTTACAGTGCTGCTCAGCAATCCTGGCTGAGCTATCTGTGTTGGAGGGTGTTGGGTTAACAGACAAAGGGGTCAAATTGTTGGCCTCCTTTTGCTTTGGCTTCCTGTGGATGTTCTGACTCATAAGTATGCAGCTCAGTGAAGCAACTTTGACCCAACCGCAAACCTGTTGCAAAAACAAATTTAAAGTTTAGCATAACAGTTTTCATTGGATTAAAATTAAAAAGCATAAAGTACATAAACATAGAATGCAAAGTTAAAAGTTAAACTTAAAAGTTTGTAAATGCTTCATCATTTTCTGTTTCTGCATTAATCTGACCTAAAATATCAGAACATTTTCACAGAAATCCTAAAAGTAGTCAAAGATACTGATATGCGAGACACGAAACCAGCAATAGAATAAGATTTAAAAAAATACTGACAATACTTTCAGAGGCCCTGCGATGGACTGGTGACCTGTCCAGGGTGTACCCTGCCTTCACCTGAAACACTGCTGGGATAGGCTCCA
>JBAMHW010000001.1:21380288-21399308 GCA_037177495.1 Rhadinocentrus ornatus | reverse complement strand
CTGGGATAGGCTCCAGCTCACCCCGCGACCCCTACTGGGAACAAGCGGTACAGAAAATGGATGGATGGATGGAATACTTTCAGAATCAGATCTATACTTGATGAGACTCTTCGTCCTGTTCAATTTGAAGCTCGAAAGTCTCAACATCAAGAATCTGAACGCTGCCTCAGTCACAGAGTGTAAGCAGGGGAAAGAAATTCAAGACCAATGTTTCCCTCCCTAGAGTGGCCGACCTACAAAGATCTCTCTTCGACCAAGGTGTTTTATAGTCTGCACGTTCACAAAGCAGTTAATTCCCACCAGGAGAACAATGAACGACTGTAAGGACAGCAAGTAGAAAGCTACTTCTCTTGACTACTTGAACAAGTACAGAAGTGTAATAATGTGATATAACGTGATATGTTTCAAGTTTTTCCAATTGAACTTATCAGGTTTATGACGTGATAAGTTCCCTTTTTATTTCATTTGGATGACAGCTCTACACTTTTGTAGAAAAGCCAGAGGTCAGGTGGAAAATAAGTTGTGTAGACAATGCAGCAAAACAATAACCCTGAACAGGATCTTTCTTCTGTAGCCATTCTATTACAGAAGAAAGGTTACAGAAAACTAAAAAATTTTATTTTAAAAAGGCCATATCATACAAAATACTACAAGGAAATGTTTCCAAATGTTTGTCACTCAGATATAATGATTTGTTTTAGTCAGAAATGACTTTAGGTATGTTTGTTTGATTTGTTAAACTATGTTATTTTCATCTGTTTCTGAGAGAGCGAGACAGAAAGAGAAAGCAGAGGACAAATAAGTTGTTTTGCTGACATCCCTGGTAAGTGGAGGTCAGGAAGGAGTTAGTGCGAAGTTATGAGTTATTATCAATGTCAACTCTTACCATTCTCACCCATGGGGAAGCCAGAGTTTTAAATAATATTTACTCTTCTCTGGAATTAACCAATGTTATCAACTAAAGGAAAGCAGAAAAATGGCTTGAAACGAGAAGATTTACTTACAGCGTCTTCCCATCTAGAGTAACAATGATAGTCATATGGCTCCAGTTCTTTCCTAAAGGTCTCTTCACTGATATCCAACAGCTCATCAACATGTCTCCTCTCAGGTGTCTTGTAAGGCTGCGCCCCTAATGCTTCCTCCTGTGCTGAAAGTTCCCTGTCCTCTCTCTTTACAGATGTCTGATCATCTTTGTGCTGCTGCATCACGTCGTGTATGTGAACTTTAGACAGAGCATGACACACACACACACACACAAACATATATATAACAATTACTTTGTCAGGTCAAGTCATCTAAACACTTTAGTTTAAAATGGAGAAAGGTCATAAGAAATGTCAAATCTTTGCTTGACTTACCAGAACAAGGCCAGTTAAATTTTTTTCTACCGAAAACGACAGTTTCTCTCCGTTGAGTGTTTATAATCTGAACACAGGCGGACGAAGTTGTGAATGCCTTCACAGACGAACTGCAATGCCGTCGTCATGGTAACTAAATGTTCCACAGGGAAGATGTGACGTAGAGAACAGTGGAAGGACTGCACGAGCTTCTGCGGCTGCAAGCACGAGACTGAACGAGAATATAACATATTCTTGCAATGAATATGAAATTACACGGTTCCCCTCGATGACACGTGAATGACGCAGAGACTGCATGATGTAAACTTTAAAGAGAGAGAGGAAAGGGTTATGCGTAGATTGCATTTGCGATGCGGAGGCCAAAGAGTTTTATTTCTATATATTTTTTTAATGCATTTAAATGTATCCTGAGAGAATTCGAGGGTCTTATATAATGATAGAGTGCGGAAGGGGAAGTTAACCGGTTTATCATTTGTGAAGGGGGAAACCATTTTGGTTAGTTGCAACGTTAACTTCTGCACGTAGGCTGCTCTCAGCCATAGTAGGTATCAAGCGCGAGAGGAAACGCTGTGTGATTTCAGTTCTTAAATAAAATCGAACATGTAGGTAATATTTTTTTCTTCTTTTTTTTTTTTCTTCTTCAGTTTTGAACAGAGCCGTCGTTCATCTGCAGAAATAAAGTTGTTCTGTGTTGCCAAACAACGCCTTGGTTTATTGGTCCGGAGCTCCAGAGAGTCAGTTTCTGACGCAGCAGGAGCACCTATCCGCGAGAGGGATACTACCACCTGACTGCTTCATCTCTTGTCTCACCGGGTCTTTTTCCATCACGACCACTTGGGCTCTGCAGTGCAGGCACTGTGGCATTTTATGGAAACCGACACTGTGCATCCTGTCGCGGTCATGCTGCCCCCGAAGAACTGCCTGCCGAGGAACTACAGTTGCATAGCCGGGCTGTTCGGGAGCCTGGCCGCGGCAAACCCGAGGCTGGAAGATGCTGAAGAGTTTGACATGGTGAACGGGACATGTGAGCCCATGGAGAGTCCAGTGGTGGACGAACGGCCGCGAGGTAGAGACATTTTCCTGAAACAACCACAGAGCCCTAATCTTCGTCGAAGGTGCAAATCGCTGCCTACACCCACAGAAAGAGGAAAATTGGAGATCGCCCGCAGCAGAAGTCCAAGCAGTCAGAAGAAAGTCAGGTTCGCCGACTCCTTGGGACTGGAGCTGATTTCTGTGAAGCATTTCGATGATGCAGATGACCCAGAGGTGCCGGAGCGCATACTGGCAAAATTACCCAAAGGAACCCTTCATCAGCTGGACACAAAATTCCCCCGGGCTCCTTCACAGTCCGTGTTCATGGAGCTTCAGTTTACAAACCCAGGCACACTACCCGGCTTCGAGCAGAAAGTCAGGGAGGTCAAAGTCCTGTTGGAGAGCGTAGAAGCAGACGAATTTAACCTCTCCGGGTTTGTGCGTGTTCTAAATCTGGAATTCGAAAAGAATGTCTCTTTGAGGTATTCTCTAAACAACTGGATAACATTCATGGACAGTCTGGCCACCTATGTTTCCAACTCAAGCGACGGAGTCACTGATAAATTCTGCTTCAAGATTGTCATGCCTACATACCTGGACAACGGGGGCACACTGCAATTTGCTATTAAATACTGTGTTGGTGGGCATGAGTTCTGGGATAACAACAACGGGAACAACTACAAAGTGCGACGTCATCGGTTGAAGATGTCTCCTCCTCGTGAATGGGAAAATGGTTGGATTCACTTTATCTGAGCGCTGGTGTCTGCAGTGGCCCATTCCCTGCGTAATTTGCGCGCAGTCCTGGGTACCTTACTTATGACTGTAGCCTGTTAAATATTCGGATTATTTCTGCCATTGTCAGCTGCACACATACTGTGAAAGAAAATATTGTCCCATCATATTTTAAAACGGTTGTAATAATACACTGTCTGTGTGAGCCTCGTAGGGTCCCAAAAGATGGAATGTTTGGTATTTTGCCTTGACATCAGGGCTCGGTGCAGCGTCGTGCCCTGTGGGAGGGCTTCCTGATATTACGTAATGTGCCACGGAAAACGTGCCGGCTTCAGGTTCGCTACTCATTTTAAGGAAAGGATGTACAATTTATTTAATGGCATGTTATTTCTAAAACAGTCACTTTATTTTGGATGTGCGTAAACATACTGAGTTCATGAGAAACAAAACACATACTCTTTCAGTCTGGGAGAAACATACCGAGAAATAAATAAATATGCAGATTATTTTAAATACCAAGCCAGTGTTTCTCACTGTCATTCCATTAAAATGCCTTATTCTAATCCATGATGTAGGTAGTAATACATAAAGTGCTGTGCAATATTCTCTGTAGAATAGAACAAACTCATGAGATGGTTATAATCAATAAGCTTACACTTATTTTAAATGATCCAGGGACCGCATACTTAGTCAAAAACCCGCCTTTATGCCATAAATTTGTAGCCATACCACAATCATTGCACATTTTCTGCTGCATAAATATAGAAATTATTAAATATTTTCATATGAATATTTAAAAGTTAGCACAGTGTGACCAAAGGCAACAGAAGATTCATTAATATCTCCAGACATCTCTTTAAATATTAAAAGAATAATATTTTTATTCATATGCCCCTGAATCAAAGGGGATGTTCCTCTAAAATAGCTGCATTGGGCTTTGTTGTTTCCACTGAATGAGCTTCTGTTGTTCCCACGAGGAAATCCAGGCTCTTTAAAAGTTAAGTTTACCTCACAGTGTGGTCCTCAGGTTTATAACAGATGTTATTTACACAGTAAATATTTTTTACATTTAAACAAGTGTTTTATTTTACTTGCACATCTTTGAAGCAATGCTTATTAGATATTTAAGGTTCTAGATTGCACTGTGTTACTCTGTGTTTTCTGCAGAGCACTTCCCTCAGTAGACAAAGTAGCTATTACAGATTACTGTGTTCAACCAGCTTTTGCTGCTGCAAAGGTACTTGATAGTCCTCACTGTGCAGGTGTAGTGCTGCTTCTTACATTTGAGCCGCCACTATGGCTTTGCTTTTTATTTATTTAAAAAAATGTCTCATGTTTCATTTTCACATTTTAACCACTGATTGATGTTATCCACTCAACACTTTTCTGATCCACAGTTGGTGTTAAATTTGTGTTGTGGTCTTCCAAATTTATCTTTATGGCAAAAAAAAGAGCTTCTTCATTCAGTTAAATGCAGATGTTTATCATGCTTTTTCAGCTTACTCGATAAAAAAGTTGAGACTCCAGAAACTGGAAGACCAACAGACTGTGAGGTGAACATGACCTTGGCCTTTGTTTACATCACCATGGCCTCTGAGGGAAGTTTCTCATTCACTGAGGCAGGAATGTGGATGGGAACCATTTCTGTAAGCACTTAGTTTTTGGAGCAATTCCACTGTGACTCCATCAGTGCTGTTTGTCTTCAAACATGACGTGTCAGGACCACAAAACTGAAGTTGAGTAGTTGTGATAAGCTGGGAGATGATCAGAAGATATTTGCTACAACACCACATAGCTTTACCGTGTACAGGATCGCATTTGTCTTGCCAGCTTATTAAAAAATTGTCACCAGAAAAGGTTAGTTCATGACAGAGTGCAGAGTATGTTGTTAAATAAGTGGGTGTTCACATGTTGTCTATTTCTGTGTAAACTTTAAGTATCCATGCTGATCATATAGCATTATTATTATAAAAATGAGGTGAATGATATTGTATAGAGGGATACATCAACACCAGCTCATCCCTGCCCATAAAAACCTGGATTTTTAGTTTAAACATTTGGCTACCAAGTGGTCAGATTCCTTGTCTTAGACTTAAACGATGTTAATTTCTGGACACAAATTTCTTTTTGAGGCTCTATTTTTCTCTAAGTGAATAATTTTTTAGTCTTTAAAAAGTGTAAGCATTTTTTTAATGACTACAGCCTCATCACATTTGTTACCACACTGTGACTTAGAAATGATAAATGTATTTTCTAGGAATTGAGGTTTGATACTATAACTCAGTCTTAGCCTTGTGTTTCCCCACAGTGCTGTTATTGGTGCATCCCATCCATAAAGACAAAGGGCCTCTGCTCCCATTAAATTTTCACCTTAGTGTATACGTAACAAATAGTATCAGAACTTCCTGATTAATAGATATGTATCTAAATGTGTCAGTGTTTCATATTGAATGTCTTCCTATTACTGTCCAGTGTTGTGTATTTTGAAGCATTAAAGGGGTACTGAGAAGTTGGTTAATTTGTCATCTAATGATCCTGCCAAGTTAATAAAAGTTTTCAGAATGATTTATCATGAAAATAATGTTGGGACTAGAAATACTACAAGTTAAATAATTAGTCTTGGAGAGTTTTTTTTTAACAAAAATATACTACAGTATGTCTTTTGTCCCTTGAAATGTGCCAGTATAGCAGTGTATCTTAAAGCCTACATGGAAATTTTTTGGTGTACACTGCCTCACTAAAGTGTAAGTAAACTAGGGACATATAAGAGAAGTAGGAAGTGGCACATGTTTGTCTATTAAGGAATAACATGATTGTATAACATGTGAACTCTGGATAATGTTGAGGGACATACTGGGGACGAGATAAACTTTGGTGTTAGATAACTTTCTGCATGAGCGACTTATGATTGTAGCTGATACTGAGCAGACTTGGTCAAGGCAGGTCTAATCCAGTGAGAGGAAGGAAAGAGGTGCAATCTAGCTTCTTAACAAAATGTTTTCTAGTCTTTAGCCTGTTGTACTGCTCATGTGTCTCATCTGTCTGTTACAATCATTAAATTGCATGGATGTTTTTTTTGTTTGTTTGTTTTTGCTTTCTTGTTAGAAATATTCTAAATTCCTATGCAACGTTTTGTTCTATAACATCTGCACTGTGAGATGCCTAATATGTGTTTTTGCTGTGAATTTTAACCACGTTTGCCCGTACACTTGAAACATACCTTTATTATGTTAACTTTAATGTAACCTGTATTTTATTAAAACAATGCTAAATAAAAAGCTTTTGTGATGCAAATCAATCACTCTTTTTCCTATGATCACAACCACCAAAGGGAATCTCCAAACCAAACCTTTATTTTATGTTACTGTGACATTTGCACTGTGAATGACCGCAGCGCTGTGCATGTGCGCATTCCCAAGGTGTTGCATATGTGGTCGGTCAAGCATCTGTCGGCCCACATAAAGCAGCTCACTGCAGTGTGCTGTAGCCAGCGCCATTGTAGACCTGCCTCATGGCATGCCCTTGAATTGATTGCTGCCTGAAACCATTCCTGCTCTGTTTACAAAGAGGGGGTTGGAGCTTGCCTTTGCAATTCCTCAGTAAAGGCAAAATAAGAACTCAATGAAAACATAAAAAACCTAATGAAATGTGAAATGTAAATTGGTTGCATATCTTTGGAAACTGCCCCTCTTTTTCATTAGACAGATTTAATACCGATGCATGTTGCTTTTCCTTTAATTAGCTGGGGCTTCTTTATTTTTTCTTTTTACTTCTATACAGATGACTAGACAGCATTCAACAGTAATGAATATCCACATTGGTTGTTTTCAAATCCTACTTCAGCAGTTATTAATCCTCCTAAAACTAATCATGAAACAAAAGTTCTATGGCCATAAAACTGCCCCGGGCATGATTCTCCAATGTCATGCTCCAAGGAGTTCTGATTATGCTAATGTGGTCCCGCCCACATATCTACTCACCAAAATCTTTAATCTGACTTTGCAAAAGTAGTTCTGCAAAACTCATATTGTAGAGAGCAAGCAGTAATAAAATAATGATAATTTCTGTTTTATTTCCTGTTCATTAGCTCACCTGGTTTTGATTTGCCCATTCACTTCACCTCTTCTCTCCTTGTTCCTCAGTGTATTTATACCCCTTGGTTTCAGTTGTCCTTTGTTAGATCCTCCGTCATGTTTCCTCTGTTTCAGCCTTGTAAATTTCTCTGGTGATTCTTAATTAAAACCTTTTTCTGTCATCTTTCTGCCTTCTTTCTGTCTGTCCTGCATTTGGGTCTTCACATCCTATCACCAATGACATTTTTATGGTGACATTTGCTTGTATTCGCTTAATTTTTGAGTGAGGCGATTGCACAGCAGCCTTTCCTCAAGGCAGAGTTTGGTAGACCAGGAAGTCTGATGGACTTTTTCAACAAGGAGGATTAGTGCCGTTTCAACCATTTATCTGCTAGTGCAGGCATATTGGTCAGCTGGTAAGGTTTTTGTAATGCTCTCATTAAGTAATTCCTGCACTCAAGCCACCAGGGCAGATGCCCTCTACCCTGGGCAGAACTAAAATAATACCATGGGAGTCAGCAAGTTAGTATCTCACGAGTGATTAGTCCAGCAGCTCGGGTCTCTCAAACTGGCACCTCTGCTCGAGTCTGCTTGACTCGGGCCCTTTGAGCGGGTAAAACAGAATGGACTGACTTGGTCCGCTTGTACTCACTGGTGAGTTCCGGGTAAATGGTTGGAAGCATCAGTCTCCATGAATAATTAAGAGACAAACTTTCTTTTTCTGTCTAATGTGCAAAGGTGATGTACATCCTAAAAATGCAGGCTAGTATCTGTGATTTTTTACATTTATTTATTTATGTCTCCAGATAATCTGAATGAACTTCTCTGGAAATTTAACATAATTTAAGAAATCATGAAGTCTTACAGCATCTGATTTTATTCTATCACAGACTCAAACAGAACCGTAAAAATCACACCAAGAAGCTTTTCCACTTTTGCTAACTTTTCCTAATAGCTTGCAGGCTTCTCATTTTGCAAATTATTTGACCAGCAAGAAGTCAGGATTGGTTCTTTCAATGTTCTGCATGTAACATTGAGTCTGTCTGACCTCGCCTTTCTGAGACCATGTGAGGTGTTTGCAGTTACTAAGTAGAAATTCTTGTCAGTGTTGATTGCTTTGATGGTGATGCTTGTTATAGGTATGTTAACAAGGTTTGCTGAAAAGAAAGTTAAAGCTTACTAAAACATAATGTGAATTCTACTGTCATGGTGTTGGACAAGGCAAGGTAAAAGCCATGTAATGTGAAATGTTCTGCACATCTCAGCCTCACATAAGATCATGCAAGCAACTCATTCCACCAATAACCTGTTATGCACTTATTGAATTATAAAATACAATGAACATTTTTTTTTACATCTAAGATCAACACCAGCCTTGTCTCTACACCCTAATTCTTCAGGATGTGTAATGATCGTCATGTCTGAAGTATTTACTTTTGTGTTGGTTGTGTGTCGAGGTTGTTGGTGTCAGATTTAAAACACAATCCTGTTAATCTGCATGTTAACCCTCAGAGTTTGGTTACTGAGCCGTGCTGGCACACATTCAGATGAAGCTGAGTCAAACTTTATTTACCTCATAGTTGTATTGAAGGCTTCCTGACAGTTTGTAATTGTGCTGTGTAACAGCTTAATACTTTCAGTAACCAATCAATGTAATTTCATATGCCCAGTCAGTGATAACCTGCTGTGAGACTCTAATTTAATCCTATAATTAGAGCTTCCTAGCAGCTTGCCACATATAGAAAAGCATACCAATTTGCAAATAACAGATAGAAATAGATTGATTTGGTGTCAGTGAGAAGTCAAGCAAGAAATTAAGGCATGCCCAGCTTGATTTAATTATGTTGTGGTTCATTGGTCTCTCTCTTGTCTGATTTGACTGTCTGGATGATGCATCAGATATATTTAACATCAGCTAATCATTGAGCTGCAAAGATCACTTTGCAACCACATGTAGTGGAAAAAAAAAGAGTTTAGTTTGTGTAACAGCAAAGAGCACAGTTGCCTGTGCAGTTGTTAGGCTGAGGTAATCAGCCAACATTGTCTGGGCTGTGTAACAACAGCTGCTTACATAACTCTGTGTTCTTGTGATGATGCTGTTTTGATTGTTCTCTCCCTCAGGCTTTTGGCATTATTAGACCTCGACCACAGACCAATAGCAATTTTTATCTTGCCTGTGTAGCTTCTCCTCATCCAACGCGTCCTTCAGTTCGAGTCGCATGTCAATGTGACAAATTAGTTTCATGGTTTTCGTTTAAATAATTTATGTTAGCAATTCAGACAAATGCTGTACCATGAGATGCTGATTCAGCAGGATCAAGCTGCAACCTCGTCTCTGTGAGCTCTGATCTGAATAATTGATTTGGTAAATGAGCTTTCACAACTAGGGAAAATTCATTATGTTGTTCTGAAGCCACCATGCTGGTTTCCATGAAACCTTATTAAAAATTACTCAAATGTCACGACACACAGATTCAGTTAGATTCTTTTGGTTACAAGGAGATATAAAACAGGTGTGACAGGAGTCTGTTCCAATCTTAATCAGACTGACTACTGTCCTTTCACCTCTTCCTCCCCTAATCCTTTTCTCTCTGCTTTAAAAAGCAAACAAATAAAAAAAGTTTATGAGAAAGAAAGATGTCCTGTTTCACCGAGACACATTTAGACTTAGTAAAGGAACTCAGAGAAATTTTAAAGGAAATACTTTTTTTTTTTACTCATAGCTGCATACCACACTTCAGACATTCTCACATGATTTATAAAATAGTTTCCTCCACAGAGAAAGGAATGGGCCCATGTTTGTTTACAAAATTTTAAATGATTTGTATAATGCTTTTTATGTTGTAGAAATACCTGAGAACTGCACAGACTGCTGCAATATCACTTCTGCTTTACTTCTTCCTCACAATTTACTTAATAAATGGATAAGTAATATGTCTCAGGGACGGATAAAAACAGTACTTCTGTTTGTTTTAATTTTTGCTGATGTGTGCGAGTGATGATTGCAACTGCTGCAAGCACAAAGAAGTACACTGGAATACAATTTGCTTTTGCCCCTAAAACTCAGCTACTGTGGATCAGAGCACTGTCATTAAATATTATATATACAGATCTTAAAACTGCAGGAGCGGTCCTGTTATGCACTGGGTAAACTATGCTTTAATATAGATATGAAAAATGGATGTTAGGTTACAGTGTGTGAAGGAAATGTCTAAAACTCAATAACTGAAATGAATTTCAAAGTATGTGTTGTGTCACTTATGTGAACAATGTGACTCCACAGAGCTGTATAACAGCTCTTTAGTATGCTGCTGATCTCCTGCTAGACTCCAGAGAGCCTCCAGACCTTATATAATAAAACACCTAAGTTCCATCTCATATGTGAACTGTAGGAGTTATTGCACCAGGGACAATAACTCTGAATAAAACAAAAGGTGTAACATCACTTTTCCTTCATCAATTTTACATCTTGGTTCATTTCTTTTTCTTTCGCTCCCCATGGTTTTATTTTTAGTGGTGCGTGAAATATTTTGTTCAGTTTCTTACAGTAGCTGCTTCACATCCCCAACATTTGAGATGCTTATTTATCTGCACGTTTTCTACACTCTTTTCTTTTGCTCCCTTTTACCTGTCTTTTTTAATTTTCATCTTCTCCACTGTCCATATGGACATGAGTGTTCATACTACTGCAGGCATAGTATTTTTCAAGCACTGGGGCCAGTGAAAAACTCTTGGCCAGAGGCACACACATAAATATTCGACTCATTCAGACTATTTTCACCTCTCAACAGCACATCAAAACTGAGAAAAGCAAACAGTCAACTTGAGAGCGTCGCCGTGGCAGAGTCGTTAAGGACACGTTCATATAGTGTCATGTGTTTTGATGAAATAATCAATGGACTATTAAACATCATTGGCTCAAAGCTGACAGGTCTGATATTTCTTCTCTCAGCATTCCCTTTCTATCACACTAAGACAACCTATTGACAAAGAGCAAAGATTTACTTTTCAGTCAAATTTTGTTTATCAGTGATTAGTAAGAGGTGCCTTGGTGGCTGTGTACACATGCAAAAACACACGAGTATCTACTGTGACACTGGTCAATGAAAACATTAGCCGAATGAAGCACTGGCTAAGTTGACAGAATGATTTTTGCCCCATAAATCTAAGTCCAGCTGTCAAGAAGAAATAACTTGGACAAAGTATACACACTAGGGCAAGACAAGATGCTGAAATTGGACCTCCCCCCCCAGCCGAAGTTCAAACCAGCAACCTTCTTGCTGTGAGGCTGCGGTGCTAACCACCACACCACCGTGCTGCCCCACCACTAGTGCAATACCCTTTAAAAACAAAATGACATAGCCACATAAGATTTTGTAGCCCAGAAATTAGAGTTATTAGAACATTTTTTGAGATGTGAAATGGCTGCGTTTTGCTCTGTGGACCAACATCACTATTTCACATTTTTGTTTGAAACATCATTGTTCATAGCCACAAGCATAGATATAATGGAACAAAATACACTACCAGGAGTAAAAGATGTTTCATTGAAAAAGATTGGACACTACAACACATTTAGTGTCATTCCTCTGTTATATGCTGTTGTAAATTTGTTTTGGGTAGGTTATAGAGGATATTCTCATAAGGCCTAGTTTACCTAGAGCTCTTTTCCAATTTGTCCCAAAGGTGTTAGATAGGTTAGAAATCAGGCCATCAAATTCTATCAAAATTAAACTAAACATATACTTTTTTTTTCTTTCTGGGCCACAGTGGGAAATTTCATTGTCTAAAACATTGCTGTATTTAGCATTCTGATCTCCCCCTACCATTAAGAAACTACAGTACATAAAACAAAAGAAAATGCTCTAGAAATAAAGGTGGAGTTTAGGTTATATACATATATATACTATAAGAGATAGTATAGGCTGACCAGCATATGGAAAAGATCCACTTAATGATACTCAACAAAGCTGGAAAAGGATCATTATTGTGACTGTGCCTAAGACATGTCTCTAGTCATGTGTCACTGTATATGTTCTCTGTGGGGTGACTTTAGCAGCTCATCTCTGCCTCCATTCCATTGTCAATCCTGTGGGGCTACCATGGGCACTCTGTCACAGGAAATGATGTCACTAGTTGTTATTCCCACCCTCACTTCCAAATGAATACCACGTCTGCTGTTCAGGAGCAGGAGTTGACGCATGTGTGATTCACCAAAACGTGACCGCTGTCTCTACGGATGTTTGTTAGCAGGCATATCTCCTCACAGATGCGTGCAGGAGATTTGAGATGTATCCAGCATGAAGCAGCAGCAATGCATGGACATAAAAATACAGGGAGTTGATGTATGCATGCATATCTTTGTGTGAGAGAGTGCTATGTATATATTTAGGCTGTCCTCTCTCCACGTATCTGCCTTTGGTAACCTGAATCATATCATTTTCACCCTAGATGCTGCATCTCTGTAGGCCCTGTTGCCTTTGGGTGCACAGCACTCACAACAGGTCTCATAAAATAATTATGGTGTTGCACTCACACTCTTCTCTGTTTGTCTGGTTTCAATCCCAAAGCACTCTCTTACATTTTTCTGAATCCCCCTGTAGAGACATGGGAAGGTCACATGGAGGGAATGTGTGACTGGATGTGCTGTAGTCTTTAACAAGGAATGACTTGCACATGGAGGTTAATTTTGGGATATTCCTTTTTGATACAATACAGAGCTGTGCAGACAGTCCCAAAATGTGCAAAAGTAAAAAGGTAGAAAAGCTTTCAGTCCACATAAAACCTACGTGTTTTAAAATAAATGTCTTCTTCTGCTGCTACATCAAACTCCACTGTTGTAATGTGCTAAAGATTTTTTTTCTTTTTACAAAAATATTTTTAGCATGTGCACACGTGTAGAAGAAACTATTTATGTGTGATGGGCCAAACTGATCTCCTTATGCATGTGTGCACTGAGACTCCATATGGTGTGTTTTACTTCTGAGGACTAGAACATACTCTCTGCTGCCCTCTCCTGTGCAAACGTGTTAATGAAATATTGTCTGCAAATGGCTCAACAATGGTGTAACAACATTGCTCAAAGTAAAGTTGCACAGAATTCTAATATCTTATTAAAGATTGTTATTAGAAGGTCTCAAGAATCTGGTGATATCTGTGTTTATGCATTATGAATATAGTCATTCACTACTAGTTTACCACAGAGCTGGAAACCAGTAGTGAATGACTATTAATCTTCCTTATGGTTTTCTTTCTGTAATGGAAATCACTGTATAAGGTTAGGAACAAGAGTGCAAAAGACTTTTTGAATCTAAGTTAATTTAAGATGGATTGAGGAGAAATAGAAAGCTTTCCTGTTGTATGATTTTATTTTTAATCAAGCTACTTCAAAAGAAAAGGTCTTTTTCTCTTTTACCAAGACATTGTCAGTTTATGGTTTGCATCATAGTGTTAATATACTGAAGTAGCTACCTTAGGTGTTCCTATTAGTAAATAAAAACATCTGAATTATCTATCCATCCATCCATCTTCTGCCGCTTATCCGGAGTCGGGTCGCGGGGCCAGCTGCCTAAGCAGGGAAACCCAGACTTCCCTCTCCCCCGGCCACATTCACTAGCTCATCCGGAGGGATCCCGAGGCGTTCTCATCTGAATTATAATTTTATAAAATAATTTAAAAAAACAAAACAATGATTGTGAATAATGACAAGGGAACAAATTCCCTAAATGGATCCTTGTAAATAAGTATTAGCAAAGTAGCATTTATTTACTGTCACATAACTCATAACACCATTTGATCTGCTTAGTTTCTCCTCAATTTTTTGTCCTAGTCCAATGTGATTTTTTGGGGGAAATTATTCATTGTCTGCTCCCACAGAAATACAGCCTGCCAGTTGCACACACAGTCTAATCCTTTTAAAATGTTATAAATCCTCAGTGCAAAGCAGGTTAATGAATAGGGCTTTGTTTTCAAGGCTTTATGCCTTCTTGCTCGCAGTCTTATTTGTCTGGATGAGCCACAGGTTAGAAGATCAAAGAGAACAAAGCCCAGAATATGATGCTGCTGGCAGGAGAGGCATCGTCCCTGTCTCTGTCAGTGATGAGAAACATCACGTCCTCAATCTGAATCACTCAAGGCCTCTTCCACCCTCTCACACCCCATCTGGTCCCTGCTGTTCTATTTTCACATCTGTTCCTTTTTGTATATTAGCATGACTGTCAGAACGTCGACCTTGGCATTTAAATCTCCTTTTCTTCCATGTGTATCAGAACAATATAACACATGCACAGCACAACATCAGGCCTGATATGCTTCCTAACCCTTCCTCTTTTTTTTGCTTTCACCTTTTATGGGACTCCACAGTTGCCATGGTGATCTACTGCTTCATCTTAATAAGTGAGACCCCAATCTGGTGGGGTGATTAACCACTAATATCTGCCATCACCAGTGTTGCTGTGTCCCTTTTGCTTGTACAGTACAGATATTATCTGACACAGTGAAGTCCTCAGCTAATTCATCACAGCAGCAGCCAAAAACAGCTGACACTTCCATGCCACGATGAAGGTTTTTGGCAGGAGATAAGTGGAAGGCTCAAATTTTTGGCAGAGGAAGTAGATCAGGGCTCTTAACTGTCCTCTACTTTGTGTTGTTTCAGCTGGGCAGCCTCAGGGACAGGAGACAGAGAACATTTTAACACACACTCAGCAGACAGACACATGAACAAACCTACACCCTTAATGATACAGACTTCTGCAAGAAAAAAAATAAATAAATGTGGTTTTCCCCTTGTTTGTGTAAACCACAAACACAGCAGCTTTAGCATAAGATCAATACAAAGCCTAAGGTAGAGCAGCTTTCCCTCAGTTCTCATAACAGACTTAATTTAGTTGAAGCAGAATGAGGAAGATTTAGTAATATTTTTATAGGATTTTGTATTTTTAGCCTATTCAGTTAGATGACATGTTTCAACTTAAAAAAAAAAGAAAGAAATTCACTAGAGAGATTTAGAAAGAGATTAAGAGTGACAAAATTAACAGTTTGGTCTATTCTGAGTGATGGAGAGTGCTAAGCAAGCAACTCAAAAAGGTCTGAAAGTCCATGGGAGAGAACAGGGGTGGATGTTTGCAGGATCCTTTCCATAGTGATGAAAAACCCCTTCACAACATCCACCTAAGTGAAGAACGCCCCAAAAAGTAGGTGAATCAGCATTTACATCTACCATAAAAAGAAGACTTCATGAGGACAAATACAGAGGTTTCACTACAAGGTACGAACTATTAATAAGCCTCAGGAATAGAAAGTCCATATCAGACCAAAACACACCTAAAGAAGTCGGCTAAGTTCTGGAACAACATTCTTTGGAAAGATGAAAAGATCAACATGTTCCAGAATGACAGAAAGGAGTAAGTACTGATAAGGTTTGGAACAGTTTGTGATCCAAAGTACACCACATATTCTGTTAAACATGATGTAGGCAGTTAGATTGTGAAAGCATTCATGGGTTCAAATGGCACTGGTCTTTATTGATGATGTGACAGCAGACACAAGCAGCAGGATAAAATCTAAAGTAATAGGTATTTACTTTCTGCTTAGATTCAAGCATTCCAGAAGATTTTTAAGCAATAAAGTGGAATATATTTTTTCATGGCTGAGTCAGTGGTCATATCTCAACCCCACTGACCATGAATTTCACAGAGGGGGTGGGAAGAAAGACCCACAAACAAGCAACAACAACTAAAGACAGCTGCAGTAAAGGTCAAACAAAGGATGGAAACGCAGTGTTTGGCAATGCTTATTCTTTGCCTGCAAAAGAATCTCAAAAAAGTATAAAAAATCTCAGTTGTTTCATTTCAAATCCAATGTGGTGGCATACAGAGCCCAAATCATGAAAATTAGGTTATTGTCCACATATTTCTGGGCCTGACTGTATCTAAAGTGTGTCACTGCATATGACTACATAAAGAACTTTATAGGAAATACATAGATATAGATAAAAGATGACTCCTGAACAAACACAGTAGAAATGACAAAATGATTCTCCCATTCAGTCTGCATGTCCGCATGGAAATAATGTAATCATTTTATACTAGTTAACTTTAAAGCTATCTTTTTTTAATATATGACACAAAACAGTGCATGGAGGAGGCACATCTATTTTTCTTGTGTAGAAATGAAGACTTCCACAATATTATATGAATTCCCAGTTCTGTATCTAGATCAGGGCAAATGTGTTTCTGTTTATAACAAGTTGGTAGTTCTTGATCTTTGCCTCACGATGGCAGCAAAGCAGCATGTTTGGGTTGCTTATCCAGATCATAGGTAGATTTAACAGGAAAATAAATTGTAACCTCATCCTCTGAGCCTTTGAGGGGTCTGGTAAAAGTGCGGCATAAAAATGCTCTTATTGGCTGCCCTCATCCCCCTCTTTCTCTGTCTTTTGGGAAGGGATTGTAAGGGCTGCTGCCTATTAAAGAGTCTGTGAGAGAGATGTGTTGAAGCGAGGCCAGCTCAGCTCTCAATCTGAAAAATGTGTTGGCATATACAAGGGGCGCCACTCAAATGGAACTTTAATTCATTTACACAAAAACCAGAACAATCGTAAAAACAGACCTCACTGTTAAGAGCTAACAGCTTAGGTAATCAAGGCAGAACGTGGCTTCCTTTAACCTGGGAGTAAGTCTTTTATAGGATTTTTACTTTCGGTATATTTTGTACATTAAATATAAGGATGAGAGGATAGCATGTGAATATGGGTTTTCCTGTTTGCATGGTTGTGTGTCAGATGGTAGAGGTGAGCTGTGAATGAGCCTTTGATCTAGCCAGCCAAGTTTCCCCTGTGGACAGCAGCTGTTATGATAAACACACTGTCTGGTAGCAACAGACCCTCCCGAGATGGTTCTCCACCTCTCCTTTTCACTCTCCTCTTTGTTTTCCCTCTTTTTTCTCCTAAGGCTGTGTTTAATGGAAGGAAATTGAAACAATAGCCCTTCCAGTCTGCAAACTAGCAGCAGGTCTGCCAACCTGACAGTAAGTCAGACAGACTGTGAAAGAAAGACAGCGATGTACAAAGTGCACAAAGTGTACAATATTTTCACTAAGATACGTCTCCACTGTGGATGAATATGGGAGGCTGATTGTGCGTGATTTTTCACATGATCCAAGTCACTGGAAGCCATTTACTTAAAAGAAAAAAAATATATATTATTTTGTATCAAAACTTTGGAGAAACTATCAAATTTCATCTGTCTCTTTCTCTATTTCTTACTTTCCATCACTGTATTTAATTCCATCTCCATTTCTATTTCTATCTTTGCCTCTCTTCAATTTCTATGTCTGCATCTGTCTGGTTTGAATAGTAACCTGACCACAGGAAGAGACATCAGTGGAATAATAATGCATGGACAGATCCATTCACAAAAAGAAAGGGGGCTTCACTCAAACAATATTTAGAATGAAGCATAAATATATCAGGAAAATTACTTCTTAAAATTAACTGATGAGAGAGTGCCTAAGGCAGGAGAGGAAGAGAAAATAATTTGGAAGCCCAAGCCCCTCCATGTGATATGGCATGGGCTGAAGAAATGGCTGATGTCAACAAATTCTGCTGGTAGCTGGAAAAAAACTTATGGACAGCAGTGGCTCTGGTCATAGCAGTACAATAACAGGGCCTATAACTCTAAATCCTTGAAGGCAGGCCTCTACTACAACACAAGATGGAAATGTTAAGACGTTAGCAAAGACGCTGATATGGATGACCAATGCTAGGAAACATCTGTGCTAAAAATTAGCTAGAGATCCCAAGTCCCAATGGTACATGACACCAGAAGTGGTTGAATGCTAAGAACCTGTGAGTGGACAAGTAACATCTGGATAGAGGAGCGCAAAAGGCTGAAAAATACCAGGGGCTGAAGAAAAAACTAGAGCAGATGTGGAACGTGAAGCCCGAAGTTGTCTTATTTTCTTCTGGAGCTTTAGAGTCAGTGTCTCCCAAAATGGAAGAGTTGATCCACCTGATTCTGTTGAAAAGAATGAAGTTATAGGAAGAGCTAAAATGCTCTGTAAAGTCCTTAAAGGGCCAAACCTATGGAAAAGCACCTCAGCATGAGGGAGACTTTCTCTAAACCCCTCACATAGAAAAAGAAGGAAACTTTGAGAATTTCAGAGTTAGAACTCAGAATTAAATCCTTAGAGGACGCTTATCGTGTCTCCTCAGAAGAACACATACTGAACACTATAAGGAAAGCTAAACTTGAACTTAACAAAATAATAGATAGAAAGACACAAGTCTTGGGGCAAATACTTTATTTGGAGAACTTTGAACATGGAAATAAATCTGGAAGGTTCCTGGCTAATCAGTTAAAAACAACAAACTTCACTGAAAAGGTTGCTACCATCAGTAACCAATTCACTGAGACTGACCAACTCAACCTAACCAAACTAGCTACTGGGGCCTCACTCTGCTCTTTCCGCTCTCTAAATGAGGACAAGTCTCTAAACTTCTAGTCAACTCAAAACCCACAACCTGTCCTCTTGATCCTGTCCCTACCGACATCCTGCAGAGCATTCTACCTACAATAAAATCTGCAGTAACCCATATTATCAACTCCTCTCTTAAATCTAGTGTCTGTCTCTTTGCCTTCAAGCAAGCTCGGGTTACCCCGCTGCTGAAGAAACCCACACTCAACCCAGCCCAGGTTGAAAACTCCTGGCCGGTCTCACTGCTTCCGTTCATGTCTAAACTAATAGAGTGTGCTGTCTTCAGTCAGGTCTCACAGTTCCTCCAAGACAACAATCTGTTCGATCCTTATCAGTCGGGCTATAGGCAA
>JBAMHW010000001.1:21318697-21354178 GCA_037177495.1 Rhadinocentrus ornatus | reverse complement strand
ATAATAATAATAATAATAATAATAATAATAATAATAATAATAATAATAATAATAATAATAATAATAAAAATAATGACAATAATAATAATAATAACAATAAGGAAAGTAATTGAATTTAGGGGTACTAAAAGTTCCATGCCATCCTGTTTTTTTTATTCATATACAAATGAAGCTAAAATATCAGGGTTTGCCAGTGTCAGACTTTTGAAGAAGTCTGGGTGGGGCTGACAGATGAAGACATACTGATCCTTTAACCTTACAAAGCTAAGCAGAGAGGGGATATCGACTTAGCACAGCACTCAGTGACAGGGTCACCAAGCATCATATGTTGCTTCAGTAAAACACCTGTTGTGTTGTTTAAATAATCACCATGTTTATGATTAAGCTTAAAACCTCTTTTAATTGCCAGTCATGGGAGCCGTCTGATTATAGTTGCATAAGAATACTCTCTTTTAAGGCATATAAGGTCATTACATGCATATGGATTTAACATTGACAGACTGATGATAGAAGTTCCTCTAAAAGTTTTACCCTCCAGGCTGGGGGAAAATAATGTTTTTATGCCATCAATGAGGGCTGCTGTTGTTTCAGATTCTAGTGATATGATTAAATACAGCCCAAAACATTCTCTCAGACAGTTCAACATGCTTAATCACAGCAATTTACAGAGAATTATTAGTCTACAAGTGCAGGCTCTAACATCTTTCATTGGCCAAAACAGCTTATTGTGTTGTGGTACCACTGAGATACCATAAAGTACATCAGCTTTTTACAGGTTTATCTGTCGACTTTATAATTGATTGTCTCATTCCACATCCTCTGTAAAATGTTCTGGTTCCAGATCTGGGTCTAAATGGATATCAAAATCCATTTACTTCTAATTTGGGCCATAACCAGCTTTAGGAAAAAATTTCATGAAGATCTGCCATCATTTTTTAATTATGTGAACACCAGACCTGACAAAATTGGACCAATCACTTTACCTCCTGTAGCATTATTGATAGCACAGAAGAAGAAAAAAAAAACGTTAGTTCTATTTTTTTTCACTGTATTGTTATGATATCAGATTCTGTTGTAACAATACAGTGAATGGCAGCTGTCTATGTTTGTTATTACCAGGCATTAACTATATTTTGGAATTGATATATTACATTTTTTTTTAGTGAGATGATGTTTAATGTCAGTGAAAAAGGGTTTAAAGGATTCATCATTAATTGAACATTAAAAGTAATATTGTAATTCAGTTTCTGAGCAGTGTGAAGGAAACAGAGATGGCAGTGTGCTGTTGTTTCAATAGTGTTTTTGTGAGTGGTCATTTGGCATCAAAATATGTGAACACAGTGAGCCAGTAAACGACTGGTCAGAGTCTTGTGAGAACCATGTCATGTGAGTCCAAGTACAATGTCCTTTTACGTTTGTGCGCATCTAAGGGATGTTCCATATATTCTAGTGTAAGTAACATTTTACAAAAAAAAACAAACTAACATATATGTTAGGATTTCTTTTTTATTATTATTATTTAATTTTTTATTTTTTAAGACCAGATATCAGGCAAATTGTATTTCTGTTAAGGCTTTGAATTTTGAATACAGTATATACTGTGGGCACTGTATTTAAGCAGGACACTGTTGTCAAAAATTGAAGATGGCAAGTTGTGCAGTAACCAGAAAGTGTTAATTCATCATTTTGACTGCAACACTGACTTGTGCTTAGAAAAAACTTCTGTTGCGGTTTGCCAGTTGACTATTATGAGGATGGCAGTGATTGAGGGTTTAAATGTCCAGTTGACACAGCCTTTAGCGTGGTAGTGTAAATAAACCACAACCTATGCTGTTTCTTTTAGTATCTTGCTGTGCACTTCCCCAGAAATAAAAATGAGTTGCACAGAAGCAGACCACAAAAACTATAAATATAATACCCCTGTGGGACACAAAATGTAAGAAACTGTAACACTTATGATAAAGCTTAAATATATGATGTTATTTTACTTTTAAATACCCCCTGTCTTAGCAGTAATTCATCTAAAGTGATTGTTGCTCAACACTTGCTGGCTCTCCCCAGGGCTAAAGTATGCAGGAAGCTGAGAATGTTTTTTTGATCAGTTCTTTTTTGAAAGGATGTACAAACTATATACACTATATATACATAGTTTTCCTCTTTTTTCACCTTCCCCTCATAGTCAGAACAAACATATATATTCTCTTGTGTGGTAGTGGGGATGAAACACTAATAAAGCCCCTGTATATATAACATTAGGTATGAAAATAGTGTTTAATTTTAAATTGGCATTTGGAGTATCTACATCTCTTGCGAAGATCACGTGACTCCCCAGATGTAGTTGTAAGAATTCATTTGATCAGACAAAGAGTTGTAATTTTACCTTGACATGTTTTGACTTTTCTTCTTCAGAAAACGTCTTCTGATGTGTGTCGTGACATGTCTTTATCAGCTGATCGCATCCCGGAGGCAGTGACTTCCCAGAGCTGAGAATTTTCTTGTGACAGAATTTTTTGTTGGATTAATGTATTTATTTATTAATTTGATCATTTATTTATATTGTTTACTTTTAACAAACAAATCTTTTCACAATCAGGCAATGTAGTTTTTTTCGGAAGTGTGATTTAGGTCAGTCCTGATGCACATGTTTTTTTTCTGTACATTTTTCCTCTGCTTTGCAGCAAATTCTCCTGTACTGTCACAAAGAAGTGTGGCATGGTATGGCAATAAGCCAGTGAGAAGGGCTGGTTGTGCTTACTGACTGTTACTGTACTGTCCTAGAGTCTGGGCTTTTACAGTAGTAAATCTGGGTTTATTGTGGTAATTACAGAGGACAAGTGTAATTCAACTATAGTTCAGCCCTCTCCCTACCAGCTGCCCTCTGGCTATAACACACACATTTACCCACTGTCACATAAATGCATACATTCACAGGCTTGCACGTACACACACACTCACACACATACACACTGTGTAATCTTTGTCGTCATTTCCACGAAGAACAGCTGTGAATATGTGTGTTTGAGCACATGTGTGTCTGCCAGGTGGTTGAGAGCACTGGCAGGTGTTTGCGCTCTTTTTGCTGGCAAATGCAGCTGCATTGTGCCACAGCTGTGCGTGTGTGTGCGTGTGTGTGTGCGTATGCATGTTGTGTGTGCATGTGTGGTTTTGCACCTGGACACAACTGGAGTGTATGGCAGCAGAATAGCTATTGCAAACCTATTTCCTTACCAGATATTTAACAATATGTAACTTATGTGCTTAGTTGAATTTATCTTTTAAGTGCTTCTTGTCAGTCATGCTCTTTTAGAGCTCCTTTTAGACCTGTTGCTGAAGGTCTACATGAATGTGATTTTTCTTTTTTTTTTGTATCTTCCTCTACATTTCCCAACTTTGCTTGTAGCATGCTCTTTCTTGCCCTACTCATATTTTTAATGAAAAGAAGGCTCACTCTAACCCTGCTGTCAGGACAACTGGAGATGTCAGCTGAAGGCTAAAGGCCCCTCTGTGGTGGACTAAATATATGCACATCCACTGGCTCTGACCAGCCAGTTGCTAGATTGCTTCACCTTTTTCTGTCAGCCGACCAAAGAGGAGATGATGAGCATTACTGGTGATCTTCTGGGAGCTTATTTTGGCTGAAGAAGATATTCCCTTCTTGGATTACTCCCTCCTCCTGTAATATCTTCAAGTCCTGGCCCTGACCCCCTCCATCTGCACCCCCCACACATGCTGTCCAGCCACCTGGTCTCTCACATAGTCAGCTTGTCCTGCCAGCTCCAGGACAGCTGGGAAGACAGAGACAGAGTTTTGGATTGAGCTTCACAGGACACTAGAGACTGTGATGCCTCTGGAATGAATGCAGACTATACAGTAACTCTGACACATTTAGCTTCATGTTGTCTCTTTACTTACACCCGATTTCTTCAGATCGAAGCAACCACAAGGTAGTGGTACATAATAGTTCTTCTTTAAGGGATTGTTTGGCATTTTTAGTTTGGCTCTGGTAATGTTGTATCATGCAAACAAAGATGGATGTTCTCAGTAACTCAGCCCCAAACCCACACACATGGACATGCATGAATACACCACAGACATAGTCAGGAGTTAAAAAGACTTTGTAAATAGTTTCCATGAGTAAATATCCCCCATGCTGATATGACCATGTTACAAGTCAGAAATAACCTGATACAGTTTCAGCATGTGTGATAAATAGATCCCACACATTCTCTTATTATTTATTTGCTGCTTCTTAACTGCTATCCCTCAAACGTATGCCACCTGCACTGTTTTGCACATTTTGTTAATATAGATTTTATGAGGCTGGTTATATTTATGACTTACTGAAAGCAGAGCTAACTGCTGAATCTGATGGTGTGATGCTAACAGTGTTAAAGGATGACTTGCCAGCTTGGTCAGTGGTATTTCCTGCATGGTCAAGAGTTGTATGCAGTGTAGACCAATGCCCCTGTCACGCTTAATGTGCAGAGCATAGCTTTAAGCCTATGGGGAAGTGGAGCCAGAGTGGAAACCCACCAGAGTAGATTTAACCTAACCTGTCCAAATGATGCCCAACCATCTGCACTGTCACTGACTTGTGCTGAGATTTATTAGTAAAATATGACAGCATAAAATTTGTATCTGGCTGTGAGATGAAAATTGGAAGGATGATTTTGGAAATACCTGAACTGTAAGTGTTATGAATCAAAGAAAAAAAAAAGCTGAAATTCAGTGTTTTCCCCTCAAAGATATCCTGGAGAATAAAATGCTTAACGCAAAGGGGTTCTAGATGTTTTTATATTCCTCTCTTCTTCAGGGGGCTATAGAAATAGCACTTGGCTCAAGTTAGGTGTCAGAGGTCTTCCTCCCTTTCTCTTCATTTGTTTCTTTTTCTTCCCCCAGCTGTGTCATCTCTCTCCTCGTCTCCCTTGTCCCCTATCACCTCAGTGTTCCCTTTCTTTCTACACTCCTCTTTTTTCCTATTTTTTCCCTTAATCCTTCTTTTCCCCCATTCTCATCTTCCTCCTCCTCTTCATCTTTCCCTGTGGTATTAGCGGGGCCACATGTTGCTGGCCTCTCCTGGTGGTGTGAGCCCCATGGCAGGCCCTGGCTCCAGGCTGACGCGCAGCTTGATGTGTGTGTGTTTCGCTGTGTGTGCAAATGAGAGGGAGGACTGTAATGTGTTCCTGCATGCCTAACAGTGAGTGTGTGTGTGCATGCGTGTGTGTGTATATGTGTGTGTGAGGCCGCTAACACAGTAACCTGATAGTGGTGCGGCTGAGCAGTACAGAGTGGAGCAGTGCTGTGATTTATCCCGCGGGCCCAGCAGATGGCTGCAACAGGAGTTTGTTTAAGTTTGCTTCAGAGCCGGGCAAGCAGCCAGGAGCATAGAGGAGGCTTGCCAGAAAAATGTTCACTGACTTTGGATGCCTAACCACACCACTCCCCCTCTCTTCTCCCCTCTGCCTCCCCCTAACCCTTCACAGCCCCTTTAGTCTAACACACACACAGACACACACATGCTCTCACAGACTTTCTGTCGCTACTCTTCTTTTACCCCTCTCTAATTTCTCTCTTTCCTCCCATCTGCTTCACACACATGCTTACATACATGTGCACATTCACACGCACATGTAGACATACACAGAAGTTAGTGCATGCGTCGCTGTTCTATTGGCAGCATCCCTGGTACAGACATGATTTCACACCTCAGGAGGGGGCATTAAAGACTCGGGACATGTTCATTTTGGTGGAGGTCTTCTAAACAAAACCAAATGACCGGCACTTTGCCTCTCTCTGTAGAAAAGAAATGGGTCTGTCATGCACATTAATGCACGGGTTTGCCATGCACACACGTAGCCGATGATTTATGAAATATGGTCCAGTTGGGTTTTGATTTCCACATGCTTTATCTTTCAGTCTGATTCAGACTCTCTCTGTGATTGCAAAGGTGGTGACAGGTCCTGTCACATCGTTTCAGGTCATCCAAGTGATGCTCCTGAGCTCCCCCACCACACGTCAGCTGCACTTTTCCATTCTTATCTCTCTCAGAACCTTTACTTGTCTTTCTCCTTTTTTCTTTCAACTCCTCCTCTAGACACAAAGTCCAGCAACAAAAACAAAAGGTCACAACGACTGAATCAGATGAAGCAGAAAAATGAAGACCAGATAGTGAATATTTGGTTTTTAACTGAGTTAGCTTGCAGTGTTGCCCAATATATCAGTTTTCTCAAGTAGGAGCTGAATACACTTTTTTAAAGCTTTTATTTTTAGTTGAATCTTTACTGTTTATATTTATTTAGTTTAATGTTCTCTCAGTGTGTGTGGAGTGTCTTTTCAGTTTATTGAGGTGAAATCCAAGATCATCTCAGGGGTCACATGAGCCTTCCTCATATCCTAGGCCATAGTGTTACAAACTTTGGCCTGGAAGGATCTTTGCGTGTGTTCCTTGGTGGTTTCATTTTTCACCATCATTCTGCCAATTCTATTGATTTTGTTTATAAAACCAAATAATCCACCAGCTCTCTTTCTCTAATTATGTTTTCATCTGTTCACTTGCTGTACTGTCGAGTGATATTTCATTTTTACTCTGTGTAAACTTTTCCCAGAGTCACCAGCAGCTTTTCCTGTTCCCGGTATGACAGGTTTAATGAGAGAGCGTGAAAAGAGCAGCTGTTACATACTGAAATCAAACATACATGTAAACTATGAAAAGAGGTGACATCCTTGTATGTGTACAAGTGAGTAATGATATATGTATGTATGTATGACTGATTGATTGTAGAGGCAGTCAGAGACAATGTGCTTTTGGCGTAAATTTGTTCTTTCTTCTAAACATTTGTTATTCTTACAGTCTCTTGTTCCCTCAGGCCAGAGGACCACTGCTCACTATCATCTGCGTTGTGTAAGCCCCTTAAAGTTTGTTAAGGCTTTCAGTGACATGTTTAATTTACTAGAGGCTGCATACGAACCATTTATAAGCTTTTTTATACTGTGAAATTAATTTCTTTTACATATCTACTGATCTGATGCACACTGCATATATGTAGAGTTAATTGAGCTTTTAGCTATAATGGGAGGCTATTATTTACTTTAGGTAATAAATCAAGAATTAAAATTTTATTATAGAGGATATTCAAATGCCAGGTGACTTGATGAGAAAAAAAAGCCTTGTTAAAGCCATCAACTTTCTTTTATTCTTGAAAATTGTTTGATGGAGCTTAAAGGATGTTTGAAAACATCAGTGATAGCAAGCCTGTTTGACACATTTCTTGAGTTTCACATTGGGGAAGAATGTGACTTCATGTGGCACAGCATGTGGGTCTCACAAGGAACGTATGGTTGAAAAAGAGATCTGCAGATTAATGAAAACATTCCTGCTGAACCCAAAGATGATTAACAGACAGCGTGACAGCAGCTGAAGTGACCAGCATTTACCACACTGCAGCATTGCAACAAAAGCGAGTTCAGTTTAATGGCAATTATTTCTTCTGTTAGGGAACTTTTCTGTATGGCCTCCCAAACCTGCAACATGTGTTTTTAGAAAACCACTTCAAATGCAGACACAAGGAGCATATACTTTAAAATCAAGCCTAGTTATTAGAGATACTGAAGGTGGAACTACCCTTTGCAGTCCTAGTAATAGTTGTCAGACTACAAATCAAAGAAGGGTCATTAATGGAAACATCATTAATTGGGGGCCCATGTCCTCTCTGTAAATAAATATGTGACAACACTTTTTGTTTGGTCCAGACCAGGTGGAGTCTTTGTGAGTCAGTTGTTGTCCACCTGCTGATTTGCCTGAAGAGAGCAGCATGCATAGCATTTTCTGCAGCCCAGAACCTCAGACACACTGACGCTGGCTGAACAGTGATCAGATGCTGTTTGACTTCCACTCAATGTGGAACATATGTCTGCGGTGCTGAACTGATAGCAGGCTTGGATGAGCTCCCACACTGTACAGCTCTGCAGGTGCCAGAGTTGCTCATAGTTGTGTGATTGTTCAGAGCTTGTGATTGTGTGAGAAGGACAGGATTAGCTTTCCACACATTAGAGCATTTGAAGCGCTGGTGCTTTCTTGAGGATCTGTCAGCAAAGATCAAAGGTATCTGTCTCTTTTTCTCCTGTTCTTGGCTGAGTCCGCTTGTGTAGAGTCTTAGCTACTTTTATGGAGTGTGGCTGAACCCAGTCAGTGGTCTGAGGCTGCATGCATGGCCGGGGTGCTGTTGGATCTTTGTGATAGGCTGTTAAAACTGACTGACAGCCATGCTTTACAAGCTGCCATACATCAACCAGTAGACCTGCTGCAATCGTGGGAACACAGCCATATTTGTGTCCAAGCATCTGTGTATGTGCCTGTATGTGTGTGTAAGTTGGGGTATTGTGTGAATCAGTGTGGAGCAGAAACAAGGCCTGCTGCTGAATGATAAGGCCTGCTGACCTTGTAACCTCAAGCCCGCTGTGACGAGGTCATCTTAAATTACACCCAACCAAATGTTCCCTGTCTGCGAGCATTAAAACAGGAAGGTCTAACCCCTGGAACAGAAAGCTTTTCTAACACAATGATGGATGGTGTTTGTCACATCCGATAAGCACAGATAAATTGACCACAAAATAAAAAGACTTACAGATATAAGCACATTATAAAGGACTTGTGAAATTATACTCATGAAATCCATAGTATAACAATAGAGATCTCAGAAGAACAAAAAAGTGGCTAAATATTTTTTTCTAATCATAAATCCCATGTAGCACATTTATGAAGAGTTTTTGCAAAATAAGTGTTGTGCAGACTATACCAGACTAAGAGTATAAATTCACTTGTTTATAATTTGATATAGTACTGTAGAATCACTTAGTCACGCCAAATTAGCAATTTTTTTGTGGTAGCTCAGGCTGAAGAGTAGATTCGATATCAAGATATCAGAAAGTTAGTGAGCAGGATTCAGAAAACTCAGATGTGTGACACTTTAGACAACAGTATCTTTCAAAGATTAAATGAAGTAAAGAAACCTTTTATTCAGTGTCTGATCATGTAAACACCTGGTATGTGTCAATTAGTGTTATAGTTGTACATGGGGGCTGTGTGTATAGAGGAGCATATTTCCTGTGTGTGTGGCATAGCATGGCCCAGCCCTGAGGTAAATATTTGAGAACTGCAGGCACCATTAGGAGAGGGTCTGTCTTGGGATTTTGTGTGAGGCCAAAGATGACGTCAGTGAGCTTTACCTCAGTGGATCACGAACTGAGAGAACCAGGAGTTCACTGTCTATGTGAGTGCATTCATGCAGACATTCAGTCTAGTGTTATTTGAACTGCTGATCATGAATGTGAGTTTGTTTGTGTTTGTTTACTGTGAAGCTTAATTATCCGTCACTTTGTTTGTGGTATCCCCCTCTATCAGACTTTCTCCACTGCTTTAAAATGATAAAGAGGCATATTAAAAAGAAGCAGCTTTATTTACAGAACAAGTGGTTTTTTTAACTTTCTGGTTATTTTGCTTTCCTCAAAATTGATGATATACTTTGTACCCCATGAACAAGAGGCTGGAGCGGCCAGGACCTTTTCTTTCCACTTTTGATCTCTGTGTCTTTTTTTTTTTTTTTTTAAACTTCATTCTTACTTTCAACTCCAACCCTTCCTCCTCCTCCACCTCCTCATTCTTTGCCTTGTCTTTCTGCCTTTCAGTGTGAAGCAAGCCAATCTTTCTGGCGCCAATGCTGCTTCTTTATTTTCCCCACTGGAGAAGTCAGATTTATTGGTTTAATGTTTATTTTTCAAACTAATTTTATTTTTTCGTTACTTATCTCTCAGCATGTGCCTGTATAAGTCCATTTGTTTCATGTACACCGTAAAAGATGGTCAGCATGAACTGACTCAGCAGGCATATTGGTATAGATCATGTGTTTATACTTGTGTGTGTGTGCATGCACGCTTGCATGTGAGTGGGTGTGTGCATGTCAGTGCACAGTCCAAGCACAGATGTTCTCAAAGGCTTCAGTTTTAGGCAGTAGTTCTCCCTCTCCCCTTGTAGAAAAAAGGGAAGTGTCTAATAAAAGGCAGCCGTATGAGACGGAATGAGTCATACACACCATCACAAAACAGTCGGCTTCCATCGATCTCTCTGAGCTTGTGAGAGAGCGTCAGCGAATGAGTGAGAGAGGGAGGCAGGAAGCAGGGAGAGAGGCTGTGCCAAGCTGGAGCTGAATTCCTGCCAAGAGTCTACTTGTTTGCTCGTCTGGCTGGAGCCAGAGGCTGACCTTATTAGCTGGGAGGGCAGCCGTCTTATTAAAACACATCTGGCGCTCAGGGAGCCCAAATAGTCCTCATATTGTCTTCCTGCTTGCTCCTGACCTTGCGTTACCTAGCAGGAATGCTGACAAGGGCTTCACGCATCTGTTGAGAGTTTCACCAGGGTCTTTCTCCCCTCCCTCCCTTGCTGTCTTTACTGGCGCCTGCACGGTAGCTCTGTGGGACCTGTTTTTCTTCCTACCCTCCTTTTTCCTCTTCCCTCCCACCTTTTCCACACACCTACCCTCAACACCACCACCACTCTTTGGCGTAGCGTCCTGGTACCCCCCATGGAGAGGCTTTTTTTTTTTCTTTATTCAAACCTGCCAGGTTGCTGTGTTGATACACTTATTCCTGTGTGTATTTGTTTTATGAGGAGCTGTAACCTGGTCCTGTTAAAACAGCTCTTTGCTAGTTATTTTAAAGTATGGATGGTGCTACATCCTGGGGCTGCCAGCCAGGGGGGGTGATATAGACAGTTTAAAATGAGAGCTGTAGGTATAGGTGTGCAGACTCTAACTTCTACTGGAACCAAATCCAGTCAGAACCCAAAATTGTCCAGCCCAAACAATCATATGTCACTTGGCCTGTAGCATCAGAAATAACATACATAGTATTTCTGAAACAACAGCAAAAAATATTTCCTCAAAGAGTCATGAAGTTGATGATAGGAAACAGGAATAAATGGATGGTGTAAGTCCAAGGACTAAGATACATGGGGACCATTTTTATTTTGTAGCCTTCATTCGCTCTTGTTTTTACTCTGAATTTATGTTCACTTTTACTTAATGTTTACTTTCATCTCCATTTCGCTGCTTGGTTGAGCTTAGACACTTAGTCATGGCTGGAGTTGTCCTAAATTTTGGAAAGTTTGCCTGTGTGAGTCCAACAGAAATTTATCATGTAAGTCTTAAATGTAAGTTACAATAATTAGTGAGAGACACAATCAAGTAGGGGCAGCTTAATAAAATTGAATTTGTGGAGACCGACAACTGAGGAAATTTCAGAGGTTATGAACATGAGTGATATTAGTTTCCTTTGGCCTGTTTACATTTATAGAATCACGTGTGATTTAACATCTGTTTGCTGGTGGAGTCTGGACTTACTCATCTCTTAAAAACAAGTCATTCCCTTCCTATTTCTCTGGCTACACTGGACATCTTGCTTTACTTTTCATCTGTTTCTGTTTGTGTGTTGTTTCAAAGCTTTGTTTTTGTGCATGATACAGCATATGTGCGGTTTTGCTCAGTCTCCACACCCATCAGATCTGTCTGACTTTTTCTTAGATCGACTCTTTCTGTCTCAGTGTAACACATCTGTTTATGTGTCATTTCCAAACTGGTGATCCACATCTTATTCTCCATCTTCATGTGTTTACATACATATACATTCTTGACTGCTTTATAACGTCAATGCACATATAATCTGTGAATAGTCTGTAATGAGCTCACACACACGCACACAGGTCAGCATGGCCCCTAACAATGAGAGGGGGGTAGTAACAAACACAGACAGTGTGAACAGCACTATGTCACGTCACTATACAGTGTAGCTGGTAAAGCGATTAGCGTCTTGACCACCACCTCTTTCATCCCCCCATTTAACACGTGTGCACGCACGCCCTGGGGCCTCTGGTAGGAGCTTTATTTTATTTGCTCCCAGGCTGTTAGTGAACTTTATTGCTTCCAAATCTTTTTTATGCTCATCTCAGCTGCTGTATTTGTGCTGTGCACACACCACAGAAACATGCACCTATGTGTTGTCATACCCCTGCGGATTAGAGAAAGTGAGTGAAAGACATAGAAATATATGTAGATAGTGAGATAGAGATAGTAAACCGGACATTCTCTGCGTCCTCAGGGGAGATTCCTGACATTCCTTTACTTCCCTGCCCTCTACAGAGAGACTTGTTCTGCAAGGCACATCACAGTTATGCTTTCTTACACACACACAAACACAAAGAAGTCCTCTCCCTAAAGTATGCTCGTCCCTGTTTCAGAGAGCACTGTTGCAGCCTAAAGATCCAGTTACTAAAGCTGTACAATTAATCTAAACAAGCAAAGTAAGACAGATTGCTGTCCTCCTCATTATAGATGGTAGTGTGTCTGCGTATATGTGTGTGTGCCTTAGGGTGGATTGGAAAGTGTAGGTCTTTTCCTCCCACCATTGATAGAATAAATAAAAGCACTTCCTCCTTCTGCTCTCTCGTTTTTCCTGTTGCCCCTCTTGTGGAGTGAGGAAAGGAACATGTCACTTTTACAGCCCTCATTCCCTCCCTGTGTCTGCTTGTTTACTTTTTTTTTTTGTAATTTTCTCTTGTTTGGGGTTGCTGGGGATTTCTTTATAATTTTACTGAAAAAAAATTGTGATGCAAAAGCAGTATGTGAAAAAATATGAAATCAGAAAGCCTATAACAAAATATAAAAAGAAATGATTGACTCATTTTAATCATTACACAATACACCTTGTTTATATTTCAGTCATTATTTTGTTTTAGTCATATAAAAGCAGGCAGAGCTGGTGCTCATGTTAACTGCTGGCTAATTATACCTGAATGGCCTTAAAGGAAATGTGTGTGTGTGTGTGTGTCTGTGTGTGTTTTGTGTGTCACGGCCAGGTCCTCAGCACGAGAACAGCTGTTTGGAGCTGCGCTGGCCACACACACATGTTTCTGATTAGCACTTGGTGACTCGCCCCCCCTCCTCCTCCCTCCTGCCCTCCCTGCTCACCTCCCTCCTTTTCAGCAGGGGCCGCGGCACGCTGGCGGCACCAATAATTTTAATGCCTAGTCTGAGTCTGCCAGAAGTACAGGCATGTGTGTGTGCGCGCCCGCACACAGACAAACACACACACAAAAGTCCACAGCTAAGGAGTCTTGCCAAGAGAGGGAGCACAAAGCTCTCATGCCTTGATCTCCTCTTTCCTTTTTCCTCTCTCTCTCTCTTCTCTATTTCTCTCTCTGTTTAACCCTGACCTTCTGCTTTCCCTCATCCTCCTCCTCATCCTCCTCCCCTTTCTCCTCCACAGATGTTCTATCTTAACAAGTTGTTGACTTCTTGGGGATCTTCATGTCCTGTACTACTGTACACTAATCCCCTTAAAAAAAAGCCATGTATTGCTCACCACACCTGGCAGATCTACCCATTCATCTCTGTTTATATGAATGGAGCAATTAAATGATTGTTAATAGCTTGAGCTACATCTTTGTGTGTCTGTCTGTTTGTCATTTAGTCATTCTGCTTACCAGGGGGAAATGTTTTCCTGTGGCAAATTCTTCTTGGAGCAGATAAGAGAGTTGAAGGCTTAATAACTCACAGAGGAAGAACTATCTGTAAGAATTAGAGGGGGTATATATGTGAGTGAGGATAGTGTGGTTAGGGTAAAAGCAAAAAACAAATCTAGACAAAGAGCTAGGACAAGAGAATGACTAAACAATGTGTTAAAGATAAGGTGTTCACATGCATGAGAGACTAAAAGCAGGAGTGAGCAGAAAGTGCCCTCAATGACTCATCATCGGTTGTTTCTTTGAGCTTTTGGTAATCTGCTTTAGACTTCATCACTATTAAAACCAACTTCATAATTTTTTTTCAATCAGTCTCTCCCTCTGTGCCCCATTCTCTGTCTGTAGTGCTTCCTGTCAAGAAGCACTTCTTGAAGAACAGATAACCAGTTAAAGAGTAGATTTGGGACCTTATGGCAAACGCTAGACGTCAAAACCACCAGCGTCTGATGTTGATGTTTGATTTACTCTAAATTACTTCAGTCTGGACAGATTCTCTGTTTATTGTATCTTGTCTTTCTTCATGACATGAACCTTCTCATTTATTCCCATTGAGAATTGGTCTTACTTTAAAACTACATACATAGTGTTCATCAACCAGTGCAAGTGGTCCTGGGCAGGCTGTAATGTTTCGACTGTGTAATGATATTCGCAGCCTCCAGATGGTGGCAGTGCTCCACTCAGAAGAGGTCTTGACAATTACTGAGGTGGAATCTCCAATTAATAAAAGAGATGGCGACACCAAGGGGTGTGCAGCAAGGGAGTGGACCCAGGTATTTGTTAAAGCACACTAAATGTAATTGTGTCTGTTAATATTTGCACATTCATTTGTGTCTTTGAAAATGAGCCTCCTTGTGCAACAGTTCAAGTCGTTCTGTACCGCTGGGTTGCTTAGAAATTGTGCAGTACAATGTGTGTGGTTTTAAAGAGTGGTCATATGGAGCAGCTGTTTAAATGCTTTGTACAGTAATTGATGTTGTGTGTGTGCATATGTGTGTGTTGCGCAAATGCATGTGGTGTATGGTGTCATCACTTGGGCTGTGTTGTGGTAGACTCTCGGCTCCACACACCGTGCAAGTCTGTAATTACTTAGGCCAGTGCTCATGCATATACACGCACGCACAAAAACACACAAAAACACATAGGCACACAGCTTATACAGTTTGTGGTCCTCAACTTCTACCAACTTTGAATATTGCTTTCCCCAAACCTCTTCCTCTGTCATTCCCAGAGTTGTTCCAACTCTGGTTTGGCCCTGAGATCTGTCTACTGTGTTATGGAGTTTGGAATGTGCCTCACACTCACGCTTCACTAGCATCACACACATATATATTCAGACAAGCATCATAATGTAATTGCCTCTCAGGATGACATGACCCAGTCAATGAGTTAATTACACAAGACTGTGTATAGATGTTCTAATTTTCAGCAGTAAGAACATGTACAACAGGATTTAAAATCCCATCTATGTATGTTTAAACCAGCTGTTGGTCCAATTTTCCCACACCTGGGAGTGCAGATGTTTCCCTGCAGCCTGTTTGACTTCTGACCTTCTAAGCTTATTTTTTACACCGACAGGACTGTTACCTTCACAGCTCCTTCCCCACTACTTGAGCCAGCATGCAGTCTGACATTCATCTCGTCGTTGGTATCATGTCATCCAGAGCAGGCTTCTTTGTATTATTATTTATGATTTTTTTGCATATTCCTGTAAGGGTTCCTGTGCTGTTTCTGTAATTGGTCAGGATAGGGCATGAGGCCACATCTCTGACCTCCCAAATTCTTCCTCATACAGACTAGGTTGCTGGGAAAACACGCACACTCTCTTAGTAAAGAACACACATATTGTGCATACACACACGCTTAGTCACTCCAAATATCTTTATTCCCTTTTTAACATTTCTCTCTCACCCTTTCAAACACACACACACAGCACACACACAAACACACACCCACTCCCAGGGTGGCTAAACTAGATTAGTGTGTATAAAGGCTCATAATCCCTGTTGCCTCCCCAGCAGGCAAAGAGGAGCCTGTCCTCCAAATTAGGTTGGCCTCTTTGATGATGAGTTACTGCCAGCAAGGGTACGCTATATAGCTATGTATTTATTTTGGTATTTGTGTGAATACTGTGGAGCATGTAACTCTCACTGCTGTGTGTAAGTGTGCAGTAGATATTCACTTGAAGGACAGAGAAAGTTGAAGATGCAACAGTGTTATTACATGTTTATCTAATTAAATACAACTTTTCATTAGTTGGGAGTTAAATGTACAAAAGAGAAACAATATAAGCTTTACCAGGTTTGCTTGAGCTGTGTCATAATGCAATGTCCTCTTGCTATGTCCATCACTGTTTATTCAAATGTAGATATATGGACAATGCTGTAAAACAAAACATAGAAAAAAGCTGTGATAGCTCTTAGTTATATTTTATCCTATAAAAACAGCAAATATCTATTTGCACCTTTACCATAGTTAAAAAGATTTTTCTGATTTTGCTTCATGTGTCACTGTAAGCATGTTGCTTTTTAATGTAATATAATAAATCCTACACTCTGCAGCTACAAATCTTTACAAAGGTTTTGGCTACACAGTGATGTGTGGCTGTTAGTATATATACCTTTATATATTTATTTTTTAGCTTTGTTCATCTTCTGTTCATGGTAACTCAATTACAGAATTTACCAGAGATACCAGAGATTTCTGCCACAATAAAAAATGTATGAGACTATAAACTTGTTTAGTGATGTTTAAAGCCAGTGAGAACAAGATCAGTTGACCTCCTGGACAAGGATTGCTATAAAGGTTACTGCATTATGTAAGAGATTAGTGCAAATGCAGGTTGTGACCAACATCTGGCTGGAATACTGCAATTTGCACTATATCCTTTCCTTTTTCCCAAAAATCTGATATTTACTAGTACTAGCAATACAAGTTCCTCTGTATGCTGCAAAATATTGAATAATTTATCGATAACCAAAAGAGTCTAATTTATAATGGTGTGAATGCTGTCCTTCTAGTACCCTCTGTAGTGCTTATCATTGTAATTCAGCAGGCTGGCTATTATACTAAGGCTGTATTAGCTATGGGGCAACAGTCTTTGGGGTCTTTAGTGTGCTAATACCGAGGGGCCCACAGAGAAACACAGTAATTGGTCTTTATTTATGCTGAGTGAAAGCTATGATTAACTAATATCACCCAAGTGTATATGTGCGCACACATTAACACATGTGCAGTGTAAACATGTGCTTGAGCAGTCACACACACACAAATCCACACACAAACGTATCCCCTTGTATAATGTGTGTAGTGGCGAGATTGAGTGGAGAATTGAATTAATCCCTGGTGGCAGTAAAAAAAGGGCATATTGTAGCTCCCTTGCACTTCCACACTGAGTTGCTACAGGACGTTTTGAATATAGTCTCCAGTGGTTCTGTAACTAATCTTAAGTGTTACATATGCATTACCACTTCCATGAGTGTTTTTCAATATCAGCAAGCAGAATACCCTGTTGCACACTGCTGAATGCCATTAAACTGCAAACATGTTCTGAAAGATGTCAGTGAAAAAAAAGGCCACATTCAGATGTGCGTGCATATGTGTTTTTTTTATGTCTTATGAGGAGACAGAAGGCAAGCGGGGAAAGTAGTGCATGTTGGGCTGTAGCCTACTAAACTTACACACTTGACAGCACTTCGTCATTCACATTCTGGCTGTGTTGCTTTGTCCTTCTGAATAGTGTATCCACCTGTGTGTTGGCAGGCTTACTGTCAATTGTACAACAGCGGTGCGCTCATGTGTTTACTCCAAGCACAGAAACTGTACACCGGGTTGTAATCAGAGCTGCAGTGAGTGGCTCACAACAACAGTGTTCCCTCACTATGGCTCCATTAGATCACCTTTACCTCTGTGTGATTTTCTCTCTAAAACCAATGGAAACCAAAATATGAAAACACGAATGAATGTGTGTTCGAAGTGTGTTCTTTTACGCTCCCCTCGTATATTTGTCTTACATAGTTATATTAAAAAAATGTTATCCATTTAGCACAACATTGCTGCCTGAAAATATTTAAGTGAAAATACCAACGCACATATAAGAAATAGAAATTTCCTGATGGTATTTATTGTTTGCGTGATACTGATGACTGGCTCATGAGAAACAGTGGTTAAGGTTTTCCAACGATATGTTGGAACCTGTATTCTTATTAGTTATATACTTAAATTTTTATCTGTGAGGTACTTTTGATAATGATGAGCTTATTTTGTGCATCAATAACATACCAGAGATAAACATGTGGCTGTTGTAAAGTGCATATCCTACATGCAACATTAAGGTAATGCCTAAACAATGCCATGTGAGAGATTGATTGTTAAATTTATTCAAATTGATTTCTTATAAAATTAAACACAGCTTCAATCGTTTAATTTATTTCACAACTTGAGCAGAGCAAAGAAAGAAATTATTGTGATCCTTTCATGAATAAAACCCACATTTTCACATCTCTACTAACAGAGCCAATCCACACTCAAACAATACAGCAGAAAAAGCAAGCTCATTGGTTATTACACAGCACTTTTATAGGAACACGGCTAATTCTCTCTTTTTCTTTGCTTTCTCTAACAGTGTTATCTTGCCTTTTCTCTGTGCACCTGCCATGGTGTCTCTTTTGTTTCTTTTAGTTTACTATTATTACTCTGCTGAAGTTTATTTGCATGAAGAATGCCAGAATGCCACCAAAGTGTGCCAGAAGCACATGACTGTAAGATTCATGCACTTCTGAAGTGTTGCTTCGACTCTTTAAAGCCAGAAGCATTGATGCTAACATTTTAGTTTGAGTCAACCAGCAACCACGGACGCTAATAAATGCGGGAATAACAATCTTTTTGGTAGAATAATAGCTGGTCTTGAGCCTTCACAGCTGCTATCAGGGGAGACTAGGGATACACCCTGACAGTTCTTTATTCTATCACATGGCCAACATAGGGCAAAACATTCACACATTTTTACAGACATTTTTACAGACAAGAACATTCTAAGATATTAATAATATAAAAAGACCCCCTATGTCATTTCCAATTGACATGCAGCTCAGACTTCAGTTTGACCCTTGTTCTTTTTTCTGTGAAGAGAATAAACTACTGTCATCCTCACAGCTTCATCACAGTTTGGTTCCAATCTGACCTTCAAAGTGCAAACCTCATGGTCAATATTTTCTTCATCCTATCATGCAGAATTAGCATAGCATAGCTCCCTATTAAAGCTTTCAATATAATTTTGATTAGGCTATTTGAATGAGTTGCTGGCATATAAACATATCAGTACTGTTCTATTGCCCTGTTTATAGAAAGATAAAAAAAGCCCTGAGGCATCTTGCATTTTTCTAAAAGTCACTGATAAATTCTTCCTCAAGCTGCTGCTACTCACAGAAGCAATATAATTACTCAATAACTAACGTGAAGTACACACCAATTTCATCTGCATCCAACTGATTCCCATTATTGAGTTAGGATAACCTGGCCCCCCTTTTCCCCTTCCCTTCCATCTCTTCTTTTTCTCTCACTCTTTTTTTCATTTTATTTTATTGGATTATCTCCACCCCCTCTAACCCTCTGTCCTTACTTCATGTGGCCCAGTAATGAGGCAGTGACAGATTACTCAAAGTGAGACAGAGGCTTGCAGTAATGTTCAATTTCTAAGTCCACTGTGTAGATGTTTAAGTTGTGTGTTAAATGTCTAAGAATGTAAGAGGGTGAGATTTGGGCAAGGTGTGCTTCCATTGCCTTCATCCACTCGCACCGTCGGTCAAGATTTATACATACTGACCTCCCTCACTTTGTTTCTCATTTTTGGCATAATTAATTATAATGATTTCAATTCTGTTAGTCATCCCATTGGTTTGTTCAATGTCTTAAATATGTGGTAAACTACAGATACACCCACACACACAAGCACACATGGACACACACATTTCTGGTCTTGTAGTGGTATAATCCGCCCTCGGCTCAATGCTGTCTCTGTGTCTCAGAGCACACATTCATTAGCCAATCTTCCTCTATGTTTAATTTACAGCCTTGGCTGCTGATGCCATATGCTCCTTTTGTCCCTGCCTGCTAACGCACTCTGAGACACAAGCACTCAAGCGCATCCACATGCACATACAGTTCTGTGTGGCTTTGCCTCAACCTTATGAAAAAAAAGGAAAACAAAAACAAACATGCCAATGACAGACTGCACCCGCCTCCCTTTAGCAGCTCTTCCTAACCTTCCCACAGGCTTGTGTTGACACAGACAGAGGTGTGTGTCTGATTATGTCTTGGTGTGCGTGCATGTGTGTTGTCTGCTGTCCGGGCATTCAGAGTGTATTGCTCTCAGGAGACAGATTGACGCATTTGAGGTGAGATACATTTGTGCTGGCTGGTATTATTCGCATCTAATTTTTCCACATAATTACATAATCAATCCTTCAGCTATAAACTTCTATTTGCCTTTTTTTTTTAACCCGTTTGTTTAATTGTGACCATCCCATGGAATATGTTGTATTTGTATTTGGAGCATACTTGTTTAAGTTGCATCTTAGTTTTTGTTATTGCACGCTGCAACAGCAAAAAACACACTTTCTGCTATATATCTGTTCGCAGGGTAAGGTAGAGCTCTGTTTGTAGATTGTGTGCTCATCCGGGGGCAGCTAATGTAGTGTCACTGTGAAATATAAATGGGCCAAGAGCAGCCATGCTGTAGATGAACACTCCCAGGCCTTTTTACACAGCGATGTTGTGTAAAGAGCCCCTATCCTTATTCATTTTCATGGCTCTGTAGTCCCACTATTGACTTAAAGTGCAGCGATGATACCACCTACTCTTGTGCATTTGGGTAAAATAATGAGCTTCAGTGACAGGAATTTAAATATGGTGGAGTAGTGAGGGCAGGAGATTAGAGAGGATAACAAAAGTGGAGTTAAGAGTATTTTTCTATTTGCTTTGCTCAGGACAAAAGTGAATTCCTGCATTTTTGCTCACTTTGTCTTAATAGTTGCAGTTGTTCTCTGTTTACAACCCTCACTTTCTCACAAGCTGCTTCCTCTGCTGTCCTGACCAGTAACACATGTTTTAAAATGACATATTCACACATTGAGACACTTTCAGTAAGGGTGTGTGTGTGACAGAGGGTTTGTGGTTAGCAGGGCTTTCTCTCTGGCTCCAGAGACCCTGGCCAAGTCAGTGGTGAGGTTTGGCTCTCTCCTCAGCACTGCACACAGTCTTGCACACACACAGACACACACACACACTGCTTTTCTTTGTTATACCTTTTTTTTCATAGCTAAGACTCTTTTTTTTCTTGCTTACCTTCTTGCCCCCCTCCACGAAGTACAGTAGGTCACCACTCATTTTAATGATCTTACTGTATCAGAGGTAACCCTGCAGCGAGATTACATTTTAGCGCACCTTACAGGACCAAACTCTGTCTCTCTCTTCTTTCCCACTGCCTTTCTTTTCACTTTAATTCAACAAGCACACACACACAAAATACAGTTTCTTCCAGTTCTTAATGAGACAAAGAGCCATTGATTTAGAAAGGAGTACAAGGAGTTAGAGGTGATCGATCTTGTTAAGCCTGTGGACACACTCACAAGGACTGGAAGAGAGAGGGGAAGTGGAATACAAGCAGGAGAGACAGAAAAAGAGATAGAGAGGGCCAGGTTGGGCGGTGTTAACAGGAGTTGCCGTCTTTTAATGCGGTCACAGGGCCTACACTGAGCAGCTTTTAACGTGCCCTTAACATACATCACACACTCTAGCACATCCAGATGAGAAGGACATTGATCAGGTGGGCTGCAGCAGGGAACGAGGGAAAAGGGGGAGTTTTAAGAGGAGTGTTAAAGGAGGGGTGATGGGATTGAGATGGAGGTTGTGCAATGATGCATGAAGTCTAGAGGAGTCTGTGTGTGGTGGGGGATGTTATGGTGAAGGTGAGGGTGAGGTCTGTCTCTTGGGGCACACACGTGAGCCAGCTGTAGGAGGTATTGCAACAGGATGTTGTGCATGTAGGAAGATTCAGGTGAATGTATGTTGGAGTGGCACCATTTTAATGAAAAAGCTAACACGAATAAAAAATGTAATTTTAGATTTATTTAAACAAAGTTTGGCTGAGGGAACTGTTTATTTGTATAATTAGTCTGCGTCCAGATTTCTTATCAATTGTATACTTCAATTACAAGTGGGACTTGAAATGTAACTTGTCCAGTCAGAGGAACAGATTAGTGAATCTAAACGCTTAAAAGACTATTCAGAAATAGGATTTTACCAATATTATCACAGTGGCAGCACAATAATCACATGATAAGATAGGCAGAGGTAATATACCTCTCATGTTACAAAGTAATCTACCAGGAATGTATGCTTTGACTTGTAGCCCCCAGTGGCTCTAGTAGAGCCTTTCACAAATCTTTTTTTAAAACATAAGCCCACCAGTTTAAAGTAGAACCACTGTATTTATATGAAACACAATATGATGCTCCTCAAGTTCTCCACTGATTGATTTTTGGTTAAAATGCTACCAGGAAGAAAACAATATCATTGATGTAGAAAAGTTGTGTCATTAGCATGTCTACTCTTTGTGGTTTAAAGACATTTACAGTCAAAAGGCCAGTGAGAAACAATCATGGTAACATCCTTTGTCAAAACTGTGGTTCCACATCCCACTGTCTTGATTTTCAAAGATGATTGTTGTAATGGTACTGCAACCAAATTCATGCATTATGAGAGATTTAGAATGGCAATCTCACTGTGTCATTTACATATAGCTAAAACCCTGCTACCAGTACCTTTATAGGTTTATAGCTTGGAAACTGACCTGATAAATTCAGGGTGATTGTAAGTATACACATTATTTTCCTATCTTTTTTTTTCTTTCTGGTTTTCTATTGTGATGTTCAATGCCACTGACAAATACAGTATATCGTGTGAGCACTGGCAAGCAAATACTCTAAGGGAAGCTGCTTTTGCATGAGCATACATAAAAACACATGAAGCCGACACTATGAAGATATCACACTTCCAAAGTCTACAGAGATAAACAAAGAAAGGAAGAGTAGTAGTGTAGTGTTGGCGGTGGTTTTAACTGTGATCCAAACAGAATCAAATACAAGCAGCTCACCTTGTGTATACTCTTTTTTTCACTGTATAATACCTCTACCATCATCACTTTAAAGCAAACACACAACCATCTGCTAAAAGTCTTAAATGTTTTGCTTTATACAGTTTTAAGATACAACCTGCTTGTCTAATAACTTTGTGCATCTTCATTTATCTTAGAGTTGACATGGAAAGGAACTATTATGTTCACATTCTCTTTAACTAATGTTTAAATCTGAAGATGTAATGATGCAGGAAGTTTCACTATATCATCCTTGCAATGTATCCAAAGACAGCGATGGAAAAGAACACAGGGACATATGGTATGAGACCAGATGACTGCAGCAGTGTTAGTGAAATGTGTTATATCCTTATTGTGGTTAGGCTCATCACTTCACAAGCGGTTTAGAGTTGGTGATTAGCTGAAGTCTAATGCTCGTCCATGGAGCAGAAGCTGGCAGGCAGTAAGGCCCATGAAGACAGAGTTCTGCGAAGGCCAGAGCCCTATGACTGGTCTGGGGTTTGGAAGACAGCCCTTTCTTGCCATGGAGTCTGATAGTATATATATATATATATATATATATATGTTGTATAATTATCTGCATCGGGTCTATCAGACTACTGAATATCCATGTCAGTAAATGTCAGAAGTATGCCTTTCTTTTTGTGCTACCATCTTCACTACATGTATCAAATATCTAATTTTGTATTCTTTAGCGCAAGAAAGAGGTGATGGCATGAATAGAAATCAGTGATTCTTTAAACGTTTAAATACTGAGTGAGCATAAATGTAACTTTTGTGTGATAAAGTATAATGCAAGTATCTACGCAATTCACTGCCCTTACAAACAGTGCTTGTTCTGATAATTTCTGATCTAAATATTTACTGCCTCTATTACCACACACTGATGGACAAATGTTCTGCTTATCTTCAAATAGCCTCAAGATCAGCACATATAATCACACATTTTTCTTCACAAACAACCAAAATATTATCTGTTGATGATATACAAACAAATGATGTTGGTTGTTATAGAAACAGGGAAAAAGTACCGTATGTGAAATTCGTGAAAAACTTGACGTTTTGCGGCTGTCTTCTGGTTATTTGCAACCGTTAGCTTGACACAGTGATGAACGTTTAAGTGTTTAACAGGCATGGATGTGCAGCATGTCAGTGCGCAGAGACACACTCAAATCTCTCACAGCTGTTAAATGTAACACACATACTCCTATGCACACTCACTCACATCATGTTAAATCCATCATGGCCCCTGTGTCCTGTGCTGCCAGCTGCTCACTGCTGTACTACCACGTCTGTCATGTTGCTAGGATACACACACATTCACAGAGGGGCTCAGCCCTTGTCATACATGTCCTGTTTTCATCCATATGTTGCCAACGTGCCACAGATTGCACACATACAATTAACATACACATACACAATGGGTTTCATGGGGCCGTGTGAGCAGTGAAAGTATGCTCATGTTATCCAGCATTATGGCATTATTTTACATGTGGTGCATCCTTTGCATAAACAAGACTATAAAACATTAATTTAATTATGTTATTATCACATTGTTTTATTTCAGTCCTGAACAAAAGGGGGCAGGATGGAGAGCTAGTACACAAGTACCATTAGAGGGCACTATCAGTCTCTTTACCTAATTGTTGTTTTAACGTGACATCACTTCTTCCTTATCAGTGAGGGTACCTTGACAGCAGCTCCCTCCTGTCTTCTTTCTCTTTACCTCACTGTTGGCTCCCTCTCTGTTGTCTTTTTATCTCCTCCAAAACCTGCCTCCCTATTCATCCCCCACGTCCTCTTTGCCTCAATGCCTCCCTCTCATTTCCTTTCCTACTTTTTTCATCCTTACCTGCCTCTCTCCTTATCACCTATCTCCTCTACTTCTCACTTTCTAGGCTTGCCTCTCCTTAAGACGCTTGCATCGCCACCAATTCTTGCCCTCTTGTCTTTTTTTGCTATCCCCTCTTCATCTCCTCTCTCAAATTCTCCCTTTCTATTCCACCTTGCCACAGCAACAGCAGATGAGATTCCCCTTTGCAGAACCTCACTTCCCTGCCTTCCTTCATCTCTTCCTCCCTCCCTCCCTGGCACTCTCACTGTGTGCATCACTCTTGCCCCTCAGGGCTTTGTTCTACCTTAATCAGGAGCTTAAGTGTTGCATTCTCACCCAGACAATGCCTGCCATTCAGTCTGGGTCTTTGTAAATAGGTGTGCCCTGTTAGTGTGCCAGTAGGCATGCCATGCCAGCCTTGCTGTGGTAGCGGTGATCAACCATAGCCCCCAGCTCCAGGAGGCACAGCTCTGCACGCACACATTCACAAATATACGCACACACGAGCAACAGCAGGAGGTGGAAGAGCGGAAACTTACTGAAGGCTGCCTTTGAAGTGCTGCCATGCAAAGGCATGAATGGCCAAAGCAACACACACAACACAGGCAATGTGCTTGCCCAAATGGGGTGCAGAGAGAGAGAGAGATTCTTTTTATAATAAGCCATTTGCACTTCTAGTTTGCCTCATTTTCTGACATGCGGTCTTGACTTATTTGTATCTGTTTTTCAGAAGCAGCCCTTAGTTGTGTTTGGTGTTAAAATAGCAGAATAGTGACAAGAGGGTTTTGCTTGTAGGGTCTGCAGGAGACCAACAGCCTGTTTCTCAGCCACCTGGCGTGCTCTTTCTAGGAGACACTAGGCCTCTACCCAGTTGGATAACGCTTCCTCTCAGACTAGTTTATCACATCCAGAGAGCCAGCTTTCTTCCAGCACCTGACCATCTGTCTATATCCATGATGTCACTCTACCTGCAGACAGAGGGGAAAAGAAACAGGGAGGCGTTGAAGAAATAAGAATGCTAGGAAGTCAGATGCCTTCATAGGTCCAAAAAGAAGTCTTTGGTATTATGTGGAAATATATCTTTGTATGCGCAAACCAAAGCACACTAGTCCAAATGTTTAACTGTTTTTGCACATCAACATTTAGCTTATGAATGGCAGGAAACCAGCAGGATAGTGAAAATGAGAAAGAAAAAGGGGTGGACATACATATAAACTCAGGGTAAGCACATGCAAGTGATGCACAGAAGGACACAAAGTGAGCCCACGCTTGTCCATGCTATCTCTCCTCCACAAATGGCCATTTGGGCTTGTTAATCTATCTCCTGGCAACAGAGACGGCCTATGAACAACAGCCACGCCCCTCTGCACATGCTCATGGAGAAGGACTCATTTGGATCTTTGAAGGAAAAAACACGCACACCTCACTAAAATATACACACGCGCACATGCAAAGCTACCCACAAATCCTGGCCTGTCATTGCTCTCCATTGTTTGGCTGCAGTTGCTTTCTCCTGGTGTGACTGCCAGCAGATGGCTACCACTGAGCTGTCAGAGACGGCCTGGGGCCCACACACAGACACGCAAATGCACACATACAAAAAGTCTTATTGCACACAGAACATCTGCAAAGTACCTGCTGAATGATGCTAGTATTGGCTCTATAACACTTCTCTAGGTCTGCTTATTCTTCAGTTTCGACAATGCTCACTCTGTATCTTCTATTGTCAATGTTTTTCACACACTCAGGCTCCTGATAGACTGTGAAGCTGCTCGGCTACAGGTGCCCCTTGTGACCCTCTCTCTGTAATGACTGTGTAATCTCATAAAAGGGCCGCCTATCTGCATTAGCATGAGCAAGGGCCATTGTGTTTGTGTGCCTGGGCATAAGTATACTATTCTGAATGTTGCCTCTGCTGCCATCTTTTGCAGCTATGTGTGCACATATCTGTTTGTGTGTGTGTGTGTATCCCACAATGATTCAGTGTGTGTAGAAGCAGGTGTCAGGCTTAATGGAGTGCATCACCGCAGTGTAAAAGCAGCTGCTGCAGCCAGGGGCCATCCAGAGGTGAAAGGTTAGGGCTGGGGTGAGGAGTCGGCTGTAGCGACATGAGATTCCTCTAGTCACCAATCATAGCTCTGATGAACGGCTGCTAAGTGGCATCTGGTAGACAGGAGGCAGTGTGTGTGGCGGTGTTAGAGGAAGACATAGGAGGAGGAGGATGGAAAGAAGGGAGGAGAGGGGGGAGGAGAGGGGGGGAAGGGAGGGGAGAGGAGATTGGAAAACGGAGAAAGGGGGGATCCATACTCTGCACCTAAACCCCCACACACAATAATACAAGCAGTCAGAGCAAGTATTGACTGCATAGGGCTGTGATCCTGAAGGAGCTGTACATCAGAGAGGACAAGCACAACAACACAGACTTTTGTCAATGTCTAAAACTCCACACATATGCACAAAACCTTTACAGTGGTGCCCTCACTCTCTCTGATTTTTCCTCTCTTGTACACAGACACAGTTTGTTGTGTCTGCAGAAAGCTGGAACTAATAACGGGCTTTGTGTTGTGTGTGCTCACTCAGCTGCCCCCTGGACACACTTTACCCACCCAGCAGAAAACAGCCCTTTGTGTTTCCCTCTCTCTCTCCTTCTATCTCTATATCTTGCTCTGTCTTGTTCTCGCTGTCTCCCTACTTTCTTCTCTCTCTGGAGAGTATAGTTGTTTTGCTGTGCTCTGCTGTATATATTTCCTACTGTATATATTTCCATGAGAACTGACAACAGATATATGGGTGCAGCAGTGATTTTTGGCTGACACCAGCCATTCATATTTGCCAGTAAATGGAGCAGTAAAGCCTGTTCATTAAAAAGAAAACATGGTAAACATTGAACCTCTGATGTGATTCGCTTTGATTTCATATGATTTAGTACATCATAATCACTTACAGCTGCTATATATTTGAGCTGGCAGAAAGCTAAAATGCTACATTTGCTTTTCTTTTTTTGTTTGTTGTTTTGTTTTGTTGCAACAACACTTTAGGCATAATTATAGCATATTTCATAACAATTTTATTGTTATAGTCTATATCTTTGGTGCTGTTAACTGATTATTTCTGAGGCTGGTAAATGAGAGATTTCTCTTCAACTGCAGAGGTGAATCTTTCTTTCTGTACTGGGACAGTCCTAACACAATCCAGATTAATTAGTATTTAATGGTTTTAGCATCTTTAATTAAAGAGACACTTAAAGTTCTCAATTCTCTGGACTGACTGATCTTCAATTTTTTAGAAGTATATTTATTAAACACTATCTCCATACAAGTTGGTCTTAATACATCATGATGCAAATAGATGCTTAGAACAATAAAAATATGTAAAACCTGTTCATCACACAATTCCATTTGTTTTGGTTTGTAGTTTGGATTACACATGTGAAAAGCATTAATTGCCTTTAACTATTGTTTTTGTATTTTTTTACATTTATTTTGTCATTGTTTTAAGCTGTTCTTGTTGTTAAAATTATAATGAAGTGCCAAATCCTAACTATGACATAAACTGCATATTTATGTCTGGAAATTAGTCCACTATTGTAAATAGTGCACTTTCATGCATACCCATGTTTCTTTCACTGGGATGTTCCTTCACTTTCATTTAACAAGCAGGCTCTTCACCACCAACAGTATCTTTTATAATCATATATTCATTCTCCTGTCTGATTTTTATTCCCCCAGCTCAATTTTCCCTGAAATCAAAATGCCATCAAAGACCAGCAGAGATTTTAGTTCATAATGTCACACTTCTGCCCAGAGGAGTGTTTTAATATTGACCCACATGCCTGTTTCCACACTAGTTTACCAGCTACATGTATATAGGCCTCAGGCATAAACAATTCGCATAACATACACACAGTGATTTTTAAGAACTCTCCTGTGCCAGTGAAATACATGAACCAAACAAATAAATATAGCTAATATTCATAAATAATAACCTAATAATTACATGTTATGTTGTCAATTCATGCTATTTATAATAATTTTAATGATTATGTGTAAGAAAAATGTTTAGTAGTTTTGTTCTTTAAAACCTTCTTGCACTGCAAACAAATAACCAGGGACTTAAATATGGACTCCTTTAGGTGTATTCTCAAATCCTAGGTGAAGTGGAAAACAACTGTTTGTGTTGAGTAAGTGTGTGTGTCTGCATGTAGCTTTATGTTGCACCAAAAAGCAGACAGTCAGCTTGTTTTCTCTCTGAGAACTGGGCCAAGCAGGAAGAGACTAATCGATCAGCACTCACCCTCTTCCTCTTCGAGATCCCAATATATTTGCAAGGAAGACACAACCCTGAAGTTGTTACCAGCTGTGTGTGTCTGTGCATGTGTGTGTCCATGTCAATTTAGTGCTTGCACAAGTGACTATACACATTTTTTGTTTATAGGCGGAATGTAAGCTCAAGAAAATGCAATCTAAGCCTTAACTCAAATAAATCAGAGGTAGTCATCTGATAACCTTGAATTCTCCACATAAACTGCAGAGGGTAAATCAAATTGGGGTGAAAGACGCATACCTATTTGCAGTTACATTGTGGTAGCTTTGAATCAGGCTTGCCTGCCTGCTCCCTGTCTGTACACCATGACCTTCCAAGAGAGAAACAAATCCCTGCAGGGGTCAATAAAGTATCACATATTTATTGAGTCAGCAGGACCCTTACATCCTGTTCCTGTGGCCAAACAGACCCAGAAAAAGGTCTAAATGTCCATTGTCATGCTTAAAATGCAGCACTTGCCTTAGGTTCTGGTCACCATCAGGATGTACATGTTTTACAACTATGATATCACAAGCAATCGAAGGACAGGATGATAGTGAAGGCTGAGGTTGCATCAGCTTTCCACTGACCTCCAGCATCCTGTACTGCTCTGGAGTTTGTTTTAGTTTGTGTGTGCACTGTGCTGATTCAGTCCGAAACCTATCAACAGTTATAATGTTTGCTGAGGTATATATTTGGACACAAAGCTGAGGCTAATTTTGGCTCGCTCCAAGGTCATGTCCAGCATCAGCCCTGGCATTGTCTTTACTTTGGCTAAACAGCACATACTGTATCGTCGAGAATGTTGTAATTTTGGCTTTTTTTTTTTTTTTTTTTTGAGGGGTTTCAAGCTGAACATTAATTTCTGATTATATTTTACTGTTATGAGGATACTATTCCAACTGTGCAAGCAAGCCACACTTTATTTCATAATAATTATGAAAGCCCTCAAAATATTAATAAAGCTGATAAGGCGTCTGCTTAAAGATAACTGATAGGATAGTTGATGCAGCATGTGGACTGCTTTATGTTCATATGAACTTTTCTTGTATCATATTGTATTCATCCAGCAGTCCTCAGATCAGCCTCAGTGTGAGGATTACATCTGTCCAGCTTCCTCTGCTTCTGCCCTTGACTGACCTGATCCTGACCTGTGTTTGGGCCCTGGGCCTCCTCGTGGCTACTGAATAGGCTTGTGTGTGGGTTGTGTGCGTGTATACAGTATATGTGTGTGTGCTTGTGTGTATGGTGTAATTTGAGCCTCAGGTTAGGACAGGACTGCTGCACAGTTCATCCAGGCAGAAAAAGCAAGACATGGGAGCCTCAGGCTGGGCAGAGAAAGGAGGAGGGAGGCGGCAGGACAGCTGAAAGAGTAAAAAAAAAGTGGAAAGGTTGGAGAGAAAAAAGTAATGGACAAAGAGTAGCAAGCCTCTTTTTAACTCAGTCTCCGTGGAAGAGAGATGTCAGTCTGTGTCAGTTCGCTCCACTAACCAGCCTGTAGCAGGAGAAACAGATCTCTCCCCCGCCTTCTCACACATTCTTGCTTATTTCCCTCCCACACTATCTATATCTACTTTCTTCTCTCATATCTTTTGGTGATAGCTTTTCTGCCTCAGTTGAGAAGAGCAGAGACACTCTGCAGCTCAGGGGAAAACAGTAAGACTAAGTTAGAGACCAAGCAGTGAAGTCATCTTTAAAAGTCAGGTTGTTGTGCAGGTATTTTCCTACTTACACCATGGGTGAATGAAGACTTGCTGCTCCAAATGCTGTTGACTAAGGACCTGAAGGCAGAGGCGCAATGTTGGCTATGCTGCAGCATTTCCCTCAGTGTTATAAGGGGGCCAGTACACAGCTCTTCAAACACAGATGGGATCAAATCTTCAAATCCCCTGGAAATGTCAGCCACATTTGAAGAAATGTCAGCACAGCTGAGAGCACACACAAACACACACTGACCAGAGCATGCATGCACACAGGCCGTCACGCCAAACACCATGAAGAAAAGACATCAGGATATAAGACAGTCATGTCCTGTGGGTGCAAAAAAGCCTCATCTTCTTACTTTTTTTTTACAAAGCTCAAGGGAGAATATTTTTATGCTGCTGTAGGTCTTTATTCACATTAGTGTTGAACTTATAATCCCCGACATTTACTCATGAATAAACATCTGCCTTGCTACTTACTAACATCCCGTAGTTTTACTACGCAAGTGGTGATGCTAGCGTGGTAAAGACTGCTGTGGCCATGAGGTGTGAGAATGACATAGCAACATTGGACAAGAAACAACAACAAAATAAAAAAAACTTATGTTAAAAAAATATATATTTTGTTCTTACTACCTTGCTCTCTTAAAACAAATAATATGGGACACCGTGTCAAATACACTGAATCAAAACTCATCAAATATAGATCCTCAGACACCTCAGGTGATCTTGTCTGCAGCCACTGACATCATGCTGTGCTGCTATTGATCTCTCCTCACGCCTGCTGACTAACTTATCGACATCCGCAAGTATATTTCCTGTCTGGACTGTCAGCAGTGTATATGGATGGCCCTGCGCCATGGTGACACACACACACATATGTGTGTCCACCACTTCTGCTTATCGATGTATCCTTTTGCTTGACCCCATCTGGTACGTGTTGAACTCCAGATGCTGTTAAGGGCTTACATATTGACAGGCACTGCCCTGAATGCTTGAGGTCGCAATGAATGTGTGTGAGAAAGAAGAAGTAATTGTCAAAGAGTTCATGCTTTTTTGAGTGATGTTTTTGCCCCATCACTGCTTGTGTGTCACTAATTGGAGATTATATTGTGTCCAGAGGAGAGTTTGTGTGCAAGATGGTGTCAACATTGGTATAAGTGGGTGACGGGTGATATGTGGGTTAGGAGAGAGGCTATTACTGTATTAAGTCACTCACTCTCTCTCTCTTTCTCTCTCTCAAACAGGCATGCAAATAAGCACACTTCTCCCTGTGTAAGCCGGCAGGCCTTTTGTTTATCTGCAAGTTCCAATCAAGATCTGCGCTCAGCTACTAATGTCTTGTGATTCTTTGAGGACACAAACACACACACACACATACACAGTACAACACACTACTGTGTGATTTCTGCTGGCAGGCTGACTCTGTGTCCTGCAACATCAACCATTACCGGCTTCCTCCTTACCGATTAGAGGAGATAATGCTGAACTGTAGAATTAACCTCAATTAGTACTACCTCTGTAGAAATTTCTCATTTCAACCCATGACTCCTCTTCTGCATCTTAAAATGTCCCTAATCTATTCAGAGGGCATTCATCAGCATGAGTGTGCATTATAAATTGAAGCATAGTTTTAATGATGTACAGTAGCTTTACATCGGTGCTGTACAATGGAAGAAAAGAAGTAGTCCTTGTTCTGTCAGCAACATCGGTCAAGGCTAAACATCAATCAAATAGTTTGCCATGAAATTATATACAATGATCAAAGATTCTCGGTCTTGCCGGTTTTACTACTTAGCATTTGCTGTTTTGGTATTTTACAACAAACTGTGTTTAGATTGACCTTCAGCTTTGTAAAGACATTCATATATTATTTATACAAGTAATTTATTCAAGATTTTTTTAATGCCAATAGATTTGACACCAGGGTAAGAAGACTGGCAGAAGAAGTGCTGTACCCATTATGCTTAGTACCTACCTAGCATCTTAGCATGCTGACATTAGCAATTAGCTCAAAGCACTCGTTTCTAACAGAGCTTTTCTGTGATCCCTGTTTACTCATGTTAATGACATGTATCTTTAAATGAGTCCCTTTAATGATATTGTTATGCAAATTTTACATTCTAAAACCTCTCCAAATTATGTGGATCTTAATAAGTCATTTGTAAGCAATTGCTAAGTGTGCATCAGCATCTTTGTTAGTTATCTATCACCACTACTGTTGAGTGTTAACTCTCCACCACATGTTTTGTTGTATTACAGAAGTAATTAAATTTACAGGCTCATGACCTTGACGCAGCAGAGTCATCAAGGTACTTAATAATATCAAGTGTGGGGAATTTAAGTCCCTCACCTGACACTTTTACCAACAAAGAGAAAAAGGAGAAGAGGGGGAGGGAAGGAAGGAAGACAGCAAAGTGGCTGAAAGAATGCAAAGGCCAGAGAAGGTGAGGAAACCTGTAAGCAGGCTTGTTTTGATTTTTTCAGGAGCAGACGTAATCCCCAGGCTCAGACATGACTATTTGCCTGGATCTTTTTTGTGTTCACACACGACGGGCACGGGATATAGACTAAGGAGCCACACCCAGCTCATCTAAGGATAATAAATAATGAAACTAGATAAAGCAAAGATATGAATTTACCCACTATGTCTGTGGTAATGAATTTTCCACAGACACAATCACATGAGAATCCCAATATTTCAGTGGCACAGCAATTACTGAGACTGCGTAGGAGGGGTGGATCGTTACCTTAAATAAAGGGTGAGTTTATTGTTAAGCGAGGTCTGTATAAATGGTTTTTAACTACTGGTGTGGCAGAGACAGCTGCCTAAGGTGGAAGAGACGGCAGGTGGGCAAACCTGAGAGAGGCGGTTACAAAAAGAAAATCCCTACTAAAAAATACCTCCCTGACTATTTGGTAAATTCACATACACACACATCCAAAATAAAGCACTTACTACTCCACCCCACTGACACCTCATAAAATGTCATTAGAAATATATGTATTTTATTTTTAGCAGTGTCATTGGAGAGGTAGTAGTCTTGTCAGTCTTCGGGGCCCTCCTATGCTCTGTTGCACTGTGTCTCTGTCTCCTACTAAGAGCTATGTATATTTCATAAGCCCAGGGTGCCTTTTTGTCTTAAGATGCGCTGCACCTCCTCTACCTGTCTCTTTGCTGCTCGTCAGCGGAGAAAGCCATCACAGCCTTTTTTCTTTTTTTTTTTTATTTTCCCCACGCCTCTCTCTCCTCACTGACAGCCACCCTCTGTTTCTCACTCTGCTTTTCATGGTCAACTTGCCGCTCTCCTGAAGTCTCATCCCTCTTTCTTTTTTCCGCTGTGAAAGAGAGCGAAGTAGCGCACATCCGAACAGACTTGGTCTGTCAGACAAAGCTTTTTTCTCTGTGTCTCTGTCTGTCTGTTTTGCAGCTTTGTCACTTCAGGAAAGGGACACTTCACTTGGAGCTGCATCCCCCTTAGTTGTTGTCTTTTTATAGCAGAAATTTGAAAGCTGTGACAGCAGCTAAAAATGGCTGACGAAACCGATCTTCAATTAACTGCTATATTTGCAACATTTGTCTCTTTTTATTGTTAAGAGTGGATTATTGCTGTCTTAGCCCCTATAACAGTGGGTCTTGAGTTCACCAGAATCACTTTCTTATACGGGTTATATGGTACTGTACCCACCCATTTAATAAATTCAACGTGTGTCTGAACACAACAAAAGTTAAAAGATTCTTGCTTTCTTTCTTTTTTAGTATCAAGTCATTGTGTTAAAGACCCTTTCTTCTGCAATCTTAAATGTACTTGGGGACCACCAAGATCAATTTGGATGTTTTAATTTAAAGAAATGAAGAAAATCTAATTGTGTACACTGACATAGCAGCCTTTGTCACCTTCTTTCTGTAGTGCCAAGCTTAAGTTCTTGTCTTCCAAAGCCAACCTTCTGAAAGGTCCAGTTTACTGTTACTGGTCAGTTGGTGACTAAAAATGGTGAAGTGTAAGACACTGGTCATCATTTGACTGAAATGTTAAACTAGTTTTAAACAATTCAGCCCATGAAATTAGTAAAAAAATAAATAAATAAAATAAAAATTACAATATAACCTAATTATGTCATCATTTCTTTCAGTCCACTACTGTGATTACGGGTCCAACTGGAACCACTAAGGAGGCGGACTCAGGTTTGGGGTCCTTACAACCTGCAAGAGACCACACTCCTTCTTGCCCAGTGAACTTAGAGGACGAGAGAGCTGACTGTCCACTTTCCAGTGAGTATTTGTCTCTCAAAAGGCAACTGTTTTCCTTTTTTTTTCCCTTTTAGCTTTCTTTCTTTTGTAATTTCCTTTAAATAATGCTGCCTTTTCTTTAAAGTTTATGCCCCATAACTGTGATTCATGACATTTCATTACACACCACCGTCATCTTATGTAGTCCAATACAATTAGGATAGTTTTTTTTCTTCTCTTCAACAACTTTATAATTATCTCACTTGTCATGTATAATACCACTTTTCTGTTGTAAGAGAATCGTTCTCTGAAATCATACAGAAGTAGATTTTGTGGTTTAACTTTCATCTACAACCCTCAGAACATGTATGACCTCATTTAGCATGCATCTTATCTCTGTTTCCTTTGTTTTCCTGTGTGGGTCCTCCTGACCCTGCTGTTTGGTTGCACAGGAAGTACTGAGACCCCTGGAGTGTGTGAGAAGAGATCTGAGGCAGCTCTAACACATAAATTGAAAAGTGACAAATATTGGCTTTGAGTTAATATTCTAGGCTTGTACTCTCGGGGCTTGTGACATTTTGGTCTCTTCTAACCCCTACACTCCTCGACACACACACACACACACACACACACACACACACACCCACACACACACACACACACACACACACACACACACATACACACATA
>JBAMHW010000001.1:21305701-21318597 GCA_037177495.1 Rhadinocentrus ornatus | reverse complement strand
TAGACACACACACACACACACACACACACACACACACACCCACACACACACACACACACACACACAAACACACACATACACACATATATATATATATATCTATATATATATATATATAGATATATATATATAGATATATAGATATATATAAATGCCCACAGTACTTATCACCTTTTCAACCAGGCTCTATTAACGCTAAATTTTCTGTCTCGGTGGATTATAAAATAAACCCTTCCATCCTGCTATGAGACATGGGGATGAGGTATTCCTGATTTGCCTATGATTTGTTTTGCAAACAACAGGGGATCCAATGTCTTTGCCATTTTTTGGATGCCTTTTAAATAGCAGCTGCTTTTAATCAAGTAATAAAAACCTGCGAATCCCATCAAAAAACCTGCAGACCACATCTTGCTGTGTTTATGATCAGTTTATTTCCAAGGATCAGATGGTAGTTAGAAGTCTTGCTGCCATTCATATCTCCATCATGCTGTATTACAGTGGTATCTGTGACCTCTTTCCTGGGTATCGTTTTTATTAACCTTTTGGTTAAGAACATGGTTTGATGTTTGGACTCAGGCACAAAAAAATTTGTGGCACTCTACTGTCTGTCTCCTCTTATAAGTCTTACTGGCTTTTTTTCTTAAAAAAAAAAAGAAAAAGAAATCTTGATCTCTCAATTGGTCATTTTTAGCTCTTAACTGTGCTGTCTCTTCTGCTCAGACTTCCTTTTTTCTTTTCTCTGAGGCTATTTCTGTTTAACCATGAGGGCCCCCTGTCGTTTACAGAGACTCATCTCAAGTTCTCTTTTTAACGGAACTCACACACATACAGACACACACTGACCACAAAGACACTTGATTAAACAGTTATGACAAAGGGGCCACCACACATCCACAGACTCACACATAACACTGAATGATCCTCCCAGTGGTCTAGTGCGGGTTGAGAATGGGGGTTTCATCAGTTATTTAAGTGCTCTCTATCATGCATGTTGTGCTGCAGCTCACACTAACATGACATGGTCCATTTCCTCCACTCAGGCTAGAAACGTGACACGCAACATGCTTGTGGCATTCACACAGAGCTGTGCAGGGGTGCACAATCAAAGGCTGTTGGGTGTAAATCATTCAATGTGTTCCTATACAGCAGCCACATGGAAGCTATAGAAACAAGCTGATTTTCTGATTGTAGTCTTGTGTCTGGTAAACCACATTGTATTAGAAATATTTAGACTTGTTGCAGTCCAGCATGAGCCCCTATCAGACAGGAAACAGGCCAGGGGAGAGTGTGACATCTGAGCTGGACACAATCTGCTTCAAGAGTGATAGATCCGTTAACACATTTCATGAACACTTCACATCAGGGGGTAGTTGGACTCAAATCAATAAATCATTATTAGTGGTGAAGGACGTAACTGACCCTCTGCTGCATTAACTTCACGTACATATAATGAAAGGAGTTAAACATCAAAGGCAAAGATATACAGGAACAGTAAGGAGACTTGTGATTTTTCACTTTTACATCTTACTTCTTGTTTTGTACATTGTCTTTGTCAGCCTTTACTCTGCCCTCTTCCACTGTTGTACCTTATTTATCAATCTTGATCATGTTGAACAATTACAATTATTCATATCTGTATTCATGCTTGTGGGTTAATATATGTGTCTTGGCACAGAAATTACACATGCTGGTGATGTGATTGCCATGAGAGCAGCTTCTGATTGAAGCAGCACAACTAGACGTGGCAGACTTGGCAATCTTGAACACTTGGCTTCTGGCCAGTTCTATACAATTGCAATTACCCACTGTGGGAGCATGGAGCAACACTGAAGATGGGGTGTGGGTGTTAGTTGGGGCACAGAAAGGAGGGTGATTCATAGAGTCTGGCAACCTGTGTTTGCCAGGGTTTGAGCTGCTGTTTTAACCATGTCTCATAATAAAAGAGACATGCATCACTGATTTACATGTTAAATGAAGACAAAAAAAAAAAAAGACAAAAGGGCAGGGGGGAGGGCTTTTTTCTTTCTTTTTGTTGGGGCTAGAGAAAAAAAAAGCAGGTGAATGAGAAGTAGTAGTGCAAAGGAAGAGAGCTGCAAGGTTATGGGAGTGATAAACTAAGAGGTGTAGGTGGAAAATGATAACCTGTAGGCACTGTAGGCAGAGGTGACAGGGGAATGTTTTTAGAAAGAAAGATAAGAGAGTGTAACCACAGTTAGGAATGCCACTGCTTGCTCTCCCTCCTCTACTCCACCCCTTTTTCTTCTTTTCTTTTGTCCCCATCAGTGGGGAAGGGAGAGTTGGGTTGACTTCAAATGACAGTGACAAGCTTGCCTCAGCTGCAATGAAGCTCAGCAGATGGAGAAGCATGTTTTTGTGAGTGTGAGTGATTAAAATACCACTGGAGATCAGGGTGCACTGAGTCTTTTTGCTGTCCTCTTTTTCCAGCCTTGCGATGTGGGCACTGAAGTGTATGTATTAAGTAAGAGGTAACAATGTCAACAAATTTTATCAATTGCCATTGTCTATAAAATTATATATTTTCTTCAGGGGGCAAGAACACTGGATGACCTGTGTGGCTGTGTTTTCATTAATCTGTTTGAGTAATACAGTAATGTAATGATCACAGGAGTTTTGAAAAGCAGAGCTCTGTTCTGCTGAGAGGCGCCAGTCCTGGCGGGCATGGGGGAATTAGTCAGGAGACAGTGGGTTTGGATCTATGCCATGGTTATTAGCCACTCACAGGGTGGGCATGGGCTTATGTCCCGACTCAATCACTCACTTTGTTTGCATTTGTGTGTTTAATGTGTTTGTTTGTGTGCATATGTGTAAGTGCAAGTCTACCATGTGATTTGGGATTCTCCTCTGACCATACTGACCTTATTGTGCAGTCACTCCTGGTTGTTTTGTCCCCTCTCCAACACATTCCTCTCTCTGAAAGGCTGAGAAACAGGCTGTTAACCCCCTCTGCCTTCCCTCAATCCCTGTCTCTTTCTTTCCCCCTCTTTTTCTCACTTTCTCTCACCGTATGTAAGGATGGGTTTGATTTAGTGACTGTGGTTTTCCATCCAGATCCTGGGAGCCAGCAAGAGTAGACTTAGAAGGAGACCTAAAGGTTCGCAGCCAACGGAGCACGTCATTACTTGGCCGTAGCTCATCAGCAGATACATCAGCAGACTGGAGCGCTAATAAATGCGAGCTGTCCCTGTTCAGGAAGTAATAAACTTTTTTTCATTTTATCCGCTTAATTATTTCCTTCTCACATATAGCATAAATTGCACTGAATGGTGACAGCCAAAGTATCTGGGAGGTCGTCATTATTTGAAACTTAGCGTTTGTGTGATGTGTGCACTGTACTTCAGTAGTGTTTAGGATCTTGTAATGTAGTACCATCAAGTTCACACATACTTCTGTGTCAGAAAAATCTCACAATACTTCTGCAGTGTCCCACTGGCTTCAAACATACAATCAAAATAATAATTTTCAGCAGCAAAAAGAGCAGGGACAAAAGATACTAATACGGCCTAAATCTACAGAAAACTTAAAGTTCTTTTGGAACAACTTACCTGTCAAGTGCCTTGAAAAAGTGTACTTAGAGGAATTAGTGCTGCTTTGAAAGCATGGGTGATCACACCTAACCTGATGTGCCAGATGGCTTGTTACACAGAACCATCTGAGAAAGTCATATTGGAAAGTGTCAAAAAATCACTTTCAGGAGATACTTTGCAGGTGGTTGGATGAATCATCTGCCTATCATATACTTTTGCAAGATAACCCCAACCACAATTAAACAATCCACTTCCAGCAGAGACAGTTGGAAAATTAATTTCAAGCTAAATTAAAACAGAAGAATAAAAAGATGAAAAAAGATTCATCGGTATCTTTTAAATGAGGAAATAGTATCCAGTTCTGATGTAATCCAAGTAACATCTACACCTAAAGCATGTTCAACTGACAGGATGTGGATTTTTGTACATCAGCCAAAAGGACATACCTTGAAGCCTGAGAAGATAGGGATTCTCAATAATTAATTAAACCAAATATCTATTTTTACAAGAGAACATCATATCAAATATTTATTTGATAGTTTTTTCCTGCTTGTTGCACTATGTATTAAGTCATTTGATAAAACAAAAGTCATTTAATGGAATAAATTTTTAAACAAAACCTGTTTTCCTTGTTCATTCATTCATTCATTCATTCATTCATTCATTCATTCATTCATTCATTCATTTATTCATTCATTCATTCATTCATTCATTCATTCACTAATTCACTAATTCGTTTGTTTATTTATTTAATTTATTTTTGCACATTATCGCATATAAAACTTGCTTTGGTGCTCAGTGTGCACCAAAGAATTCTTCTTTTGGATTCAGAATGTTTTTTTATTTAGGCATTGGGGCCAAATGATATTAGGTTAATGCTCAGTGTGGAGCAGTGAGGTCAGGTTACAGGCATGTTTCAGCAGCATCTCTAAACAGAAGTCCATTTAGCGAAAAACCTCTTGACTCTGACCTTTGACCTCACATTCACCAGGAAACAGGTGTTTATGCAGGATTAAGTCTGACTGCCTGCACACTCATAGCTGCTCTGCTGTAAATGTGATTTTGTCTTTTTATTTACGACACAAAGAAATGAGATTAACCTCAAATGTTTTGATATTTTACATCAATATATATGTAGATTTTTATTTTTATTTTATCTGCTCTGATAGTTTAACAACAGTGAAGTGATTCTATTGTGCTCTTGTCATGTTTTCTTCCTCCCTGTCTCTTTATTTGCCTCGGCTTTCCTCTCTACAATCTGATGACTTCAGTCCTCCCTTCCACTTAATCTCTCTGCCTTCACCCTCTTTTTCCAGCTATTCAGCCCCTCTTCTTCCCTCCCTTTAAACTGTTCTCCACTGTCAAGCAACAAGGCTGAGACTAAGTGCTTTTTGCTGTCTCTCTGCAGGTGGGACTGTGATAAAGCTTGTCAGTAGGAGGCATGGGTCACATTGTCACATGCTCTTTGCCTCCCCCTTTAACTCCCTCTTCTATCTCCTTCCATCCTTGAATCCCCACAACCACCACCACTCTCCTCCAAGATCCTCTGCTTTTGTTTTTACTCTATCAATTCTTCCCTCTTTCTTCCCCATTTTATCTTGCTTTTACCCCAAATTGTACTCCTTGACTTGCCTCTCATACCCTAGTCGCTCTCTTGTTTCCTTGCCAACGACACTTTCAAGAACATGCAGAAGAATAGCAGCAACAGGATACACTCCTCTCAACATAACAACTACACGTCCAAACATATAGCCACAGACACACAAGCAATCCATGTAAATGACTCCAGGTGAGGTTGCATTGTTTACCCAGCTGCTCTTCCTAACCACCCTCTCCTGTTCTATTGTAAACCTGCAGGTTACATGGAAATCAACTTCCCTTACACAAAACAGTTTTTGAAAGCTTTGAATGCATTGTATGTCCTTGTATGTTTTTTGAATGTGAGTGCTCGTTACACCCTCAAAAGGCCCTGTAAGGTTAGGTTAGCTTGTACACTATTTGCATACATCTTTTTTAGCCTGATTTAAACCCACATTCTTGGGCGGTGGTGTGAAGCTTGTAATAGTTCATTTTTAAAAGTGTCTCTCTTTTCCTAGCCACAGGATGGCAATACTGAGTCCACTCCTTACTGCTTCCCATCAACCACTACGGTACTCATTCACACGCACATTCTTTCTCTCACACACACACAGACACACAGCTCTCTTTAGTCTATGTTAGTCCGGGCTTGTGTAAGGTGACAGAGTGCAGTGAATAATTTAGTCCCAGCCATGTTAATGGCTGACAGCGTACACGGCTTCTCACTGACGTTGGCCCATTACTAGTACATTCTATTTCACTCTCACTCTTTCTTTTTCTCTCTCTTGGTGTCTTCTTTAAATATGTATTTTCCATTTTTGCTGTTCTAGTGACAATATATAGATGTCACTTCCAGGAAAATTAAGGCGCTTGTGTTTAATTATCTTTAACAGAAATTAAAAGGGAATATCACAAACTTCTAAAGGGTTTGTTTGACTTTATCATCATCTTTCCACAATTTTTCACTAACCTTGTGTCATATGCTGCACTGATTAAAAAACATACTTTGTACTCAACATTGTTGTGTGATTGCCTTAGAAATTACATTCATATTCCTCAGCAGCTCACCTCCCCCTGATATGGATTTAGTTTGCCTTATGAACTATATTAAATCATTACGTTGTTCTTTCTAAATTTGTACTTAAACAATCTGTCTGTTGATTACATCATTAAAAAAACATTTTTTTATATGCTAGGAATAATTAATTTCAGTTTATAACACTATATTTCACTATCTACATCCACTATCAACTCACTGTAGCCTATATATGAAAATGATCACATTTTTGGCAACATTAACAAAGACTAAAAATGTACAAACTGCATAGAAGAATGTTGGCAGATCAGCCTTTTAATTATGTCGAAACTGTGATACACATTGAAATTTTAATGTATAGCTGACGATAGGCACAAGTTACGTTTACATGGAGAAATATGTTGTCTAGCTTACTGAAATCATTCTGATCTGAGATGACAGTGGACATGCTTTAATGGTTGCCAGATAAAGCGATCCGATCAGTTGTATGTTTACATGAAGAAAAAATTCATTACTATCATAGTGCTTTTGACATGTGCGATGCGTGCTTGAAAAAAATTGAGCCTTATACTTGTTGAGATGGTCCATAATCTTTAACTCTTCCACCTTCCGACAAAAATGTTGTATCCGCCACAGTGCAGGTCTGTTCATTTTTCAAGTCTTCCCTCCCTTTTTCTTCCTTCTGCTGATTCTTCACCTTGATGGATTAAAGATTCAGGATTTTTTAAATACACAACAACATATATTGGCTTTAAAAAGTTAATGTTATTGTTTATAACTTTTTTTATTTTATTTTTTTTATCAATGTTGTACTTTCTAAAACAGAAATGGTATGTCTTCGGCTTTACATGCAGCCTATGCTTCTACATATTACTTAATAACTTGATGCACCAGATGTTTTAATACACTTACCCAGTCAGCAAAGTTGTAGGAAATTGGTTTGGAACGGGCAGGTGCTTTCAAAAAAATACTTGGCCTGTGATTAGATAAACCATCTGTCTATTGGGTCTGTCATGGGCTGGCTTCAGCCAATCAGATAAACAGAGTGGAGCCCATCGTTACATCAGACTCTTACCAAAGCCAGTCAAGAGAAGAGCAAAAACATCTTTTCAGATAAGAATCAAATCATTGTTGTTCTTTGGCTTTCTTTTGATACACACATACCTTTTTGACACAGCTTTCATAAACATGATTTTCCCATAGACTTTATTTTATTGTTTTTGTATAATTAACTTCCTCCATGATGCCCATTTTCATATTTTTCACCTCATTTTCTCATTTCCCACCTTTCTGTCCGCATATGCTTCATAAACTCTTTAGCAGAAACATAGAAAATGTGTACGTGTATGTAAATATGCTGCCCAAGTCAAGCACTATTAATGTTATAATTGCTCCACTGGGCTTCTATTCTCTGTGTTTGTGACGTGGGCGGAGAATATTATGACCCTACTAATGCAATCACATCCACTAAACAAATTATCTCTGCCTCCCTCTTTGTCTGTCTTCCACTCAGTCAAACCACAGCGATCCTGCATGCAGTGTGCGTGGTTTACAGTATGTACAGCCTGTGTTTTCGTAAGCTCTGCCTTGCTCCATTTTTCTCTCTGATACAATCAGTATGAGTGTGTTTAGGGCAATAGGAGCCAAGGAGCCTGGCCTGGCGGGCTGCAGTCCCAGCAAAGCCTGGCCAGACTCAGGCAGACTCAAGGGGGATTGGTAGTGACATTTCCGGGGCGCAATACCCAATAGTTGGGACTCCCAAGCAGGCTTTCTGGCTCCATCCTGGCTGACAAAGTCCAGCTGGGTGTGGAGAAAAGGAACTCCATTTCTACCGCCTCTATGCCTTTCTTTTGAGCATCTGTGTGTCACATGGTTGTCTTCTCATTTCTGCATTCCTCCTTCACACCACTCCCCTCTCCATTTCTTATGAGTTGCATTTCCATTTGTTTCACAAATTCTGCCCCACCTCCCCATTCTCTTTTTCTCTCCTGCCTATCACACATACACCCCTCTTCCATCTCTCTTTCTCACACACATACATATCAAAACCCTTGAAGTGGGGTCATGATTGAGGCGTTCTGTTAATTAGCCAGCAGTGGTTGTTGTAGCAATGCAATGGTAGGGTGTAATTAATTAGGTGGCATGTGCACAGTGGGAGAAAAGGAGGGAGAGGAGGAATGGAGAAAGAGAGAAATACCACTATCAGTCCTTTTATCCTCTGCGCTCAGATGAGTTCCCCTAATGAGAAAAAATGAGATGCTCCCAACCAGGGAAGAAAGCATTTAGTCCTTTGCATGTTCTCTCTGCCTTTCCTCAGCTTGTCATTCTGTCACTGCCTTGTTCTCTTTTCATCTGCCTATCACATCCAGACTTTTGCTTGTAGGGTGCCACTGAGTTAGAGTCACCAAGCATAGATCTCCCACAGTAGTATGAACACAGCCTCTGGGACACATCCAGACATATGCATACAGCTATGCTCCACAGCAAAGACGTTATATAGCAAAGAAGTGCATTTGTGGGCTTTTAAAAGTGTTGTGTTGTAATGGCTGCTGCTTTGCTGCATGTAAGCTGTTAGCAGAGGTTGGTTTGTGAGAAAAAAAAGATGAAGAAGAGGGAAAAGGAAATAGATGGAAAGATGTCAAAAGGGCAAAGAAAATGTGGGAGGGAAGCAAGAGGTGGACAAACATTTGGATCTCTATTGATCCTCTTCTCAGTTCAACGCTGTCTCCTTGACCTCATTCAGAATCACCTCTGCATGTTCATATGCGCAAGTGTGCAAGTGTGTATGTCAACGGCCTACCCCCTTATTCAGTGTACTGTATCTGTTTACAACACTGACAGAGAATCTCAAGTGGTGTCAAACTGTCCTCTTTAACAGCATCATGCATATTTAAAAGAGCACTATGCCCCGCCCTTGCATCACAGTCCTGAACATTCAAATGCTTTAGTAGACACAGATGTATACTGCACAGCTCTTCAACTCCAGTGAACACATTTACACACACAGTCCTGCCTTCCTTATGTAAACTGATAGTTTAATGGCTGCCTTGCCTCTCCAATCCCATGTGACTGAAACAGTCCAAGGTGACAGGTTTATGGACAGTTTGGCAATGTCAGCGGAGCCAGACAGCTATTTACAGCCTGCGTTAGACACTTCGGGCACTAGCTGTTAGCATAAATCCCTCAGTGAGATCAGCCAGTGGATAATACATACTGTCAGCTGCGCTCAATTGTAAATCACCACATACAAACAACAAGTGATCACTCAGTCAACCACTCTGTCCTTTTCTAACCTTACTATCAACAGTCAGAAACACCAGGCATGCAAACATCACACACGTGCTGCAGATCTGTATCTCAGTTATTTACTGCCCCCCTGCCATATCGTTACCAAACCACCCACTTTTCCGCCCTCTGTCTTTCTCCTCACACCTTTGCTTTAGTCTCACATCTCCTCCAGCTATCATTAAGCTTTACGAGGTGCCCTAAAAGAAGCCAGAGGTGTGTATGCCCTTTACAAGTGTACACTGGATGCAAACAGACTTATTAGGGAAAAAGGTGGTGCTGGTCAGGCTACAGGTTAAGCAAAGCAGAGGAGGAAGAAGCTGAGAGACAGAGATGTGACAGATAGGAAGGAGGCAGGTCCGTTAATTTCTTTATGGGCTTTTCTTTTGTGTATGATACTGTTGCTATAAACAGAGGTCAGTCGAAAAGTGGCTGTTTATAGGGTCCATTTCTCAGCATATCAAAAAGCCTTTGAAATTGGGATCAGCATGCTGTGGTTTGTATATCCGTGTGTGTGTTTGCTTGTGTTCGTGTGATACATCAGAGCCATTATTACCATCCATCTCACTCTCTTAACAGTTGAACCAAACTTGTGTCCTTAACTTCGCAATGTGTGACATGCTTTATGAGCTAGCTTGGAATATATAAACACTATATGGATTTTCTGGAGACTATGTTAGTGTGTATACTTGTGTGTATTTTGCAGCAGAGAGACAACAACAACCAGTATCTGTGAGATTTAACAATACAGAGGTCCAATAATTGCGACATTACTTCTGGCCATCATTGACTATAGAGTTTAAGCTTAAGCTGCATTAGCATATTGTGGATGGACACATAAGAAGAGATTAAAGTTATTTAAAATAAAGAAACACCAATTCACCTTTACAATGTGGTTGGTCTAAAGTTGAATCATGCTAAAATGATCAATTCACAGAATTAACTTTCTTCATATGAGGCAAAATAATGTAATTTATGAACTTGTTTATTGTGAGTTTTTTTTTTATGTGTGCGTGTGTGTATGGGCACTTCTGTGCTCTTACTGCTGGTGTTTTTTTCTCTTTTACTCTACTGGGGATAAAGAAAAGGTTTGTTTGATTAATTAATTCTGTTAGACATGAACGTAAATGATCAAAAGAGCCTATTTGCATTTTATGTTCAATTATTCATGAGCTGCAATTGCTCATGAGTTAGGACACCTGTGAGGACCTACTCCACTTACTCATACACACACTGACACACATGCACATCCTGGGATGTGACCTGGTGTGTTTAACCAGACCTGTTCATCACCCCTATCTGTGTACCCTGCCGTGCACAGGGATGCAGGTCACTGCAGGTTCACGTTGGTATTATTAGGTTATGTTGCCGCTCTGGCTGAGGTTCAAACCTTCTGATTAGGTTACCACGTAGCACTAAAGCTCAGACTGTCACCCTGAGTGTATGATTCATCTCCATGGAGACAAAAGAAAAGCTCTGATCTAATTACCCATACGCTGCCATCTCTGACTTGAGGAGCGGGCTGGGTGGCGTGAATGAAGCATGAGGAGCCACGGATGAGGAGGCAAGAGGCAGCTCAGCGAGACAGCACAAGTAGCGATAACTGTGGAGAAGTGCAAAAGAAGAGCAAGCTCTGATGCAAACAAAAGAGAGCCCGATAAAAGGTATTATTTGTGCTTCCTATTCTTCCTCATCTCTCCCCTCATCATCAGCAGCATCCAGTGGCTGCACAAATGGGCCCTTGTTGCCATGGATATGAGCTATAGTTCTGTTCTGCTCGATGGGGATCGGTGATAAATAGTGGGATGTGGAGGAAGTTAATAATTTAGCCCGAGGAGGGAGCGACTGTTCTGGGGAGCGTTACCTAGCATAATGGGTTAAGTGCAGCGATTGCAGCATACCGAGCAATGGACATGCAGGAGGTGATATATAATGAATAAAGGCTGAGTGGAGCCTGCTGGGAAGGAATTGTCAGGAGACTGTTGGTGGCTGTGTGGGGTAGGAGGGGGGGTCAGTGTTGTGTTTGGGGAAGAAAGCTTTGTCATTTTTTTTAAGTTGTAGGATTGTCAGGTAAAGTACAGCAGTAAATTAATAGAGCTTCCTCCAGGCCTTTTGTAAAGATCTCCTCGCACTCTTACTAGAAATGAACAGCTCAGTAGGCTTTGGGCTATGAAATGTGACAGCACCAGTAACCAGTAAGATGAAGCTGCTGCAGAACAGAGTTGCAAGGCCTGGTCATGTATCCATAACCAGTGACTTATTGACAGTGTTTGTATGCATAAAGATGCTACATTATCAGACACTACTTTATGTTTACTGAACATTTTCATTCCTCATTTTGTTAATCCCACTAAAAGAACCAGTGAGTCTTGTCAATTTGTTTTATATTGTGATCATATGACTTAAATAAAGAGTACAAAAGAGACAAGACCCATGGGATATGGCCCACACCTCTGAGACCATTAACACCACACCTGCTTCACATCTTCTCAGCATTTTATGATGTGCCATGTTTTTTATTCTTCCTCCTTTAACTTCCCTTGATCACACTCTGCAACAAAGTCTGACTCCTTCTGCTATCTGTCAGACTTTGCTGTTGGAGGATAATGTGCATGCCCAAGGTTACGTAGGGGTCATGGCATTGTGTTAATCCTGGAGAACATATCAGATCAGCTTGATTTCATTATTGTTCCTCTTATGCCCTATATGCAGAGCCTCAAAGCTACTTAGAATGATCCTCTCTAAGCAATGGGAGAAACGAACCAGTAGTCTGTTATCTGCTGCAGAGCTGAAGTCTATTATGTTGGACACGGTGCTGCATCCTGGACTGGATTTGGAGAATAATAGGCTTGTGTTAAAACATAGCAGAGCCTTGCATCACCTCCCACTGATTATTTGATGGGTTTTTCAGTCTTCACGTTTGTTTCAAGTAGTGTTGTTCTAGTTGACGCTTCTTCGGTGTGTGTGTGTGTGTGTATGCATGCATCGTAGCATGTGTGCTTCAAGTGGTTTAGATTACTGGTTGCTTTTCATTTCTTCTCCATGTTGTTTCGAGCGCCTGTATTTTCCCTGAACCTTTTTTTTTCTTTGCCTCCTTGTGGCTGATAAGTGATGCAGATAGCTGAGATGGATAATACCAACTTCTACACACACCCATTAAACCTCCCTTCCCTATCTGATTCTGCTGAACAGCTGCGGATAGTGTTTTTGTTTGTGTATGAAAGCACCTGTGTTTTTGTGTGTGCCTTATTCCCTTGAAATATAGCGTTAATTCTTAGCAAGCTGTTGTCTGGTTTCTCAACATAGAGGGCCTAGTAAAGATGACAGACAACTGAAAGGAGGTTGAAGGAGAAGAAAAGGAGGGAGGAAGATTACAGACTAAATAAATAAATAAATAAATAAATAAATAAATAAATAAATAAATAAATAAATAAATAAATAAATAAATAAAT
>JBAMHW010000001.1:21278377-21296564 GCA_037177495.1 Rhadinocentrus ornatus | reverse complement strand
AAAATAAAATAAAATAAAATAAAATAAAATAAAATAAAATAAAATAAAATAAAATAAAATAAAATAAAATAAAAATAACAATAAAAAATAACAATAAACAGGAAAATCAAAATATTTCTGAACAGCATTGATTTGAAAGCAAACACTGTGTGTGCTTCTGCATTGCTCTGACACAAAATTATATCAGTTTTTCTTACACAACCGATGAATCCCTGCCTCTCTCAGTCTGCATCACCAGCTAAATTCAATACAACTAACATTACAGACAGTAAGATGCTCTGCTCAGCCTTTCAGCTCAGACCAATTATAATTATAGTTGAAACTGTTATTTTCTAGATTAAATTATTTGCTTTAAAATGTTTAAATAGCCAAAATAGAGATTTAAACAGAATTTCTGTGAATTTACTCCCAGTTGTGGTACATGCAATAATGTGATTAGCAAAATAAAAACAAACAGATTATATTATTCAGATTCTAATGTCATTGTTGTATGAAATGGTATGTTGAATGTGGGGATTTCTAACTTATTTGGCATCAAATGTTCTTTTTCTTTTTGCGTAGAAAGAAATTTGAGCCAAAGTAGAATATGCAGGTACACTCTATATGTACAATTTGTAGTGCTCGAAGATGTTAGTATTTTTTGGCTCACTAAACATTCAGTTTCCCACTAGTATTATTGGGTGAAAGTATTTGTCATTGCTATGGCAGTGTGAGTCACTTCCAGGCAAAATATGAAGTGTTTTGGTGGCTGTAGTGCATTTTACGCCCAAAGTTAACTGATGTGCTCAGGTCTGTATTTAAATCACACTGAGCTATGTGTGGACGCCGTACTGAGGCAAGTATTAAAACTATTGCCCCAAAAAAAAAAAAAAAGCAGTAAACAAAAATGCAGAAATGTACAAAAAAAAATGGGAGACACATGACCAGGGGCCTGTTCTAGAAATGAAACTAGCTCTGAGCTAAGCAACTCTTGCGTTTTTGGTTCCAGAGTGGCTGCTTTGAGTTTGTTTAAGTCAACTCTCAACTACTTACTCAGAGTTAGGATCCACAAAAAAAGCCATCATCAATGGAGCCCCGATAAATGGATTCACCATGGCAACCGCTGACAAAAAGCTAGTTATTTCACCCGATTGGAGCAACAAGTCTTTATTCAAGCATAGGGGCAATACAAAGACGTACTATTTTGTAAAAAAAGATGGTAATGCTCCTGCTGTTGCTAAGGAGAGTACGAGAAGCAGCATGGAAGAAAACTTTTTCCTGAGTCAGTGTGAAAGCTTGAATCCACTAGACTACTGACTGAACATTTAACTTTATTAAAACTGTAGCATTTGGGTTTAAATATTGGTGGATTTTATTCAGATTCAGTCCCACTGGAGAAAAACATTCATGTAGGCAACTGAAAGATAAGTTTTAGAAAGGTAATGTATAGTACTAGACCATGATTGGACTTTTTTTTTCCACACTGGTTGATATACAAATGAAATATTCAGTTGCTATTTTACTATTACTATTACTACATTTAGTAATTTAAATGCCCAACAAATTCTACTTAAACTCATTTAGTCCAATAAAAAAAAAAAACTACTCAATACTCAGATTTTGCCACATATGGTAGTTTATATAGTACCATATGAAAATAAAATATATATACTAAAGCAGACTGATCTCCCTCATCACAGGAGGACGTAGAGGATGGTGAGGAGACACTGTCTGCTGGAATCCAGAAAGCCAGTAGACAGTAGATTTCTACCCATCGCACATTTATGGATTTATGATTTCAGACATGTGTGAGGACTTTCCTCATGACTCAACACACAGTTATCTTTCTAAAATGTTCTGCATGCCCAAGTTATAAAGAAAAGTCCCATTTACAAAAGAAAATATCTGAATGCAAAGTACAAATCTTGCTGTGATGTCATCTAATTTTCACTGAGTGTTACATTGGATGTGTACAGTTGGACGATTTAAGTGACTGCAAAAGGTACCGTTTGATGAGCTATTGATTAGAGAATTACATCACATATGTTCGAGTTTGGAAACATCCTCTACCTACATAGATCATTGTGTAATAATTCAGTTTCTAAATCTCTAAAATCACGTTGGTTCGGACAACCCATGTCTGACAGCTGCTTCAGGTGGGAAGACACAGGTAGAATGAAGGCAGTTACAATGGTAACAGACTCAGGGTAAGACTTACCTTGCATTCTGGAACGGAAAACCCAGTTTCCCCAAACCCAAGGTTAACATACCCAGAGTTTCAACATCGCCTGCTTTCATAAAGAGTTGTTTATGCTTTAAATGTAAACATCTAATCTACTGTTGAGGTTACAAAAAGCCTTACAAGCTGTTTCCTCATTACACTCAAGATTTTGTGGTGTTTACCTGCACAGCTGTGTGATGGGCAAAGCTGTTCTCCTCTTCATTTCTCCTCCTTCTCTGTGTTTAACAAAGTCTTTTTTCACACAGCAGAAAAACTCCTCTGTTTACACTCCATCACAGACACTTAAACACTATTCCCTCGCCTCTGCCTTCCATTCCTTTTTAATCTCTCCCTCCTCTCTTTTCTTTTCTTTTCTTCATCCACTCCATTTAGTCATTAGGTCGGCTCTCATCTGCATAAGCTTTCCGTTGTAGCACTCGCTTGCACTGGGCTCCAGCTCATGTTTATTAAATAAGCCTTCTTGTTGTGTCAGCCCCACAGCTTGCCCTGCTCTCTGCCTTGTCCTACTCTTTTCTTGCTTTGCTCTTTCTCACCCTGCCGTCTTTCCTCGTCTTATTCCTTTCCTCAGTGGTTAGCATGCTAGTCTCCTCCTCCCTCTTCCCTCCCCTCTCTAGTCTTCTTATTCCTCTGTGGGGGTATTAAAGGCTGTTTCTGTTAGCCGTCACTCTTCATAAGTGGTGTCTTGCTCAATGTGTTCGCCCTGTTCCCTGTGCGAGTGCACCTCGATGCCCCCGTGTGCACTCTCTCTGCAGGCCCCTCTTAGAATGGAAATGAAGGGAGTCTGTAATGAGTCCCACTCAGCCAGGGTCCCCGACCTCACCGCCATCAACCGGCTTAGAGGAGAGAATCACAGAGATGGAGAGATGGTAGAGAAATGAGGGGTCAGAGATGGAGGAAAGAAGAGGCTCAAGGGAAAACACAGGGCTTTTTTTCCACCCCCCTCCTTTAGTGTGTGGTTGCCAAGCTGCTACAATGTTAAGCTGGCCTTTCTTTTAGTCTGTAGGGAACAGTGTGGGACCGCCACACGGAGCAGGAGAAGAGAATAATTTTGAGAGAGGGGGGGGGGGGGGGTGAGAGGGGAGAAGTGGAGGAGAAGGAAAGCAATGCAGATAGAGGACGGAAGTGATAAAAGGATAAAACAGGAGACAAAGGCATAGACTATATTTCTAGCATGAACATATGGGTGATGAGAATGCATGTGGTAGCACAATGACGACAATAACGATAACTCCATAACCGTTATTATTCTCCTGCTGCCAGCTCATTGCATGGTGCCACAATATGCTTTACTCTCATGTCTCATGAGAGCAGCATGCTAATTTCGGGATAAACCTCTGAAGAAAAGGCAATTTAGTACTAAAGCTTTCAAAATTTAAGATGATGCTTAAAAAAATGTAAATAATTTCTCATCAACCAAATCTCCTCAATCTCCTCAGAAACAAAACAAAACATCCAATCTAGATTACACAGTACCATGTGTGGGTTTGTGCATATACCTGTACGATAGATGATTCTTTCACAAGTGAATGGGTCATATTGGATGTTATTTACAGAGCATCTTTGCCCTGTACTCCAAAGCAATCAGCTGAAGACACTGGAGCCATGTCAACACAAACTGACATGGCCTCCTGTGAGAGGTGTGTACATGTGAGTGTGTAGAGAGTGAGAGTTGTGTCTGTACGGCTGTGATTGATGAGACACAGTTGATAAGGAGACCTGGGGTTGAAGCAGTCAAACAGCCCACAGATAGAGTGGCTCAGTGTGTCCTATCTATTCCTGTGTGTGTGTGTGTGTGTGTGTGTGTGTGTGTTTCTTTTTTGTTGGGATTTTGTACACAAGATTGTCTGTTCAGAGGAAGATGCCTCACTGGGCATGACGCCCAGGAATTGTGTGTGTGTGTCTCAGTGAAACAGGGTAATGGCTGACTCTACGCGCCCTCTGACCCAGCTGGGCAGCACAAGTCCTCCTCTGTTTCTCCTCACACTGATTAGAGGGTCAGAGCTGCAACACACACACACATTCACGCACACTTCAAAACCTACGCATATACACATAGCGTGCCTCTCTTGGCTCTGCTGTAAGCACAATAGAAAGGAGAAAGAGGACATTGAATAACACTGAGATAGAGGTGAGGTCAAACTGAGTGGAGGAGAGACAGTGGAGAGATGTGAAACACATGAAGAGAGCAGCAGCACTACATGAATTTGCAAAGATAAGAAAAAGAAGAATGGATAACACAGGATGTAGGCTCGGAGAGGACAGATATGCTCAAACAAAGATGAAAGAGAGAAGGGTAGGAGCAATATACCCAGTTATTAGAGCCAGAAGGAGACAAGGATAAAAAGCGAGGATGGGTGGAGATGTAGTAAAAGAGAAATGAGGTCTGAGGATTTTTTTTCCTCTTGCTTTGTCCTGTCTTTTATTTCCTTCAGATCTTTAAAGACGAATCACTCAACAATCATTTATTTTTCAGTGGAAGTATGACTTCACCCTTCCTACCTCCATGTTAACCTCCTTATCATTATATCACACACTCTCCCCCTCCCTCATGTCTCTTTATCTGAAAATGAAAAGGAGAAGGACTAACATGTTAGCACAGTCATTGGGTACCATAGTTATGAAACAAACACAATGTCTGTGAGCAAAGTGTGTTTGTATGTTGAGAAGCAGGTAGATAAAGAAGTGGTTTTGGCCCTCGATGCTGCATCCCTTGCAGCAACAAAAGGCTTAGGTGTGTGGGCCACTTTCTGTATGCATGCTTAAATTCCTGTTTGCTTTAGTGTGTTGTGTGTGTGAGCCAGAGTGTATGTGTGGAGGTGTGCATGTGGCACGGACCCATGTAAAGAGATGGTGTGTGTGAGGCATACATAATGGATGCTCTGTCTCCCGCACACAAGAGTGTATAGTGTCGAGAGGAATTCCCATCTTAACATGCCTGCCTGAATATGTGTGTGTGTGTGGGACTGAAAGGCTGACAAAAAGAGAGGAGGAGCAAGGGAGTGTGTCAAATTCAGTCCCAGCCTCATCATCTCTCTCCACCAGCATTACTCTGAACATAATTCTGCTTCTATGTAAAATATCCTTTTTTCCTCTTTATAATTTTCACTAAATATCTATTTTTTATTTATTTTTATTTATTTTTTTGCTTTGAGAAAATGTTTTGTTGATTTCTATTTATTTTCCTTATTATATTTTAATCTTTTGGTTTGTTTTCTGAAGCTTTTGTGATTAACATTTTGCTTTTATTTTGTTAAATGTGGTTTTATGTTGCAATTTTCTAGTATTTTATTTAATTATTTTCTTATTTGTTTTGTTGTGTTCTGTCTAATGTTGTGTTTTGCACCTCAAGGCCACTGCACTTATCCTTCATTAACACCTCCACCCTTGCATTGCACACACACATCAGCTTCTCTTCTCTTCTGTATAATTGCATCTGCAGCTCTGCAAACGGGCTTGAGTGTCTCTCTGCCTCCCTTTGGAGAGGCAATCTCATTTTTTTTCCAAACTGTTTTAGACAAGAGTAGCTAGAGTCTTCCACCTGTTAGACACTGATAGCACTTGTACACAGACACACACACACATACACACACGAGTACACAACATGTGATCTCAGTCCAGTTTCTCTTGGGTCCATGAACATTTGCCATCCTAATTACCCCCGGACCAATATAGATACATGAAGCTCAGACATCAGGCTTTTCTGTCCTCTTTTCCTGTTGTTATCCTGTTTCCTGTTTTTAACCCATGGGCTTTGGCCATGATTCAAAGTTCAAAGGTCAAACTATTGTGTAACCTTGCAGAAAGGGCTCTTCTAAGCCTAAACCCTTCTTAAATGAACTGAAACTCTAACATCTGTTACCGAATATTGGTTGATTCTTCATTGTCAGATCTTTAAGACAGTTTAATAACTCATACAGGCTTTTTTGGGAAAACTGGCTAACAGTAATATCATAAAGTATGTACAAGTGTATTAAAGCACTAACAAAATTCATTAAAACTAGCAAGAACTGAAAAAATGTCCTTCTTGTGCTGCCAGATTTGTCATAATCAATTCAAACCATTCCATACCCTTTTCTACTTTGCTGCCACAAATCTAGCTGCCTTTGCTTCTGCCCTCACTAGTCTTTCATGAAGCTGTAGGTTTGAAAGGGGTATTTTACTGAAGACCTTACATAACTTATCCAAACCTGCAATATTTCTAACTCAAATGAAAGTGGCTTTAAAAGCACATATATATATTGTAAGCCAAAGCTACATTCAGGATATAATTTTTATTCTGGGCTTAGAGCACAACTAAGAGCAGGAGGCTGAAAACAGAGGTCTCGAGATGTCTGGCTCCTCACAAGGAGGGGAAGAATGTACGCTGGGCCAAGAAGAAGAAGAACTGTTAGCTGGTAGATTGAAAAGGGAGAAAGACATTTGTGTTTGTATTCTCCTTTCTGCCTTCTGTAAACAAATGTGAGAATAAAGAATGAGAAAAGTGAAGGGAGAAGGCGGGGACTTGGTGGTTGAGTAGAAGTGATGGGGAAGAGGGAAGGGTGGTGGAAGTGGGCTCTCTATTGTAATAGCGGGGTCAAAGAGATCGCTGCCATTCAAGATTGAAAAGAGGCCTCAATTAAATGACTTCGTAGAGCAAGCAAGCTGGAAAAGTATGTGTGTGTGTAGCTGTAGGTGTAAGTGAATGCTTTCTGCACGCTTTACATGTGGGTGAGTGTGTGCTCTGTCTCGTTGCTGATGCACTTTGGAATGTAGGTCTTACAAGTGTGTGTTTCTTTGTATGTGCACATGTGTTCACCTTTTGTGGTACTGAGGGGCGACAAGGTACTTGAAGTGTCGCCATGGTGCTGTAATTAGCGAGCGAGGGTTAAAGGTCGGCCACAATTCTACTGCCCGGGACAGGACATCTCTCAAAAGTGGGATGGGGGAAAGGATCGGGAAGTGGGGACCGGGAGAGCGGGGAAGGGTGTGTTTTACAGAGCAAAGACTTTGTGTGACGCTAAAGGAGACTCCTGACTGAAACAGGAGAGAATAGAAGCCTGTAAGCAGTGTTAGTTTTGTAACCGTTATCCTCCCCGCCCTTTGCCTGCTGGCATACGACGACATGTTGAATGATGTGTGTGTGTGCGTGTGTGTGTGTGTGTGTGTGCATGCATGTGTGTAAGAAATGCAGCCTAGATACTTTCACTGCATACTATGAACCTGTATGTATTTCAGTTAGGTGCTCATTAATTCTTTAACCTCTGGACAAAAGCAAATAGTGAGAGGGTATAGTTACTTCATAGCAAGAAGTAAAGGTTTATTAAATAGTACTAATATACAAGCTATATTCCACATTGTTTGGATGCCTGTCTTTCTGTAAGCTTAGATTCTTGGCTGCTCATTGAAGCACATATTTACCACTCTGTAAGAACATCGTCTGTTGCGGCAATGTTTTACTGAACATGGCATGCCGGATTCTCTATCTGCTTCTGTGTATCAACTTGGAAGTGGTGTATGAATTAGTAAAGCTACAAAACATGCTCTCTCCATCTTAAGAAACCTGTAAATGTCCTGTCAGATCTATCATGGCTGAGGAATGCTATTATGACACTTTATGTGCTTGCTTTCATACAGGAAGAACACTCTCTTTATCAAAATATAAAGTATTCAGAGGGAGGAGAGGAAAATGTCTTGTCAGTTTGAGTTAAATAGAAAATTTGGTTTATAATTAAACACTTTTGGAATAAGACCTTCCATAGCTAGAGTCTACTCAGACTCATACATACAAACACATGCATGCAAAGACATCTAAGATGTCCCAGAATCAAGTTTTCAAGACACAACATTAGAGTTAGCAAAACACTGACTGTAAAGGAGACATATTTTTACTACCTTAAGGGGAACGTCAGAGCTGCAGAATGGTTATATCAGTAAACATGTATCTACAACAGTAATTTGTGATGTGTACGAAAATATATCTCCAATCACTGAGGTGGTTCAGTGTGGGTGTGGAATACAGAGATAGTCTGTTATGGGAGACATCAGGCCTCTTAGTTGGCATATGGTGATGAGCACACATGCTGAAAAATCTGCCAGTGACATGTGTGAGAGGGTATGCACGTCTCTGTATGGGGTGAGATTTGAGCCACCAGACAACCGATTTAGAATAATGTGCTTTGTTAAATTTAAGTCCTGAAGAAAAAATTCAATTCATATGGACAGTTGTCATGGTTGATTGATTGAAAGTTTATTTGAACTAGGCCATGGTTAAAAAGAAAAACTAAAAAAGTATGACTTTAATGATGAGATTGCATTTGAGGTTTAAACAATCCATGATGAACTATTGAAATTTGTGTTGAACTTTAAAAAAAATCTTTACAGGGATTTTAGTTGAAAGGAAAAAATGTATTTTTAGATGGTTCATGCACTTCTGCAGTGCCAGATCTGCTGATTATAAATGCATTCATTGTGTTCTTTTCTCCTGTAGCAATTTATATTTTCATGTGAATGTCAGGCCACAAGAGGACAATGAATGTACCACTAGATTGTGTTTAGAAAAAGGAAAAATACTCATAATCATTTTAGCAAGTTGTGCAGATTATTCTCCTTCTGACTATATGACCTTGATACGCTTTAACTTTTAAAAATATATTCACAGTCTATCATAGCAGTAGCTTATCACAATCCTTTTGAAATTTCAATTTTAAAAAAAAGTGTTTTTTGTGCAGCTCTACACTGCAACTTTAAATCGAGGGACTGATTCAGCAAGGATTAAACAAAAGGTGATTTTGCTGATACAGATAAAGCAAAAAAAATATTCATACATAAAACTTGACATGAAGTGCATAAAACAAATTTTTCGCTGGTGAAATATCTGCTTTAATTGATATATATATATATACATTTTATATATAAACATATGAATGGATGAAACATGTAGATCCCTAGGAATAATCTCTACAATTAAGCTAGTTTTGCTGAATTTGCTCAGAGCCAAGATGTTTTATAGACACTAATTTAAATGCTGCTGCCTTGCAACACAAATGATGCCTTATTGTTTTTCTATTCTCTTTGTGTCTGGTTTATTAATCTCTCTTTTTTGTTGTTGTTGTTATGTTAAGTTCATAGATATTTATATGCACATGAATGGATGATACTGTTAGACTGTCATGTGGTAATATGTTAAGATGAGTTTCTTTTTCTGTCGTAAGTTCATCCATTGATTTGTGTAGAGTTAGAGGTGAAGTTTAGATAAGGGTTTAACATGCTGTCTTGAAAGGTCCTCACAAGTACATGGAGCCAGGCATGTGTGCAGGCCTGTTATCATCATGTGTGCACTGTGCTCTACATTGAAGGAGTGCGCCTGTTAACTATGTGCCAACTGGCTCAGAGCCCTTGGCAGTGGGCTGGCGTTCGCGTGCCCGCTCTGCTCCTACCACCTGTCTGGTCTCTGTAAGAATCACCCCGCTCCTGCAGGGAGGGCCTTCTCCGTGGCGCGGAGGTGTGGTGTGTGCATGTGAGTCTTGTATATGAGGTGTGAGGTTTATTGGGGGATTGCAGCCTGGTAGGAGGTTGGGTCAGGAGGAGCAGGGAGCTAGTTGGTCCCTCTGACTCCAGTTCTACAGGAAGAGGTTTGTGTTGGGAAGGCAGTCAGACTGTGGGACAGTCATGGGCTAGTCTGGTTGTTGCTATGTCCAAGAGCCAGTGGAAGTCTGTCTGTCTTTCCCTTCGTCCATCTGTCTGTCTGCCTGTCCATCTGCATCCTGAATTGGTGTCTCTGTCCTTTTGAATGTATGTTTGCCTCTTTGAGCCTAAAGGATGCCAAGAGGAGAGAGTGGGGGGAGAAAAATGGCTCATCTCTGTTCTTTTTAGCAAATCTGTTATTGAAATACTATATGTGGCACATTAGTTGCCTAACCCACAGCTTCCTAATTTATATTGCTTTCTCCTGTTCAAGAGATCAGGAGGAGATATAAAGATGGCAGGAAAAGGGAAAAGTTAAAGACAAGAATGTCATGGCCGTTCTACGTGGGTGTAATGGGTTTTCCGGTTGTACTATCTTTCAGTGAAGGATTGTTTGAACATACACTTGCTCAATAATTTAGATACTGCAAAGAGTGGCTCTGACTAAATAATGAAGAAGCTTGATGATCAAGATCATGTGAGCAAGTAAGAGTATGTGTGTGCATTTATGTCTATGCTTATATGTGCAAAGGGGGCAGGGTTTATTCATCCATGTGTTTTCTTTCTCTTAGATGGCACCTCTGCCCATTATGGCCAACTAACACAGTTGAACTAACACAAACACATGGCAAGAAAAGTGCTAAAAATTATCTCAGGGCTAAAGGTGTGGTAATCTACTGCTGCAAAGTAGAAGACTCCTTTGTGACTGCATATAAAATGCAATCAACATGAACAACTGGGGGAGCGAGCGGCACCTCGTTACTGTTTTTGCTTTAAAATTAACATGGGATTAAAAAAAAATACAAAACAGACTGACAGCCCAGATTGATGCACCTCGTGCAAAATGCAAGTTTGGCCTTGCGTTTTGCTGTCACCTCCTTTCAGATTCGGAACTTGACAGCCTTGATGCATTGGTTGCTTAGCTCCCTCTGCAGCCGTTCCAAACCTCACATCTCTACAAACTGCATAGAAATGAGATCCATCCACAGGCTGTAGTGACCTCTTGCTCCCGGCAGTCTCAAACTTTGCTCATGTTGCAAGGTGCAGGGCAGGGTTTCCATGCCAGCCGGGTGAAAGGTCAGATGCCATTAAAGCCTGTTGTTATCCAGGGGTTGTAGATAGTAATGGATTGCTTTAGACCACATGTCTAGTGGCTTTAGAGGTGGCAGCTTGACCTTTGAACTCTGCTGACCTAAAGGGTCTGTGCAGGAGTCCACAGACTGTCACCGGAGCAAGACCTCTGACCCTCAGATCAACATGGGGCATAGGCTGAAATGGAAAATGGCTTACTTGATGGTGATGTGTGGTCATGCGTTGTGCTGGCCTTTGGAATAACCTCACACTACGATATAATTTGAATTGGACTGTTACTTATATATTTCATCAGCAAGGAACACTTTCATTTACATGTTGCCATGTATCACAGTCAAACACTCAATGTAAATTAGGAAAACAGTCTGAAAAATGTAGTATCATATGTTTAGAAAACAATTATCCAAAATGGAACACTGGATCAAATATACAAAACATTTTTAGCTCTAATCCTGATATTGTTCTATCTCTTATTTCTCCCCATGGCTTACATTTCTTTCAGTTTTTATTGATACGTACATTAGATCCAAACACCAGTTTTTATTCTCTTCGTCTTTAAGAACTTATTGCTTGCATCTAATTTTCAGTGAGCATACACTAGTGCTGCTTTCTTGCCTATTTCATACAACTTTCTCATGAAGTCAACACAAACACATGTTTGATGTATGAAAAATCCTTTCTGGAACTTTGTGCACATGTATATGTGTGCTGAAAGGGGGTAGCAGTGAGGTTAGCTTTGAGAGTCTGATGCAGCGAGTCTGTTTTCCTATAATGCAGGCAATCCTTCATGTCTTATCTGAGGCTGGTAATGTCTGGGGCCAGTGGAGGCTGGAGTTTGCAATTCATGGCCTAGACCTTGGCTTTGTGAGAGCAAACATCAATAACCTTTCCTGGCGAAGCTCCCGCAGCAGCACCACCAGCATCCATATGGCTCCTGGATGTGTTCTGAGTATCTGTGTTGGTGTGTGAACGTGAGAGAAAGAGATAAAGATCAACTGCTCAAGTGAGTTAGCAGACAGTAATGCAGTAAGAAGGAGTAAGAGGTTGGGAGTAATGGTACACCAGAGACCTACTGTGACTCTTCAGCTTTACACTGATGTGACATTAAATTAATACAATCTGGATCTTTAATACTGTTACAAAAATATCTAGAAACAAAACAATGAAGAGAGACTTAAATCAAGTCTGAAAAATGAATAAATAAGTAATAGTGAGAGAAAACAAAAATCTGTCTTGTATGCCATGCTGTTGAGTTATCTTAATTTTCTTTGTAGTTATGTTCATTTGTGGAAACATTTACGATTGTGAAATAATTACAATTTGACTCTTAGACAAATTAAAGTCCAAACCTTGTTGCTACTGTTTCCTGAAGATACAAAAACACAACAAAAAGTGGTCTATTGTTTACACATGGTTTTGTCAAAATTATTTATTCATTCATTCATTTTCTTTACCGCTTAGTCCAATTCAGGGTCGCGGGGAAGCAGGAGCCAATCCTAGCAAGTTGCAGACGAGAGGCAGGGTACACTTCAGACATGTCACCAGTCCATCGAAGGGCTTTAGCAAAGTTATTGGGTACATTTTTATGTACTATTTTATGTCATTGCACTTATTTAATTTAGAATTAGATATATAAGAAACCAACCAACAGTTCTGTCTTTAGATTGTTAGATACGTTCAACCACTAATATACTACGAATGTAATACCTGATACATATTGCTTAGTGGTCTCACAGCTAATATAGCTTGTTGTGTATACTTGGATGTACTTTCACTGCATACAAACAAACACACAATCACAAAGGCAGAGCAATATCAAGGCTCAGCTGGTGTGGCAGTAGCCTGCAAACAGAATTTGTCACAGCAACTTGTTCATTATTCTCTGTGTCTGGTTTGACCATTCAAATGTGTGTACAGCTAGAATCATAACAAAAATAAGAATCCCTTGTAGTTAGTGCAAGAGCATGTCCAAACTGAGAATAAATGAACAGAGTACAATTGTCAAAATCAGGCTAGCGTTTTAGTCTGGCTTGCACTGAAAAGGAAAATAACAAAGGAAAGAAGGCGATGGAATTAGGAAGCAGAAAATGAGATGCATTACGCAGAAGTGGAAATCAACTGACAGCTGGGATCCATAGCTAATAGTTGTATAAAAAGAACTGTCTTAGTTTCTCTGATTGTTTTCTCTTTTGTCTGTAATCTAGTATTGAACAGCAATATGGGGGGGGGTGTCACAAAATGTGATGTCACAAAATGAAAGATTTCAGACTCACTCGTTTGAGCACACATTTGCTAATTGTGGAGCAAGCAAAGAAAAGAGGTGACAGAATTTTCTCATTTTTGGGCCTCATACAAAGGCTATGAGGACACACATGACTGTTAGAAAACCTTTAGAAAGTGAATTTTGCATAATATGGGAAATTTAAATGCTCATATTTTCTTATATTTGAAAAAGAATTTAAAGCTGCTTAAATTAAAGTGTTTGTGTAACTTTTCAACAGGTGGCATGCTGATGTGGTTGTTAGTCACTTTCTAAGCCACTTTTCAAGTCTGCTGGATTAATTGCCTAGAGTTAATATTTCTGCAAACAAGTCTGTCTTTTTACTTCTAATGGCAACTTAAAATACTGAAAGAACCTTTTCTATTTTATTTAGAGTATTCTAATTTTTAATTTTAAATGAACAAACATTTTTAAAAAACAAAATTGACCACAAGGGAAATAAAAGAGGGAAAATGGCAAACTAAATCAAAGAGAATCACAATAAATAAATGTAACAATTAAAATAAAAAATAAATAAATAGAAAATAAAAATAAAAAATTGCTGAGGATTCCAGACCACCGCAGAAATAATAATAATAAAAAAAAGTTTTAATTTAACATAGTACTTACAGGTGAGCAAAAGGCAGAATTATATGAATAACCTTGATCCAGACCCCCTCAACTGGAGGCCTGGTTGATCCAGACCACAGCACAGCTCAGGTAATGTGGTGATGTGCTAAAAAGGGTCTCCAAACAGTTTCACATCTTCTCTGTGAGCCAGGTGTGTAGAGACATAGCCAGTCTAATTTATAGCATCTCCATGAGCCAATGTCCAAAATGTCCAAAAATGTCCAAAGGAACGTTCAGAAGAATGAGCTTTTAGCCATCACCACCTAACTATACAACAGTTTGTGCAGTGGCAGGAGCTGGGGAGCCTGTAGAGAGCATCCAGACAGGTTGCTGTTGGGCTAAATATCTCTACAATATACATCTGAAAAATTCTTAAAAATTGCCAACCAGAAGCTGTGTGATGAGGGACAGAACCAAAATAGCTGTGCTACTGAGCCATCTGCAGTGTGGCACCTATCTCAATTAGTAGACACAGATGGAAATATTTTGTTTAGCTTTTTTTTTTTTTTTAGAGTAATGCTATAAGTGTAGAACCTTGTGCTGAATCAACCTGAGGTAAGAGCTGATGGGACAGCGATGAATTTGGGACAGGGCCTTTTTCCAGAGGTTCTCAGGCACTTAAGAGTTTAAATCTCCAGTCCAAGCTTCCCTGATGAAATCAGAGGAGAAAAGCAGTAGCACAGTTAATAAATGTAGATACAATTCGCCTCGAACTGGGGGAAGCATAAGGTTCTCAAAAAGGGGGTGTGTGGTGGAGGAGTTAAGATGTGGGCACCACTCCCTAACTCGGGGTCTGACTTGAAGGTAACAAAAGAAATGTAATTTAGGGAGGCTGTGCCTGGAACTGAGCAGTGTAAATTAAGCTAAATGACCAGACCTAAAAAAGATCTGATGCCTTTAAAGTTCCAGACTGTTGTTGAGTCTGACAAGCTGTTTTATCTGGTTATGGGTCTGTAGGGAGTTCTTTAAGATAAAGCTATATTGATGTATTTTGGATATTGAAGTAGAGCTTGAAAACAAGAGGGCTGGAAGTGAAGACTCTTTAACAGTGGCAGCTTCCAACTGCAACCGTGAAGGATTCTTCTCCATCTCAGCATGTTTGAACTTCCAGTTGGTGAGACCTCTGTCACTGGCTGCCCAGAAGTAGTGTCTGAAGACTGGCAGACCCAAGCCACCATCTTCAGAGGGTTTGTGTAGGTAAGCTTTAGGGATTCGGTGAGGTTCATAGCCCTATGTAAATGGCAATGTTATTGAGCTGACTTTCTTAAAGAAAAATACATTCATTCAATTTACATTCAATTGGTAAATTTTGGAATAATTAAAAATATCTGGGCAGGCTGACCATTTTAATAGCATTCACCTTAACAATCACAGACAGGGGTGGCAATTTAGAGCACTCAGTATCAGCCTTAAGTTATTCTATGGCCTCTACAAAGTTCTAAATATGGGTCTAGGTAGCAATTAAAGGCTCAACCATTTAGAATGTAGCTTGAGTTAAAAGAACCTTTTCTTTCTCAACACTTTTCATGTGTTTGATGGTCTTCATACATTGACTTGTTTAGGCTATTGTGCTATCACATGCTTGTTTCTTTAATGAAAGAAGATTCTGAGAGTGGAATGCGGCTGGAATAGCAGCAAATCTTTTTATTATAGCAAGTCATTTGACATAAAACTGTCAAGCTCTAAGAGTTGCACAATATATTTCCCATTTATCACAGCTGGAACAAACAATACTTGAATCAAATGACTTTACAAGGATTTTTTTAAGGATATGCTTTGTTGTAATAAAAGAAAGTGTAAATCTGCTTTATAAAATGGGAAATAAAGTCATAGAAAAGATATCTCGTCATCAGTGAAAATGATTCTTGCTAAAAGAAACACCCTCATGCTGTCTGATCCATGCATTTTGTGCAGTGTATCATGTTTCTGTGATTGCAGGGAGAAAGTGTGGCTAGCCTCTCTGCTCTGATAATAAGGTGACATTTTACTCAGCACATCCTCCTAATAAGAGCCTTGTTTTTTGCTTTCCTGCAGTTCCACCACATTTGTTTTCCTGTTGGCCTTTCTCTGATTCTCTTTGTATGTCTGCTATATTCAGTTTAAAACTTCATATCCTCTACATTTGCACTGGGTGGACCCAGCAGTGAAGGACATGTAACTTAGGAACTTGCTCTTTTTGAGCCAGTAGGGGGGTAGGAAAAGAGCCTGATGCTTCTTCTTCTTTTGGTTAAACACTGCTATGCATAAACTATGTCTTAAAAAGCCTTTTCATTAGTATGAGAGTTTATGTAACAGAGCACCCAAACTTTCATGTTACTTTAGCAAATTCATTGTGGTGATTGAGTGATTGCTACATTTTTGATAGAAGGAGCAGATGAAAAAGGTTGATTCAAGTCTGAATTGTAGAGTTTCATTTCAGTTAGATTCAACTTGTGCAATAACGACGTGCAGTAAAATTATGTGATCATTCTTTGGTGAATTTGCTTGTTTCCACATAATCACTGATTTATTCACTTCAAGTTTGCTTGTCAGTGTTTAGAGGACAGGTAGCAACTGTTTTTTGGGGTTTTTTTTTGGCCAAGACATGTCAAAGGTCATGCATTGTCTTTACCAACAAAAAGAGGTTTTGCAATCTGGTCAATGCAATTAATTCTACTAATAATATTAATGAGCGAACTCTTTTGCTGCTACTAAATCAATACACATCCTTGCTGTCAGTCTTTTCCCTCTTGTTATATTTCTTTCTTATTTTCACTATACAGTTATTGCATGTGCTAGTGATAGAAAAAAAGTAGAATTTTATAATGTGTAGCACTCAACCCCATGCCCCACTAATTAGCTTAGAGAATGCATTGGGTAGTAGAAGTGACGCATGAAAGTCACTGAGGTTTAATGAGAGTGAACAGGAGAAGCATTAGTAGAGAAATAGAGAGAAAATTTCTGAGACCATGTAGTCCAGTAGACAACTTCTGATTAGTCTGTTTGTGGCACTAAGGGCAGGGTCGAGATGAGAGGCAAAAAGAGACAAAAGAAAATTATTAATAAGAATGGGAAAAAATATAGTTTCTTTGCCATCTCTCTTTTTACAGTGTGTATACCCTTTTATTACTTCATCCTCTGCCTGAAATTGCAGAACCATAGACAGACATTAAAAACATGTGGTGATGGAAAACTATGATTCATGCCCCTGATCAATGCAGAACTTACACTGCAGCCTACGCAAGCAGCCTCTGCTGCTGTTAACATTTATTTCTGAGTGCTGTGCCTTGTAATGGCATTTTTGAGCAGGTGCATGTTAGACTACAGTTCTGGCTACAGCAAAGGGTTCAGCAGAACCTTAAATTGAGCTTTGGTATGGTTGGTTAGGCTTATTGGTGTAAGCCTATCAGCTGGATTTGTTGGTTTTATTGGTGTAAAGCTCCACAGAGCATTTATTGGGCTTACTACCATCCAACTTCCAGCTAAATAAGTACCTAAAATTCAGGAACAAGAGTTAGAGCAAAGTAAACAATCTTGGACACTACAAATAATAAACACCTAGAAGAATTCTCCTAATTAAAACTTATTCCTGAACCAATGTGAAAATTTGGTTGCGATGGCGGCTTCTGACAGAGAAGTAGTGCTACTAATGTTATTCAACATGTTAAATGATATTCAGCTGCAGGTCCAAAAACTTTGTTACAAGATATGCAAAGCACAACAAATGTTATATTACTATTAGTCACAGTAATATGCATTGGGTGACTATGCCATGACTGGATAAAAAACAGTAATTGCCTACAAAACAGACACTTTTTGCAACTACTCTGTGCTGTATGTAAAATTATGAAAAAAAAAAAATTCACTTTTACTTTATGATCAATTAAACAAGTATCAACATGTAACATTGTTGTATGGTTGACTAAATTACAAGCCTCTATGAGACATTTTTGTCCAAAAATGTTTATATGTTTATATTGTCATGTTTACTTTTTAATTCAATCTATCCTGAAATATAAAAAGAAAAGATGTGGTAATTTCATGTCAGCTACATAGAGAGGATTTTTCCATCTAATTTAAAGTTTAGTCAACAATTAGTTAGCTGACCTACTCATTAGCAGCAGGTTGGAGTGAAATAGTCACGTCGGCAGCTGTGTTAAGCTGGATTAGTAACATCTGTTGTATTCATCTCATGCTGACTCTACCACACTACAAACTAAAAACTGTCATCACAGGTTATTTCTAATATTTATGATGTACGCTTGCTCTTTTATTTTATTTTATTTTATTTTATTTTATTTTATTTTATTTTATTTTATTTTATTTTATTTTATTTTATTTTA
>JBAMHW010000001.1:21263174-21278277 GCA_037177495.1 Rhadinocentrus ornatus | reverse complement strand
GTTAGGTTAATTGGGACTAATTGGTGACTCTAAATTCTCCCTAGGAATGAGTGTGTGCGTGAATGGTTGTTTGTCCCTAAAAAACTGCTGGGATAGGCTCCAGCTCACCCCGCGACCCCTAATGGGAACAAGCGGTACAGAGGATGATGATGATGATGAGAGTTTAGTTGTTCTGGGCAATCGAGCGTCCATTAGTGTTTAGCCATATATTGGTGGTCAGGTATGCATGTTGTAACAAATGTCATGTAGGACATTTTTTTTTGTTTGTTTATTTATTCAGCCAGGGCAACATATAACCTTTACCACTTCTTTCACCTCAGCTCCAGCTACTTGCACCTTTCTCTGCACTACCTGCCATTATGTGTGGCAGAGGTGTCTTTAATGGCCCGTGGCTCTACTTTCCTCCACCTTTCCCCTTTCATTTTCTCATAACAAGCCCCCTGCCTCTTTCACTGGAGCTCAGACAAGATTATCCTTCTGTTATTTCCACCTTCTACTCTACCCCACACTTCCTGGCTCACGCATGACATGAAATGGGTATTTGCAACACTCATTTCTCTCTTGCTCCGTATCTTTTTTGCACAATATGTCTCTCACGCCTCCCTTCAAGCACACACACTTGGAACAGGTCACAGATCATTTCAAGCACCTTGAGTGTGGTGAGGCAATTACTCTCCCTTCTGGTCACCTCCAGCCCCCTGCCGACGCCCCCTGCTCAGCTTTGAGAGGGTCCTCCTCTGTTATCTCCATTTCTCACACAGTGGGATTCACCAGTAGTTGTGTCAGCCCACGATTCACATCTTTACTACTGCTGGTGTGTAACAGTCAGCCTATCAGCATCCACATCATCCTTCTGCTGCTGGTCTGCAATGGTACTATCGGTGCATCGAGGTGCCACAGTGGTAGTTATCTGTTGTTGCAGAGGAGACGTGAAGATGGAGACTGAGACCAGGGGACATATTGCCCAAGCGCGATCATCTCAGACCGGCTCATTGAATGAGTGGAACCATTCGTCATCCGTCTCCATGCTCTGTTTGTTTCCCCTTCATCACAGTACCTCTTTGCTCTGCTCTTCAAGTCTGACACAAACAGACAGCAAAGCGTGTGTGTCTCTCACTGTTTGTGTGTGTATGTCTGATTTACAACTGGTATAGTCTCGAGGAAGAGTCAGTAATAAATTCAGTGACATCATGGCAAGAAGGGAAATCGAAATGTTGCAGCACTTACTCATAGCCCCTACATTCTACCTTCTTTATTGTGGGTATTATCACTCCCTCCACACTTAAACTGCAGACACAACCACACACATACACACACACACAAACTATTCTGTAGATCTAATTGAGAGTGTGATAGTTGAAGAGTGCTTTAAATCTTGATGTACCAGCAACTGCTATAAGTGCAGCTGCCTGCTTCTGACAGATCCAGGTGGTTTGTTTAGTGACAAGAAGAAGAAATTAATCATACACACATACACACTCAAGTACAACTCATGCTGTATACACAGAACAAATACCTTCTAAATCATCCAGTTTCCATTCACTGTGGGGCCATATTTGGGACGGTAATGCTGTTGGGACAACAGGGACGGACATGTGCGCAGATCAGGACATAAATCCCAGTGAGGGTTTGGTTAAAAAAGTGAACATTTTCTAACAATCGTTTGAAAATGGGGATTAAATGTTGAACCTTAAACCATAATTCACTGTATAGGAAAAAAAGAGGACTGGAAACTCAAACCCTTTCAACTGCAAGTTTTCATCTAAGCCTAACTTCTGAACACTTGCATGTGCACATTACCAAGCTAGTGTCATCCTGTGGCTTTAAAAACTGCCATAGTTTCAGGACCCCTCGGCATATTTGAGAGGATGCACAGTGTCTTTTGGCATCTGTGTTCTGATACAGTGGCTGTGGTTATGTTAGATGCCAACGGCACCAAAGACTCCAATGTCACTCCAATGATGTGTTTATGTATGAACAGACATCATTGTCCTTGTGAGGAGGTTAAATGGGGATGATGGCAGATCACAGCACTTTGAAGCGAGAAACCCAATATTGAGACCTACTTGGATATAATCTTTATTGTCTCATTTGTTTTGATTTACAGTTTGGTTTGGTTAAGGCATCAAAACGTCATCTTAAGGCTTAGACAACAGAATTATTTATTAATTTATCCATGCGTCTTCACAGCAATGATTAGGTGCTTTGGATGATGATGATTGCAGTTTTACTACATGTAGCTGGTGTATTGCTTGATTTGTGACCTCAGGACTTGACAAAAAATTTGTGATGTTACAGCAGAGACCACAATGTTTCATGTTACATTGATGGATACAAATGCTCCTATTGTTTTGTCCTTAAAGGTTCTTGCTGAATTGACGACTGGTTAGGTCAATTGGTAGAGCATCAGTCTTTCATTGGGGGAGATCAGAGTTTGCATCCCCCAATTAGGTCCTTAGGCCAGACCCTTAATGTTACTGCCTAACCATTGTAAGTCGCTTTGGATAAATGCGTGAGCTAAATGGCTGTAATGTAACACTGACTTTTTTTGTTTGTTTTTTTTTTTGGTTAGATTTAAACTACATTCTTCATAAAACATCAAACACTCTGACATTACATCTTTGTGTAGACCACATCACATCAACCAGTAAAGTATGACTAGAGAAAAACCATTCATCCAATCAAAAGTGATTTTTCTTCAAACCCACAAAAAGAACATATTGAGAACAATAAAATATCTGTTTGGTGGCACATTGATGTTGTAACTATTATTTTAACTGGTTGGAAATAGCCTGAAAAGAAATTTGAGATCTTCAGACTGAATATCAACCAGCTATCAAGTAGGGATCTAAGTTAAAATCTCAGTTATTGCTCACTGAGAGTTGTTAATGTATTCAGTGAGACTGATGAAGCAAAGTTTGCAATAATACAATCTTACAACAGAAGAGGATCTACTTCATCAGGTCAGTTTTCAGCAAAAGAAAAACTAAATCTTTGTAGGACTTTGATCTTCATCTTTAACCAACATGAGAGGTTCCTGCTATGACACACAAGCTGTTTTCACCTAACTGTCAAGAAGGATTTATACACACTTCAGAGACACTGCCAGAAAAATGTGAAATAGATGCATTTCCATCTCGTGGGTTGTAGTGTTAATCAGTTCCTGGAAGGGAATGTTGCACACACTGGTTACTGTTGGATAAGTTATTGAAAGAATGCCAAGATATGTGAGCATGTTGCTTTAAAGAGCATTTAGTACATGCTGAAAAGGTTGATGTTTAAACTTTAAACTTAGGAAATTTGGTTTTTGTTATCATCTAAATATTCTAGAATAAATTACAATAGTAATACTGTAAAATAATTTACAAAGATTTGACAGGCAGCATTATAGTGTACAAGGTCTTATATTTTTTTTTTAATTGCAAATGAGTTGAGAATTAGCTCTTGAAGTGATCAAATACAGATTTTCTTCTCTGAACTGTGAAGAGGAGGACCTGGGGGAGCAGCCCTCCTCCCCTCTATTACAAAAATGCTTTGCAGAGGGTCTGTTCCCACGGTGACCAAGCTCAGCAACACCATGGTTACAGCAAAACCCTTCAAATCCACCTCGGCCCCCATTTTAGTGTCCCTTGATCCCTTCCTCCCCCTCTCCTCCAGTCTTTCAGTAAAGTAGGAGAGTTTTGACCTCACTTGCAAACGACCATGACACGCTAACAAGCAACACAACCACCAAAGCATGTTCACTGTGTAATGTAAACCTGCAGTTCAAATTCATTTTTTAAACATTACGCTTCATGCTGTGGCTGAATGTAATGTCGCAGGAGCTCAGGTTTGGCCATTCACTGATTCACAATTTGGACTTTTTTCTGTACTGGGGCTCCTCAGGAGGTTTAGCAAGATTTATCTCCTTTTCTGTCATACATAACTGACCTGCGCACAGCACTTCAACACAGTAAGCACAGAGATTTATAAGGCTGATGGACACATTAATCTGTGGAAAAAGACAGAGAGGAAAACAAGAGGAGGGATTCTTGGAAGGCCTTTTTCCCTCATTCTGGTGGAGGTCTTTACTCTGTAGAACGAATAGCTATAATGTCAAGTGATTGCCTCTCTCCCCTTTTTTAGCCACTTACCATCTTTTTTCCTACTGTGATTTTCGGCAGATAAAACATCCCTAAATACCCGTAACTATGACATTTTGGAATATCCAAAAATATAAGTCCACATTTTATTGTTGTGTTTGTACATTTTGGACAATATTTTCTGCGAAGGCCAATTTGAAGACGATAATAGGAAGTGAGAGGGAGAAAGGCGGAGTTAAGGATGTAGTGGTGAGATAGGAACTGTGAAATATGATTGAAGGTTTGTAGACAGTTTTTGCTTTTTTGTTTTTCTGTCTCTGGAAAAATAACAGAAGGGGTAAGATCTGGAGAGTTAAGATGAGTAAAAATGCACAAAAATGGATGCATGTTTTTGTTATATTTAACGTTGCATTTAGATTGAGTCATTTGGGTCTCACGTCAGAGAGCAAGTGATGTCCCACCTGCTTTTATCAAGCAGGCTCTCCCTTGCCTTCCCCAATTCACCCCACCTTAGCCAACACTGGTCTAACTTGTCCTCATTTTCAGTCCAGATTCTGCATCCCAAACATTGGAGCATGAAAAGACAGTGCCATGCACCAACTGAACAGCTTTACCACTAACAACACCAGCATGAGACAGTAATTTGCTTTTATCTTCGCAGCAGCAGAGATACGCCACAGAGTGGTACCGACGCACATAAGGGGCATTTAAAATCTAAACACGGATAACTCCGCCCAAACATCCTCTTGTGTTTGTGTTTGAGGATGTGTGCACTTGTTTGCGTAAATGTGCGTGGAAGTGTGTGTTTGGATGTATAAAGGAGCATCCTTCTGCTTTGGCAGAGGATCACAGAGTGTTAATTCAGTTGTTATCCATGTTTGAAAATGAAGTTGGCTGCAGTGTTTGCTTGAGCTGTGGTTGGTGGTGTGTGTGTGTGTGTGCGCGCGCAGTGTTTGGCACCAGAATGGAGGGTTGCTGTGAGTCCACGCTGGTGTAGTTGGGACTGGAATGTGATTGGTGGGGACAGCAGGCCAAAGGCCGCCCAGGCTAGCGACTGCCACTTGGTAGAATGCCCCAGCTAAACAAAGGCCAAATCTGCAGGGATTCACCCCAATTTCTCTCTTTCTGTGCTGCTGTCATATACTGCACATTTAGTCTGCTCTTCTTCACTTGTTTTAGACAGAAACGGAAGACAAAACCTCCATAAATGAGACAGTTTTCCACTCAGCCATTTGCTTTTAATTATATTCTTTGTTGTAATTATAATCAGGCAGGAGGCAGTGTTTCTGCTCTCATCAAGAGGCCTACCACTTAAAAAACTGTAATGTACAATGTACAACCACACAGAAACAGTTGGAAGCTATTTGATTCTCATCTTAATTAGATGTTTACTTTTTACCTTGGCGTGCCCTCGTAAACTGGCAGCCTGTTATTTGCGCTCGTTATCCAGCAAGGGGGCGTTAACGGCATCAACTCATCGCTTGGGAGAAACTGTGAAATCTGTTATTGAGCTTTGAAGAGAAAAAGGGAAAGGCGGGAGTGCAAAAAAGAAACAGAGGACAAATAAAAACAAAGAGGGACTGCTAGAGAAGAGAGAAAAAACTAAGAGGACTGGAGATGATTAATCCAATCAAGCTTCTTAGTGTTTCATCAATAGGCATTGTTCTAAGATGGCTGCCTCTCCAGCTCAGGCAGTGGGCTGCAGCTAGGCTAACAACCAAGCTAATCCCAGAATAATACGAAGATGGGGGCAACACTGAGGACGGGGACTGTGCAAGCAGATTAATACTAGAAAAGGATTCACTCACTCATATATACACACACACACGCACGCACACACACACACACACACACACACACACTTACAGCAGGCATGGAGAGACAGTCACAGATTGACAGAGGTGCCTATTGGATTGTATGATTTATAGTTTTATCCCGCATGAATGTGTGCTGCTGGTGCTGTTGTGGAGTGTGATAGAGCTGAGCGGATTCACAGACTATAGCTGTGTGAAGCTGAAGAGGTCATGCGTGAATATTTGTCTGTGTTCTTTGACATGTGTGTGCGAGTTTGCTACTTCTTACTTGAGTGGCTCTTTGTCATTAAAACAGGATCCATTGAGCAGAGGTAGTATACAAGTAGGGTTGTCTCTAGCTGTATGAGATTTTTGGAAGAACGTGTGTTCAAGACATCGTGCCATACAAAGAAACAACTCAATCGCTCAGGAACGGCACAGTTGCACATTTATTAAAAAAGCTAAATTCTCATTTTCACGTTTCATATTCCCATCGCTCAACATTTCCCTTTTTATTGTGCTTCCTGTGTTATCTGCCTCCCTGTGTCCCCCTGTCGATCTCCCTCCCTGCCCCCTCCACCCTGCAGCATTTTATGAGATGACAGAAGGGTGTTTTTTCTTTGTTGGGGAGCTGCTCGCACATTCTCTCCACTGTTGACAGGTAAAAGACATGAAAGATACTAAAAAACTGAGCACGGTGGAATCCTCTGGGGAGGAAGAGGAGGGAGGAGATGCAGAAGGAAGGGAGACTGATAGCAAAGTGGGAAAGAGGGAGGGGGATGTAAAAAAAAAGGACTGCTGAAGCTTGGCTAAAGGTAAAGTATTTAGAGAGAAAAAAAGGAAGGATTGAGTCAAAGGAGGAAGGGGGTTAAGAGGAGGAGGGTTCGACAGTCTGTGACCTCGGGTAAGTCTCTTCGACTGTGTGCTGATGCGTGAAACCTGAGCACACGCAGTATTAGCACGCCTCACTTACCGAGCACAGCAGAGGTCTGACACAGGGCAATGCAGCCGCTGTATACACACACACCGTTTTCCAACATACAAACATTACAGACACACATGTTGGCACATCTAATGATGCACTTCCCCAATTGTACAATAAACACACACAAAGCCGCAACTTTGCAGCAGGATAGTGTGTTAAATCCGCACACACACTGGTGAGTGGTGAAGGTCAGTTCAGGTCCTGTAACAGGCCCTGAGGTGCTGGTGCTCCGCTGGCCCTTCAGCTGCTCTCAACCTCGTGCACACATGTACAATTTGAGTGTTTGCTTGGCGTCCAGCCAGGCCCGTGTTTGTGGCCTCATACAGTTGTGTGATTCACAACTCGCCTAAGGCAGGTCAAACTATAATTCTGCTCTCTCTAGCTTTCTCTCTTTCACGCTCCTCTCCTCCTCCCTGTGTGTAAGTTAATGGGTTAACCATCTCTGTCCAATAAACTGGGATAATTGAGACAAACAAGCCAATGAAGAAATGTCACAGGAGAGCACAAGTCAGGCGAAAAACACACTGCCAACAGCTAACTGTGTGTGTTTGTTTTGTGTGTGTGTGGGTGCACCCTTGTGTGCATGCATGCATGCAATTAAATATTAAATAAAGTATGTTGAAACATGTGTGCCATTCTTCTTTATGCACATGAACACGTGTGTGCCTGCATGCCTTGCCCATTGTTAGTTTCTCTTTAGCATGTTGCTACAAGGCAGGATTCTCCTGCTGCTTTTTCTCCCATTGTTTTTTTAAACTGTGTTTGCATATCATACAACTGCCCCTGGGCAGCTGAACAGACACACAGTGACATACACCCTATGTGCACGCACACATTAGGCGGAAGAACATGCGGCTTACTTGTGTACACATATTTGTTAATCAAATGAGCTGTGCTTTTAAGATCCCCTACTTCGTTCCTCTTCGGTTCGCTACCTTGTATCTGGTTCCCTGCTCTGCTGTCTAATAACAATGGGACTTTCTGAGAGGCAGTAGATCAGACATGTTTGATGTGGAGACAGATGAATAGTTGGAGGATGCAGGTAAGAGAGTTGAGTGACAACAAAGAGCTTAATCAGAGCAGAGATGTGCAGGGTGATGCATTCCCTCAACTGAGAACAGGAACGCTTCTGTTGTCTGTGCTAGAAAGCAGGTGTGCCACAAGGCATTGTGGGAGGAAAGCACATCAGTTTGTCAGCACTGGCCAGCTCTCCCTCACCTGCCTTCTTTGTCTTCTTGTGTTTGCAAGTTTGTATGAGTGTCAGCCACAGTGGAATCCACTTTAAATCAAGTGACAGGATTCTGATCAGCATTTGGCATGCAGGCTGGATTTGTGAATATTAAAATGTGAGTTTAAAAGTAAAACAAATGGCAGTAGGCTCCTGAAGGTCTTCCTTAGCCATGGAACATTAATGCCAAAACCTATACTATCCTTTAGATACTCACTTTTCGTTAAATAGGCTAAATAAATGACCTCCTCTCATCTTTACTTAAGCTTCTTTACCAGACTATGCTGAATACATCATGAGGTTCAGGAAAGATGATTGGAGAAATTAGAAGGACGTAGAATAACACAACCACACTGCAATGAAAATCCAACCCCACTTACACTAAGCTGTGAAGTGAGGCTGAAGCATAGAAACGGCAGATGTTCAATAATTATTCTACAAAAATAGCGTTAGATACTTTGTTTAATCCAGTCTGATTGAGCTGTTACAGAGAGGCTATAACATATTAAAAACATGTATAACAACATATTACTTCATTATTGAGGTTGGCAGGTTAAAAAAGATTGAAAAAAATGTAGAAATTTGAAAGATATTTTAGTCAAAGGCTGCTTACACTCATCCTTCTGTCCTCACATTTTTCCACAATTTGCAGTAGGTGCGACTGGACGAAAATAATCAAATGTTGCTTTAAAAAGTGCAAGCACAAGGAATTGTGGAACAGAGTTATCTTCTTTCTTCCATCAGAGATGCTCCATTGTTTTCTATGCTAAAGGGGATAAGAAAACATTGCAGCTCATGTTCTTAGTATTCTAAAAAATGTTACCAATGGGTAATTGTTACTGAGTTTAAGATAAAAACAAAGAAAAAAACATTATTTCTCTGGTGGGGCATGACACTAATTTCCTTTTAACTTATATCGTAAAAGTAACAGGAAGCCACACATTAACAAGAACGGATTAGGTATACACACATATGGGGACTTTTGCAATGTGAAAGCTTTTCTAGTCTTAACTGCAAACTGTGCATGTTTGTACATTGAGTGAACATTTATTTACTTAATATCTGTGTCAGCGTGGTCATTTATTTTTATCAAGCTACACCCATAATGCAAATTTCACTGAGCAGAGATCAAACCAGATGTGCTGTGTGTCAGTCAGTCAGTCACTGCTGCTCGGGGCGCTTGTATAATCCTCTACTTTGACAAGAACTTCTTAGACCTCTGTGCTGGGAATGTGCAGTTACTCGGGGGATGATCTGCTGTGGTTAGCCAAAATATATTGTCAAAATAGACTTGGCTTTGCAGTGTTGCCAACAAGATCTCCAGCACATTTAACTGGAAATTTGAGACTTGAGTGTTTTTCCTATTGTCCCTTCTTTCTTATACGATCATTCTTTTTCCTCTTTCTCTTTTGGGTTTCTGATTTCTTTGTCATGTTAGGTTGTCTTCAGATATTTTCATGTTCTTCCCTTTAAAAAAATTGTACTCAGATTAAATCTCAACTGTTGTTGGACTTTGATTTCAAGGTCAAGCCAGTTAAGCTCACAACAAAGCAAAAGCCACACACGTTACACATGTGTATTTACACCCCTTCGTTGTCACACTAGGTGTGACTGTGCTGGGCTAAAAACGTCAGAGATGTGTGTGTGAAGTGTTGAGGAGTATTTGTGACAGGTGTGTGACATGCTATAAATGAGTGTGTGCCACTGTGTGTTAGTTTCCGGTAGTAGACACAGAGATGTGTGATTGAGCGGTGACCATATTAAGCTGTCTGGTGTATGAAGTTGACTTTAAGAGCAAGTTGTTTGTATCCAGTGAATGAGCAAACTTTAAGCTTTACCATCACCCTCCTTTGGTGTCAGCTATGAAACAGAGTTGATCTGAAAATGTGCATGTGCACATGTCCACAATTTGTGGTTGTCAGATGGAAAGGTGGCAGTTAGATGTTGCTTTCTCTCGGGCAAGATTCATGTGATAGAATGATAATCACAATGTAGAAGTATAACAAAGTGCATGCCATAAGTATTTAAAATTGTGTAACCATGTGTTTTGTAATATAAAAATCCTAACCTTGTACAATGACTCTAACCTAACCGTGATTATTTGTGGTTGAAAGAAAATAAAGCAATAGAGGGCAAAAAAAAGGGAATCACAAGCAGGAGGGAAGTAGGAAAGAACAGCAACTGTTAAAAACATTACTCAGGATGAGTCCTGAACCAGCAGTGTTTCATGTCATAAAGCTAAAATAGAATACTGACAAATTGAGAATTTAGACCCTGTTTACATCACGATGCTGAGACAGAAAGGCACTAAGGTTTTGTTGCATTCTGGCCTCTTGTTTACACAGTAACAGTTTGGTGTGGATTAAACTGCCAAAAATTTGAAAACGGCCTCCAGAGTTACAATCTCTTGCAACGCAAGGCAAGTCCTGTCAGTGTAAGCTGGAACTAGAATCTTTTGACGACAATGCCCCTGTATATAGCACAACAACTATGGTGGACCTCCGTGTCATGTTTCTACTGCTGCATCTTTTTAATTTATTCAGCCTGTTGAAGAAAAACCTGTTTCTGGTGGAGTATTTATGCCTTAAGCAAAGATGCATTAGTTACATGCACCAGATAAGCAGTTGGCACGCATTTATTGTGTTTTCTGGTGTTATGATGTGGTACGCACCTGGGTGTGTTGTTGCAAACTTTTATTGCGCTTTCCCCTGCATGGACCCTTTATCGTGTAACTGCAGCTTTTTTTTTTTTTTTTTTTTTTTTTTTTGTGGATCAGTGTAGCCATTTTATGTTCATGAGATTAGATTTGGTTGCTGTGTAACACAGTGTTACACAATCTCCTACAGTTGTCTAATTGAAGTTAGGTGGACAGAAACAGAAAGGTCAATTTACTTGTCCCTGATGACTTTTACTACTGTCACCAATTTATTCAACTAGCCTCCCCAACCTTACATAGAAACATGGATTTGTGATTTTTCTGATTGCATTAGTTGTCACGCATCTACAATGCTGTGTGTAAAATCTATGAGATATTTTCTGACTACGTAGCAAAGCACAAAATCAAAAAAGATAGCATAGAAACATGCATGGCTTTGTGTTTTGTTTTTGTTTTATTTTATTTCAGCACTCCGCCTCCTTATGGCTGCTACACACTTCACCTTTTATCCTGACACCTCACTTCACAGGTAAGTGCTTAAATGCTTGCAAACACATGCACATTGCTCAGTTGCTTTATCTGTAATCTAAAGGCTCTGTGTGATGCTGTTGAAGTTCTTAGCAAGGCCACACTCCCGGATAATGTTGCTTAGAAACAGAAGTGAGTGAAAGTGCGCAGCTGACCTTGGTTGCTGTCCTGTTGACATGGAGCTGAGGAGATATGATTAGACTGTAAACACGTTGACAATAACTGGGATAAAAAGAGTTGTGTTTTTTCTTTTAACTGCAGAGCAGCAGAATGTAATATTTTCAGAATCTAGCATCTTCATATCAGAGCTTTTTTGTTGTTGTTTTTGGTGTGGAGTCTTGAAGAAATAGTATGTGTGTGAGCAGCTGTCTGCTCCTCCATTCGCCTGCATGCGAGTGTGGTGCTCAGCTGGCCAAGCGAGAGTTGTGTAATTGCAGGGTTATTGCTGCTGAGCCTGATGGGTAATGACACATTTGCAAATTAATTCTCAGTGCAAGGCTGTGATTAGCATACGGAGAGAAGCATCTCGCACACAAAAACCGATACACACAAGCGCGCACATGCTCACACACTTCACAGGCCTCTAATCACCAGTGAGAGGTCAGGCTAAATGGGAGTGTGTAGTGGGGGAGTGGGTGCAGGCCTGAGCAAATAGGGGTGAGTGATGGGTGACGAGATTTTTTTTTTTTTATCTCATTTGATACATGCAGAAGCATGGAGGTCCAGCTTCTTTTTTTTTAAAAATAAAAGCTCTCCTAGTCTCATCAGTTACAAGCTAAAGGTTGTCTTTTTGACTTCCGCTTGCTGAGTCTGAGTAAGCTGGACGATCTGGTTGAACAATATATGCATATTATTCTGGGTCATGATACAATAGTATGACTTACAAACTGTCTGCATAATCATGAAGTGAAGATATTTTTAGATATTGGATTTTAGGAAAGAAGACTTGCGATGTTGTCTGTGCATAACCTTTTCTTTCTTTTATACCCTCTGAGAATCTTACACATGCTCTTGTAGCCATCTTAAAAGAGTTTACTGGTTTTGTGTGTGTTGTAGAGAAAGATAATAGTAATTTCATACCATTGCTTCCTCATTTCAAACCCCCTCCACAAGCTTGCTTTCACAATTATGCACACATACAAAATGCTTGAAAGTGATGTTCTTTTTTCTTAAGTGTGCAGGGAAGACAGTAGTACAGGTTGGGAAGAAATTGGCATGACAGGTTTGTGCGTGCTTTCATGCTTTCTTTACCCCTTTCTGTCATTACCCCCCATCTTTGTCAGCTGACTGTCGTACCTCCCTTCCCCTGTTGTCCTCCTTTGTATTAACGCCCCCTTTTCACTTGTTCTGTTCTTCTCTTCTTCCTCTCCCCCTGTTACTTCTTGATCACAGTGTTTTCACTTGCGCACATTGTCTCGGTCCCCAAGGAGCTTTTATACCCTTTCAGAGAGTGTGTCTGTTCGTACATGAGCGCAAGTGTCTGTGTTCCTTTTTTCCGCAGTGCACTTGTCAAATGTGACTCATTACATACCTTAAGTAAGAGGACAATAGCTATTCTTCTGCATTTCCTGTCCCTTAATGAGCAGCAGAATAAAAAACGCACAGATTATTCTTTTCAATTATTTTTAATGTTGCTCTCTGTAAATGTGCTGTGTATCACTCACGGTTTCAGTTTAAAGGAGTAATCTGTGGCTTTTTAAAATATGCAATAGGCCAAATCTCTGTGTGCACAACTGAATATAAAAATGTATGTGTTTTACAGGCATGTCTTTGCAATAAGCAGACAAATCAGTTATTACAATGTGCAATCATGGACCTATTATGAAGCAAGTGTAGTATTTGAAGTAGTTTTAATAGCTACTGCAACACAATGGCTGCTACTAATAGGATCTTACCTCCAAATACAGATCATAGAAAGAAATTTGACAAAAATATGCAACTGCAACTAAAGAAATTGAACAGTTTCTATAGCATCAGAAAAGCAGGACATAAATTCAAAAATAGTTGTTTGCAAAGTTTGCAACAATAAATGTATTCAGCTTTCTTTTGATTGACTTGCCTTCTTCATAGGGATGGCTGCTATCAATATTTTATTTTTAATAGAACTCTTTTGAAATTCATGAGACTATGCAGTGGAGTTTTAATGTCCTGAAAACAACTGGATCTTCTTGTCCTTTTCCAGTTTTCTTTCTTTTTCTTGTCCACCTTGCAGTGGGTATCTTTTGGGTATCTGCCTGTCTGTGTCTGTCAATGTGACATCAGACTTGTTGGTGTTGCGCCTCAGGGAGACATGTCACCTCCCAACCTGTCTCCCAAGGTGCAAGATGCTTCAACACCTCACGCACACACCTGTGCAAAACAGCACGGAAGCACGCACATGCCTTTCAGCAATGATAATGTGGGCTGTTTGCACACATTCAGCTGTACGCAATAGTGTGAAGATAAATGTGAATATGCTGAGCTGTTTCACTTTATCTGTCTTTATGATGTAGCATGCACACCTACACACTGTTAGCACTTTGTCTTAATTAAACATTTACTGATTTCTTTGTATTATTAAAAAGGGCTCTGTTCCCAGAAGAACTCCCCCTCCTCCCTGTTTCCATCCATATCTCGATATCTGAACCCCTCTTTCCTTCCACATTTGCTCTCTCCTTCTGTCTGCTCCTTCAGTCATCAGTCCCTATAAGTGATTATTTTCCCCATTTGCCTATGAGCGTGTCTCCCATACTCCCACTCACTCTCACTGTGCTTGTTGTGCTTGTGGATGAATTTTTTTCTATTTTTTCTTGTCCTCTGAGTTTTCCTGGAGGCGTAGAACCCCCTCAGTGCACCTCCCTCCACTTCCTCACTAAACTCCTGCCAATCTCCCCAGTCTTTCTCCCCCATGGAGTTTCATAGGATTGCTTAGAGAGCAAGTCAGTCCACAGGGTGCTCTGTCCTGCAAGACTATTTCCCCATCATTTATCCCTTTCTTTCATTCTCTCCCTCTCTAGACTCTCCTCCTGCTATTTTTGTGGTGGGGCATGGATGCTTCCCAGTAGATAGTTAACTCCTCACCCTTACTGCCACCATCTCAGTCAGGTTTGTGTGCAAAGCAGGCGGCAGCTTAACACAGGTTTCTTGTGTGTTTATTCATGTGTGTGTATCAAGAGAACGAAACACAGAAAGGGGGATAGTCTACTGTCAGCGCAGCATGGTGAGCAGTCTGTGTACTAGCCTGCACAAGCCAAGTTTTCTAGACGGACACACAAACGCACCCACACACTCGCAGACAGAGACGAGGACTCTCATTTTCAGAGAGGAGAATGAAGGCGGGGGATCTTTTATATTTTCCTCCTCCAAACACGTAGCTGTTCTATTGTGAGCTGCCCTTGAAGACCCACAGCACTCTTTCTGCACTCGCAATTGGTCGATGCTTTCCTACTGTCTGATTCTGTGTGAACAGATGCTCCCTTGATAGTCGTTGGCCTCTCGCTGTCACTGGGGCTGTGCAATCAGCTGTCACCCTGACTCCAAATTGAACTATGGCCACTCTCCTCCTCGGGTGAAGCATCAGTACTGGCTGGTATTTCCTTCTCATCTGTACCCCTGCCTATTCTATCTGTTTTTGCTCAGACACCACCACCACCCCCTTCACACACACGCACACACACACACACTGTTTCTCAATTTCTGACTGTGCTGTTGCCTGGAGGGAGTTCATTCTGCCCTCCTCCTCTCCTCCACTCCTACAACTCCTTCTCTCTATTGGCAGCAAGAGAGAGAGAGAGAGAGAGAGAGAGAGAGAGAGAGAGAGAGAGAGAGAGAGAGAGAGAGAGAGAGAGAGAG
>JBAMHW010000001.1:21218452-21236318 GCA_037177495.1 Rhadinocentrus ornatus | reverse complement strand
TATATATTTGCTCGTCACACACCCCGGGTTAAAAACAGCCCTGAAGCAACAGGCTTTACTGAGCACACAGTGGAGCGGGTTGAGTTTATCTGCAGCCAGAAGGAGCCTTGTTGTGTGTTTTAGCTACTGCTGATAAGGTTAACCATGACTGCAAGAGCAAAGAATTGCAGCCTTCTGTTATTTACTTATGTATATAATGATACTACCTACGGTGTATTTCTGGTGCTGTCGTTTTATGTGTGTGAGTGCACTGTAAATATCCATTTTTTTTTAATCATATCTTGAGTTGATTACAACCTTAGTTTGTTTTCTTTCTTTTTTTTTTTTTCTTTCCACATAAGCAAAAAATGACTCGTGTCCGGGCCAGGCACAATAAAACACACAGGGCCATTAGGAATTAATGAAGGGACACCCTAATTTGTGGAGGACATCTATTTTGGTTGTCACACACAGCATGTATGGTAAGGTAAAGTTAATTCATTCTGCATGTTTGTAACAATTAGCCAATAATCTCACCATGCAAATTGTGAAGTCAAATCTCTGGAGACAACAGTTCAGCATCACTACTGCACTAATTTCTGTATCATACAGGAAATCCCCCACATTAAATCACACTCAACTTGGCAGTTATCCTTTTTTAAATTATACTATCATAGGTTGTTCTGATTGCCACTCTTCAACATATTGTATGTTTCTTTACTTGATATCTATCATCTTTATTAAAGTAAGAATACAAGTTTCTTCCCTTAATTAGTAGTTTCTCCTTCTTTTTGCATAACCTGCTAGCCAGTTGGAGACAAGACTCTAGATAACTGTTTATCTAGGCTGGTATTTTCATTTATGTCCATATGCTATTAAATTTATGATCACAAATAGTGAGCTTTAATTAAAAGGTTTTAGCTTTGAGTCTGCTAGCTTAATTCAAATACAAAACATTGAAAGCCTTGAATATGAGCTAAATTTCTCAATATAGCATACATTGTGTTGATTGCTGATCATGTTGGTAAGCGGCTGTAAGAGATGGTAAAGGATCATTTAGTGAGCAATGCCTTTTCGCCAAACATACTCCAGCTGATAGCTGGTTGATGCAGTTTGGATTATATATTATTTAAGGTTTATCATAATGTTGCTTCATTTTATCATAAAGTTAATGCCAATTAAGTATGGGTCATTTCAGTGTTAATGTTGAGTAGCTTTTAAAAGCTACACTGACACTGTAGCAATTGTAAAAAGTTGGGGAGATTGATATGTTTCAGTTTTGGCTCATTTTTTTGCTGTACTGTGCAGACTATTCTGACTGTGTCCTGCATTGTTTGACGTGATATCATTAGTTCCATGCAGAAGTCATTTTAAAGCTTATTGTGATACATCTTCTCTGTGTTTAGTTGGTTCCCTAAAGACATCCATTTTTCCTGGTCTAGCTTAAGACTGCAAACATTTGATGATAACATTTTCTCTTAATGTGTTGGAACAAACAGCATTTCTAGCCTGTAAACATTTTACAAGGCATCTCCTGCATTTTATTATAAAATGTTTGCACTTGTATCGGGGGGTGGAGGATTTAGCCTAAAGATCATATGATGGTGTTTCGGGATAGAATCATGATCCATAATCCATGACTTTCAATCCTCCCGACAGATCTAGTTAAACTGTGTGATCACGTGTTTACTTGCACATATGGCTACTTAGGTATAAAACCTATCACTGTAACCCAGGGCTGACAGACTAACTCACTGATCTCTGTATGCTGTTTTCCCTTCAATTTTATTCTGATGACCAGCAGTGGTGATTCATGCCTCTGCTGCTTTGAGGCTGAGGACATTGGTCTGCATAGAGCTGGTCTTCATCTACCATGCAGTATCCAAGATACATAATGTATATGGTGATCATCATCCTTATTAAGTCACAGCCAATCATGCTTTGGCTTAGTGCAGGGAAAGTAGTAAGGTTTGGACAGTGCTGTTATTTATTTTATTACGTGATTCCTTGGAAAGCAGATCATAAGATAAGATCATCATATTGCTTTCCCTCTATCTGCTAAACTGAAAAACGTGAACTTCCTTAGCAGAATTAAGTTAGCTGACTTTAGTTAGATTTATTGTCACTCGTCACAGCTTACTTATGTCTGAAGGTTCAGCTTCTGACGAGTGTGTGAGATTACTTAAGCAAATCTTGCTCTGAGAAGCAGAATTTTTCGCTTATCTGCTTTTTAAAGGTTCTTGAACCTTTATAATGCAATGCTGCTTTTACTTGGTTGGCATGTTTTCAGGTGTCGTTGTGCTGTTTGTCATTCTGCGGTAGCCTGCAGTGCTGCAAGTGTCTGGGGGCTAGACAGCAGCTGTGTTGAGCAGAGTGTTGGTGACAGTTTGTCTGTGGCAACAGCACCTGGCTCTGTTTAGAGAGTGATTAGGAGAGTCACAAGCAGCTCCCTGAACTGTTTACACAAGGAGCCTGGAGTTAAAGGTGACCCACTTTGCATTTTCTTATCAACAGCCCACATTGATAGCTTTGAATAGCACGGAGTGTAGAGGGACCTTTGCATGGGTTTACATAGTTAGAGAGAATGGGATGTGTTTGACTGGGTGAGGCTCCGCTTTGACTAGCATTACAACAATGTCCTGAGGTGGTATGAAAATGTGGGAGCAGACACCGCTCTCTTTGTGTGCCAGGGCAGGGTTTCTGTGTGGTCTGGTTTTGTGTTGGAAGAGAAACCACTGCAGGATGTTTAGGAAATGAGGGCTTCCCTCGGCCAGCATGCGTCCATTCTCTCTGCCATGTTTCTTCTCCTCTCAGTCTCCTCCTGTCTTTCTCTCCCTCTTGATCTCTGTTCTTCTATCTCCCTGGCTAGGACTCTCTCCAGGCATGTCGTTGACTTTGTGGTGTTAAGTTCAGGTTGATGGCTCCTCCCTGTGGGATGGTTTGATTTTTTTTGTGTGTCTAAGAATCCCCTACTAAGTGTTTAAAAAAAGAAAAAAAGAAGCGGTAGTAAATGTGAGCTGTAAATGTGATGACCAGTGAAGACAGCTGAACAAATGGGTCATAAAGTATTTATCTGAGGGAAAGACAACCAGGCAGACAGTCAGTTCCCCCAGGTAGAAAAAGAAGTAATGTGTCAGACAACCTAGCACTTCCCTTCACTGCTGACTTTTGTTCCCCTACCTAACACTTTTTGCCCCATATTTTACTGATAAAGCTGCTTAATCACTTGATGTATTGACTCGATGTGCACAAGAGCAAGTCTTACCTGCTCTTCGTCAACCCGCATCTGCAAAAAAAAAACAAATTCATCGAACAGTGGCTTGATGAATAAGATAAAGGAGGCCACAGGGAATGTAAAAAAGGGCAGATCATTGATTAAAGTACATTAAAACTGTACAGATATGTCAGTTAGATGATACTGCTGCTGCTGTGAAAAAAATAGTTTACATAAGTGTCTCAGCTTCAATTTCTAAACTCAAATTCTTGTGATGAAGGTTACCACCATTTCATAATCTTATCTTGTAACACAGCTTTAACACTGTCTCGTCCTCATCATCTATCACACTTAAAGATAAAGAAAACAATAAGAGATGATAACTTGTAAGAAGGTTAACCAGGATGTTTCAGTGAATCTGCTGTAGCTGCACACCTCTGTCCTTGTTGCTCAATCTCATATCTTGTATCTTTAGACTTGGGTGTGTATGGTTGTTACAAGCTGATGTTAACAGGATGTTTTAGCTTATGTGACTTTTTTTTTGTTTACTTTGACCTGGCATCAATTGCATCTGTGCAGTGTTGTGTCCACCATTTGTTCTTATCACATATTTTGTGCATTCCATTTGCTGAACGTTGCGCCTCTGTGCCATTACCATAAGTCATGATAGTTGCCAGCCGAGTTAGGCAGAGTCACACTGGTCCTGTGCTGTGCTTGAGCCCCATGTTTCAAGAACCGTTCCCTTAACTGCACTGGAGGCATGCAGCCTTTGTATCCAGTGTGATTTCATTTAGACAGTGGAGCACAGTGCTCAGCAGTGAAGTAATCACAGTCAACTTTTTCACAATGTTAACTTTGTGTTCTCTGGCCACAGCTTGGATTAAATTGCCTGTGGGGAGCTGAAGAAGGAAAACATTTCCATTGACACAAGTCAGTCCTTTTACATTGACCAGACCAAAGCACCTCTTAAATAACTTTAGATTTTGTGTATGTTTGTGTAGCTCATATTTGCTGCTTTCGTTGTGATACCCCACAGCCTGATAAGCACTGGCCAAATAAACACAACACAGGCAATATGAGAGCAGCAGATAAGATACATACACACACTCAGTACTGACCATACTTGACTATTGCCCTCACCAAGTACTGCTTCTTTCATTAAGTTTTTATTTGTGTTTGTGTGTATGAATTGTATAGTGTGTCTGTCTTGCCTTTGTGCTTCTTCCAGTCACACTCTTGCAGTATAACCCAGCATTGTACTAGGGGCCACTCTTCAACAAAGCCCTTTTCTTCTGCTATCACATCATCATCTCTCTTTTTTGCCTCTATCTGTGTCTGCTTCCATCTCTCTTCAACATGTCTGTTTGCCTCTCTTGTTTCCTCTGTTTTTTTCTCTTCCTGAGGTATCTGCTACATCAGCTGACTGTCATATTGGGTCTGTCTGTTAGCACAACTCCTTGTATATGAGAGGAAGTTCAGATGTGTCTGAAGAAGTGAGGCAGGCTTTGTGGCCAAATGTTTTGATGACAGACATTGGACATGGACAGAGCTTCAAGCCTGTCAGTGGGGGTAACAGTTGCTGTGCTAATCGTGGTCCCATAGAGGAGCTAGTTGCTAGCTAAGCTTGTTTTATGTGGCTGATGTTTGTATAACTAAAGAGCATACTTTTTTTGTAAATTCCTGTTTATACCTCTGTTTGACATCATCGTCATATGTTGCCTCTTATCTCAGTTTCACATCAACTGTATGGTTTTCCCCTTAGCGCTGGCACTGACTGACATGTCAGTGCTGGTAATTGGTGCAATAATTCAGTTAACTTGATTTTAAAAAAAATGCAGTATGGTCATATTCAAAAATAAATCCTTCACATGACAAAGCCTGAAAAAAGCTTTCGAACACCAGCAAGTGGAAATTAAATAAGGTGCTGTATTTTGTAAGCCTGATGGCATCTAACAGTTGTTTTTCATTATTTTTTAATAAACACTTTCTTTCTTTTGATTGATTCTTTGTTTAGTTGAACAAAAAATGTCAGTCACTAATTCTGAGCAATTCTAAGAGTTTAAGGGAGAGCTTCCACTATCTTGTTTTATATGCCCCAAAGTACTTTTTGTTTTCAAATCTAGAAGCACAGAATAATATTTCCATCAGTTCTTCCACATTAATGAACTGAAATGCTGATCAGAATTGTTTCCAGCTTCCAACTTTTTTGTAGATCAACTAATCATTAAGTTTACAAAAAAATGTATCCCTACTATGAGCTTGTGAAAGATATAACAAGCGATATCTTGTATTGTAAAAAGGGGGGGGGGGGGGGGGGGGTTGGATAGGTTGCTCTGACTTGTTCTGTTTAATGACATTAATTGGAGAATTCTTGATTTAAATCAAAAGTTTCACAGGGTTGACCAATATTAATGCAATTTTAATGGAAAAAAGAAAAAATAGAGGCGTCATCATATGTATATTAGCTATTAAGAAGATTTTAATCATGTGCACTCTCAAAAATATAGAATATTGACTTTTTTCCCTCTCTTCCAATAGTCTTTTTGTGAGATACATGAAAAATGAAAGAAAAGACCACAAGATGCAGCTAACACACAGTTGCACACATATTAGGCAACATCTGTATGGTGTATCACTCTGAGGTGTTGCCATATCTCACTTCCATATTACTGTGGTTTGTATTTTAATTTTTGTATCCTTTAATCACTCATTTATTAAACAAAGATGATTTGGCTTTTCTGGTTTTACTTTCTATAAGAGTGTGCAAGCGGCCCACTCCCAGTTCGGAGAAGCAGACTTGAGTAGAGATACAGAACCTTTTACTCCTTTTAAGATCTACAACAGCTGCTGGTCTACCCCTTTTCGTAAAATGTAATTGGTGCTATTTTATGACTTCAGATTGCAGTAGTGTTTTAGATGAGAGCTGAACTTTTACATGTTCTGTAGGATATAGGACAACCATCTTCTATAATTTTTCCTAATGCCTGAAATAGCATCATGTGATGTTTGTATTTACATCTTGGCTAATGATTTGCAATAAATTAAAGACAGGATCTTACAGTTTGAGTAAAATTCTTCATGTGTTGTTTGTAACTTTGAAAGAATAATTATACACCCCTCATGGCCAAAAATACCTCTATGTTCCGGTAGAGAAACTGAGGATGCACGATCTTCAATTTTTGGCCGATATACGCAGATATTTTACAACTCTTAACCACTACCTTTATTTTTCTGTGTGTGGTCACAGTGAGTTTCCTCATCCAGAAAAAAGAGATTCACTCATCAAATCATGTGCACTCTCTCGGGCACACACACGCACACGAGTGTGCGAGCAGGAACACACACCAATTATACCAATTACAAGATTATAATAGGGTAACTCTCAACAACTGGACCCTGCAATGGAAAGTCAAGTGGGGCTGTGAACATGCCTGTGTGTGTGTGTTTGTGTGTGTGGTGGAATCACTTGGGAGTTAGGGCCCATGCAGAGCACTTGCAGTGCTAATTAGGCAACTACAAACTAGCAGAATACATCACAGATAAAAAGAAGAGAGTAAAGAGATGGAATAAAGCGAGAAATGTGTGTATAGGGTAACCAACTAAAACAGTTCTCATCTCCTGAGAAACCATTTTTTTTTTTTTTTGGGGGGGGGGAGTAAAGGAAAGAAAGAGAGTGAGAAAGTTAAAAGATAACAACCAAAATGTCATGCAGTGAGGTCCTCGGGAATTAAGGGAACTGAAGTGCAGAACAATGTGGTCTTTCTGTGAATTTGTGAGCATTTCTGTGTATGCATGTATTGTTTATGTTGCATAACTAAAGAACACCACAAGTGCATAAACCACAATAAGATCTATGATAGGTCTCCTTTGTTGGGTTTGTTTTTCCATGATCTGAAACATCTGTGATATTGCCCTTCTTTTCTGGAGAGAGCCGCACTGCCACCTCCCCTCGGTCTCTCTGTAGCAGGTGAATTTGATTAAAAGAGAGACTCGACAGGACATGGTAATGGTGGCAATGATGGCAGTAAGTCAGAGCTTAATCCCTGCCTGTGTTCTCGGTCAAACAGCTGGACCCGAGCTGATGCTGTTCCTCTCATCAAGGGAGTGGCAGCACTGTATCCCACTCAGAAAGGAGGCTGTGGCGGGGACAGGCAGCAGATTGACACCAGAGGGCATAGACCGCAAAGAGCCAGAGACACAGACAGAAGGCTCTTATGTGTGTTTGTGTGGCTGAATGTGTGCCTCTTCTTGTGTGTTCACATTCTCTATGCAATGTTGTGAAGCGTAACCAGACTGTTCTGTCATACGCCCACGCTGGTGTCTCAGAAAACACAACTACACACTACCCAGATGACATGCAGCACACACGCAACCACAACCTCAGCAAGCCGTACCACAGCTGATATGTAATTAACAGACAGAGGAAATGGCACTGTCGGGTGGGTGAGTTGGATACAGGGAGAAAGACAGGAGAGAAAGTCATCTCAGCTCGTGCCTGCCCTCAAGACATACTTTTTTTCTGAAGCTGTCTGTGTCAGCGTTGGAGAATTGGGAGAAAAAAAAAAGGTGAGGAGAGCGAGATAGATGCTGGCTGGTCTTTTGAAATCTTTCTGTTTTTGTTGCAAACTGCTGTCAGGCAGGTTGGGGGTGGAGGTGAGAGGAAGAGAAGTAGGAGGTGAGGGATGAATAATAAGAAGTGCACAAACATGCACACTCATACACATGCATATAATTTGAAGCCACATAAGGTAGAAGACAAGAAGACTGCTCTCTTTGGTTGCACAAAGATATGTTTGTGCATTCAGGACAGTGTGAGCCAGGTCAGAGGGAGATGTACTCTGTGCACTACTGTTGGCCTGCTGTTTAATGACAGCTGGTTATACTCTTTTTCTCTCTTCTTGATTGATGTCTTGCTCATACCCACCCATACATGCACTGCCATCTACCTTTATCTACCTTTTCTTCTTCTCTTATTCTCCTGTGTAATTGTCACCTTTTGATATGGCTCCTCTGCAGCCAAGGCACTGCTGTTACAGGACTTCTCTGATATTAGGGTTTTGTCTTTGGTTTGAAGTAAAGGAGATGGCAATCAAAGGTGTTCCTGCCTGTGCAAACACACAACGCACTAATACGCATCTGTTGTATAGTGCCTGAGGGTAGATTGCTCTGACATCTCATCTCAGAAGTCAAACAAAGCTGGAACTACCAGAGCAGGTTTATCCTGCTGTGCCCCTGTATACTCTGTGTGTGTAATCTTATGTGTTCAAGAATGAGATCATTGCAAACAGCTATATGCACAGTTGACATCCAATCCCTGGTATTCATGTGTCTGAGCTTTGAAATCCACTCTTCAGATTGTCTCCCAAGAACCTGTCAGAATTATTACATAATTTCTTCATCTCTATTATTAGAGCTGATGATGTTAATTTTGCGTAATCATTTTCACTTTCATTCACTCATATAAAAACACCTGCATCATCTTTGACATTTGTCATAACCTACTACCATAGTTCAATTGTTCCAGATATTCATGTAGAGATTGAATAGAAAAAGGCAATAACATCATTTATTCCAAAAATTTATATGACGGTCATTACTGAATAAAAAATGGCCATAACTTGGTTTCTGCAGTTTTTTCCCTCCAAACATCTGAAGCTGTTTAAGTCTTATTTAAAAACTAAAGGCTTTGTAAAGTTTATTTTTGTCAGCCACAGAGTTTTTGCTTTTCTGCTGTTATTCTGTCAGTTATATTGGTTGTCATTTTTAGGTAAATTAGGCTGAAGCACATGGTGGCGTGGCGTTCTAGCGTCAGGTTAAAAAAAATATATATTTCGGCTATGAAATGCCAATATCCTTTAGTTACGTGCACTTGTGATAAAAGTTCATAATCTGAGCAATGAGAATTCACAGAATGGCATGATAGGACATTTTGCTTAACATGTTTGAGGATGTAGTAAATGAATGCTACCTTGAGGTTCTCAACAAATTTATTCTTGTTTACTTTCCATCACTGCAGTTTTGAAAATGAGCCGCTGACCCCTCCCTCTAAGGAACGGATAAAAAAAGTTTTGAAAGTGTAAACAAAAACATGTTTGTTTTGTATTTGGAACTGTACCTGTGATAGTACAGTGAATATGATCAGAAAGCATCATGATCATGCGGTGTTTTAGTGGAAGGTAATTACAAAGATTTAAGAGTGGAACAAAGCAACAATCCTACAGAAAAATCAAAAGAACCAACCAGTTTATAGCCAAAACATTTTCATTGTTCATTTGAGGGCAGACGCTTACCGGTTTGCCTCTTATTCCAAGTAGGACCACTATTTTTTAACAACAGTGTTCTACTTTAAGCTTCTATCTTTCATGTGTGGGCACAGATACACAGCAGCTGTAGGTGATACTGTTAACCCTGGCTGCTCTGGACATGGTCAAGTCATCTTGGTGACTGGATCAGGTAGATGGGCCAGCAGCGCTGCACCACTAGTTTGTACAAGCTGATAGGCAAATCCCTTCCTGGTTAAAGATTAACCACTCACTAGAGCTGCCACTGCATTATCTCTCCACTGGCCAGGGCATACAGGAGCCAGGAGGATTTACTTGGTGTGTGTGTGTTTATGTGTGAGAGAGTAATCTGCATTCCAACCAGCCAAAGGGTGTAACTGTGTGTGTTTGACTATGTGAGTTAGAGATCGGCTTTTCTCCCAGCTGGGTGTTAAAACTGTATGTTTACTGTATGCCATTTAGCAGTCAATCTGTTATGTGCGTGTGTGCGCGCGTGTGTATGTGTGTGTGTGTGAGCAAGCTTGTGTGTGTATGGGCGGATCATATTTACATGTTGTTTATTGTAGTCTATTTTTTTAAGACTTTGTTTTGTTTTTCCTTAGGGCGTTGCAGCATTTAAAGAGGTATTTGCATCAGGAAACCTGGTGTGTAACAAGCTTGTGATTAGTCAAATGGTAAAATTTTGCTGCAATCCTAAAATATCTAATTCATTTAGATCTCCTAACAGCTGTGCATTAAGGTTCTTAACCCTGCTTGGGGATGTGGCCTTTGTCATTCTCTTAATCCACAACAGTATCATTATATCTGTTTTTCTTTTGTGTATTACTGGGACATATGCCATTTTATTGACAGTGGGCTCCCTGATTAACTGTGAGACAGGGCCATCTGCTGGATGTTTGAGGAGCACAGCCTTCCTAAAATACTGAGCAAGTATGTTAAAACAAGTGATCTTGAGACGTTAAGTCGGAATTACTTATCTAGAAATTCTTAAGAGACTACTCAGTCTGTGCTGCTCATACTTGTCATCACTTACTGTCTTCACTTTCAAACTCTCTTTTTCCACTTTTGAAAGAGATTTGATAAAAGATATGAGATAGTTCTCATTTCTTACACCATGTTTGCCTACAAACCTGTAACACTATCTTTGAAATTCTGTTGAATCTTGTAATGCAAGGTTTGTAATTTTAGGACAATAAAACTAGATCTGAACCAGGAAAATAATTTTCCCCATGTTATCCCTCTGTTCCTTAACAGTGTGAGTGTGCGATTAAACAAGCAACATTTTGGGGAGGAAACTTTGTTAACAAAGACAGGACCCCAAATCTATCTCACCATTTTGTGGTCATTTGGCTGCTTCTTCAGCAAGCAAGTTTCTTCAGATAGATGATATTAGTACAACTATAGTCTCTAAAACCAACTGGGGTCCTTTTTCATAATGTTAGAAAAAGGATGGAAGAAAAATGAAAAAAAACTACAACATTGAAGAGTGTGGTAATGCTGTGTTTTCTCAGAGGAGGCAGAACATAGCCTTAGAAAAACAGAGGAGCTTTTTCAAAAGGTGTGTTGTGGCATAATGCTCATAGCTGTCTGGCTTTACTCTGAAAATACTGTCCCTCCCTGTGATTGCTCTCGCACATACTCTCCTTCACTGTTCTGAGAAAAGTAGCAAGTGGCGGAAGGAGGAAATGACTAAAGAAACAACTCATTTACACCCCTGCAATGACAACAGGACTGACGGAGGGGAAGTCTAACCCACGCTTTTACCCTTTTCCTTAGCCCTCCACCCTCAGCTACTATTACGCATAAATCTCCTCCACCCTGATAGCTTCTTGTAAATGCAGCATGTGTGTGTGTGTGCTGTGTTAGTGAGCTTGCATGTCCAAGTTCTTTGTTATGACTTCCTTGTTTGTGTGAAATGGCAAACATTTATTTACAAAGATTGGATCTCTTTTGCCGGGGGTTGGTGATGTTTTAATTTAAATGTGAATTTTAAGTTGAGTATAAACAATTATGTGTCTAAAACAGAGACATTTAGACATGAAGGGTTTCTTATCTAAAGCTGTTGGGCTTGACACAAGCCAAGACATGTCCTTTTCTCTCTTTATTTTCTGTGTTTTTTCTTAATGTTGTCTACCTGCTTCCACCCATTCATACATTTGCATATACACATGCACACAAACGCTGTGTGACGCTCCCCAGCAATGGGGTCAGATGTGATGACCGACTAAGCACCCTCCCTTGTTCCTCCTCTTCTCTCTTCTCCCCTCCCCCTCCTCCAGTTTGCCTTGGCAGGGCATGCATGCCTGTGTCTGTTATCTACAAATGGCTGAGGAATTATAGGTTGAGAGGAGAGGAGGAGGAGTGAGGGAGAGCGAGGATGAAGTCATGTGACATCGCAGCAGCTGCTAGCCTAAGAATTTCTGTTTTCTCACTTAGAGAGAGAGCTAGAGCAAAGAGGAGAGAGATAGGCAGCATGTGTGGTGTGTTGCTTTGTTAGATAAGCTCTAAACTGTCTTTGTGAGCTGCAGTGTGAGAAGCAGGAAGGCAGGCACGGAGGCAGGGAGAGGGTGGATGGACAAGAGTAGATAGATAGTCGGAGAGCGTGAGCAAGGAGTGCAGGAAGATGGTGTGTGTCCTGTTGGTCGCTGCCGGTGTGTGCTGGGATGGGCTCAGTGTGAAGATGCAGCCATGGGGGATCCAGGCAGCTTCACTTCTTTGTGCAGTAAGGAGCTTTGGTTATCATTTTAATCTACGATATTCATAAACCACTGCCAGGTATTTGGATGTGTGTATTGTCATGATGTCTCTCTGCTTTCACTGTGAAACTCACATGCATTACTGTGGTTTCATATGTGTGGTTTATCAGTCTCAAAATGTAGCATGTTCTCTCCCTGTGGTGGGTCAGTTTCACAGAACTGTTTATTACTCCTCTGTCTGACTTTTTCTCTTTCTCTAAAAAGAGAGAGAGGAGTGATACTCTATTGTCTTGAGAAAGTCATATTATTGGACTTGGATGGGACTTGTCCTCTTGCTCGCTCACTTGCCGGTCAGCCTATGCTACTGTGATCACTGTTCAGACAGTAGTCATTGTTGACTTCATTATTAATTGTTTGCTGGGTTCATTCAAAGTGCACTGGGTAACTGGGAGGTTACAGGCAGGACAACACGAGAGGTGTCGGGAATGCTATTCACTCTCTCATGCCTGACTTGCCACGGTGTGTGTCCAGTCGAACACTCAAGCACGCACACATGGTGCTGCACTTCTGCTTTCTTCTCAGGAGGGAACTTGATCTTTTTATAGCCCCCTCAGCCTCTGGGGTAAACCCAGATATAACTCCTACTTTTCTAATTGTGGTGTAGATATACTGGTAGTAGGCAACTCTCATTGCAGGGTGTAATGCTCTTCGCTTGAAGTGTACTGCGGATGATGATTTAATGAGCATTTTGAATATGACCCTGTGTATATGTGTGTTTTTAATGTTAACATTTCTGCATACACACAAACTGTTAATAGTCTGAAGTTACCCTGTCCTCCTAGCCACCCCTATTTTGTGTGTGTTTGCGTGTGTCTGTGTGCATGAGCATGTAGGGCTATCAGACTTTGCTCTGGCATTTAGGGATTCCACTGACCGAGGAGCTGTCAGCATGGTTCACTTTACAACACACACACACACACACACACATTTACATGAAGGAAGGGGACAGCCATTTCAGCCCTCCCAACCCCTTCTACCCCCTTCACCCACCACATAGCTTCTGTATGTCTCAGAATAACATTAAACAAATCTTTTTTGTGAAATCTTGGCTGGTGTTGTTGCAACATCCGTCTCTGTGTAGTTTGTTAGAGGATGCTCTTTAAAGCATCTCCTTGGCAGCATAAAAGTGCAACACTTAAATGATGGTTGTGTGAGGGATCCATTGAGTTGCTCATTTGCAGCACTTTAACAAGGAGGTCACCGCTGGTTGAGAATTTGCCAACATATTTGGCACTAAAACATGTTGCCACAGAGAAATAAAGCAACCATCGTGGTGTTGGAGCATGCTCACCAGAGTTGTTGTGTAATCTGTGACAATGGACCTCTTCCAGACGTGTATGCTACTGAGGTTCTTTGAGCAAAGGAAGAATGACCTGCCCTTCTAACCTCCCACCTCTGACCCTTAGCCTTACGACCACCAATCTCGATTCTCCCCAGCTGTCACAAACAGATACCCACCACCACCCTCTGCCCTGTGTCAAATGAGACAGCCAAGTGCCGTATGCCATTCACATATGTTTGTCCATGTTGTTTTTTTGTTTTCTTTCCACTTACATTCCAAATATAGGAGTTTGTGTTTGGAGTGGAGGCACATTTTGTTATTTAAGTCCTTGTGACTCAAGCTCTTATTTGCTCTTTCTTTGACGGTAGTTGTATTGATTATTAATACTTACCCAGTCTTCTCCCTTTTTGTCTGTTTCTAGGCATGAGCCATGAGCCAAAGTCACCATCGTTAGGAATGATCTCCACGGCGACACGTACCACGGCGACGGTCAGCCCCCTCACTCCGTCTCCTCTCAACGGCTCCATCGTAGCAAATGGAAGCCCAGCTGCCCAGTCAGCACACTCTGGATTTGCTGCAGCCCTCCGTAAACTGGCAAAACAGGCCGAAGAACCTCGAGGTAAAGTTTCAATTTAAATGCGACACATTTTGCAGGGTTGATTTTTGGTCTGTAATCTAAAGTTCATCAATAAGAAAGTGTTTATCATTGAAAAAATTGTGGCAAGTTTTGGTCTTTGAAACTGGTGCGTCTGGTGGCAGTTGCTTTGTTGGTTCCTGTTGTGGTGAAATAATTTTTTTTTCCAAATCTCATGAAAAAACAAGTTATCCTAATTTTGCCCCTCTTGGAGGCTGTTTGGGTGGTTTATGTACATATACAGTCTACGCTCATATATAATCCAAAGCAATTATGTATGGCTATGCTAAGTTAGTAATTGCAATTAAGTGTTATCTCTGCACCATTTAATTAGTTTGTGTCCCTGAACAGGCTGATATGACGTGCTGTATGTGAGCCCATAGATGTGCTGATCATGACTCCCCAATTAACTGATAAACAGAATACCTCCATGTCAGTGGTTATATGCATGAACCATCCAATGTAAATTCTAACTTTCGGAACTAGTAGACGTGTAAATATCACGTTGGAGCCAAGTGGCTGCCATTTTTATTTTGACCTTATTGAGTATTCCATGTAAATGTTTGGTCCAGGTTTATAGGGAGCAGGGAGTTTCTGGCTTCTTTATTGCTGCCTGTATGTTTGGCACATGTAAAAAATAATATCTAAAATACATGTAGATCAGGTTACTTTTTTTAAACTTCCATGCCCAAGTTTATAAATCTGTAGAGTGATTTATAGAGAGCCTCAGTGAGATGATTTTGGCTCCAGAGAGGCCCAGCTACTCCTCCTCACACCACCACCACCCTTGTTCCTGCTCTTAAATCAGATGGTCCCCCTCCCTTCTTGCTGTCCCTAGATACCTTGCTTTCCAACCCACAGCAGTCTGGGACCCAGAACCTTTCAGATGATTTATTATTGTCTTTGAGGGAGGGCTCAGACCCAACATCTCCTCAGCCCCCTCTCAGTCTTTCTCCCCCTTATCTTTCTCCACTTCTTCAGCCTTGCATGTCAACCCTATCACTTTCTGGCAGTTTTTTTTCCCCCTCTGTCAAACACAAAAATTTACCCCTGAAGTTCAGTCCTGCATTTTTTTATTGAAAGCAAAGACAAGTTCCTTTGTTATTTTTTACGGTGTGCCGACTGTTAGAGTAGGTAGCAATATGTTGGTGAGTGAGCCATTGGGCATACAGCAAGGTGCAATTGTCCGTGTAAGGAGCACTGGCTTCAGGGTGGGCAGAGAGTCATGAGGCCCCTGGAGCTCAAGTCTGCAAAGCCTGTATTTATAGGCAATACACACACACACACCCAACACCCACAGACATGCAAACAGTTGTCTTTGCAACTCTGTAAGCCTTGTGATTTCTTTGCATGCTGCAGCCTGTTGTCCTTCCATTACCTTTTGACTCAACCCCTCTTTCTCTTTCTCAGCCTATGGGTTATGCCTCTAGGTGAAAAGGGGAGTATATATGACATGCCATGACTCATGTCCTAAGGTCTTGAGGAATTGGTTAGTTTTGAGTACTAGTATCACTGCCACCAGCTGCTGAACTGATATAAGACCCTGAGCATGGCTGCTGTTTATATACACACCCACATACACACACAGACGCATACATCGTCACTTGTCTGTGGCGAGTATAATGAATAGCTCTGTCTACTGAGTGCTGCGCTGAAGAGGGGAGGTGATGGATAATGAGGATTGGAGCAACATAAAGGACACACACTCATCCAGTGTGCACTCTCATGTGCAAGCAAACCCACACAGACTTACCTAAAAAAAAAAAAAAAGAAAGAAAGAAAGAAAGCCGGCAGACCTGCTGATATCTGATTAATTAGGCAGATGTGGGTTTAATCATCTTAGTTGTTTCATCTCACTCTCTCCTAGTCTGCTCCTACTGACTATAATACACTACCTGGTGAGAGAATGAAAGAAGGGACAATAAAGGTATTTGGGATAGATTAAATGAACTGACTGGATTAAATAAGAGTAGGAAGTAATTAGTAGATTTGTGAGAACTAAGTATGTTAGAGTGAGTGAGTGCATGTGTGTGGCCAGAGGCTTCCCTTGTTTCTGGGAGCCCAGAGCATGCTGGGACAGCAGGGCAGTGTGTCTCTGACCTCACCATCTGGAGCCTGCCTGGAGCTCACACAGTCTCACTGTGCACAGTGTATGTGTTTGTGTTAGTATGTGTTTCAGTGAGTGTTTCTCAAAGGCAAAACCCTTCAGGCTGTGACTGTCCCTGAAACATTCAAAAACAAGCTCATTTGCTTCCCCTTCTGTCTTTTTGTTCACACCAACTTTACACCTCTCCTGACTCTTATCAGAAGTGATGCTGTATTTAAGTTTTATATACAGTTTGTACAGTCATCAGAAAGCATACAGAATTGCTCCTCTCATTTCCACCCGCCATCTTGTACCGTCTTCTTTTTTCTCGCTGGCACAGCATCACACACTGTGTGCGTGCGTGCATGCTCCTCTCCCCTCCCCCAACTCAGTGATGCAGATTACAAGCTTTGTGTTGTGTTGTCAGTGCATGGCTATGACTGTAGTAGCAGGTGTGTGCATCAGTGTGTTTGTGTACTAGAGTGCACATGTTGAGGCTTGTGCTGGTGGGGTGGCATATGGATGCAGGGCTGGCTGGGCACTGCTATGCACACCAGGTGTGAAATGGACTGTTTAATTAAGTGCTGATGTTGTTGTAATGCATGCTGGGAGGGAGGAGGAGAGGTGGGGTGGGTATGTTGCCGGGGAGGAGGAGAGCATCCTCTGCCTAGCAGGGTAAGACGTATCCTTGGCTGTTTCGACAGAGGTGATGGTGATAGCAGAGGACTGGGAGGGGCCATATGGAAACATTACAACATTTTTTTGTGGTGCTTCTCTTCTTTGAGGTTGGGGAGATGAAAGGATTCAAAAAGACCTGTGGCAGTTCCTTTGCTTTTTCATTCGGTCAGGGGCAGAAGTAAAAGGTGTGGCCTGTGCAAGGACAATTGGCCTCAGCCTCTGACCACAGCTTTGTTTGGTTTGTGCATTACTGCTGTTGTTTGTGTGTGTAGCTTAGCTTGTGTGGAGGCAGTATTGGGAGAGTGGGACTGGTAATAGCGGAGGCGATGGAGAAAGGGGCTTCACATTAATCACACACAGCTTGGGATTGAGACAGGATTCTTCTTTTTTCTCTCTGTCTTTGTTGCTCTTTTTCTTCTGTCTCTACCTCTTCTGTCCCTTTTTTTTTTTTATCTCCCTGCGTCACCTCCCAACCCCATCATCACACCACACACACCCTCAACATACCAAGCAAGTCACCATCAGTGCTTCTAATGAAGTGCAGGTTGAGAGCTGATGAGCTTGTTTTAGACCCTGGGGACTATCGTTTCTTCTCCTCTACCTCTTCTAGCTCCCTGCAGGCCCAGCATGTGTGACCATCTTCTCTCTGTATAGATGAAAGAGGAGGAGCATATGGTGGTGATGACGCCAGGCTGGTGCCAGTCACATGGCTTGTATATATGATTTGTCTCTTATCACATGGCAGCATGATGAAAAGGTGTGTGTGTGGTTATTAAAAAGTCATTATTGGCTTTATTCAGACAATTTCTTAGTGTGTATAAGTCTAGCAAATGTATGTCCTGTTTGGTTGGCATTGAATTTGAACATGGGTGTTATTAGAAAGGAGGAGGAGAGAACTATAGGTGGGTGGGGGGGGGGGGGGGGGGGGGGGGGGGGGGGGGGGGGGGGGGGGGGGG